>LS990924.1:7607500-8207500 GCA_900464855.2 Musa schizocarpa | reverse complement strand
CTAGCCTACAATGCCACAAGTATGCACTATTCAACTCATCTCGTTTCCTTTTGGACACATTTACATTCATGATATATGGAGTGGTGTCTAACATAAATAAACCATTATGCAATGTTCCTTTCGTGATGATCTTATCATCTAATAATATCGAACAACCATTGTTCTCAAAAACAAATTTATATCCACTCTCTGTTAAACATGAAATGGAGATAATGTTTTTGATAATAGAAGGAACAAAATAACATGCATCTAATGCAATAAAAGCTCCACTAGGCAGATGTAGGGCGACCTCGCCAACAGCTAATACAGCAACTTTTGCTCCATTACCCATCTTGAGGTCCATCTTGCCTCTCTGTAGTCTCCTAGTTCTTGCCAGAACCTGCAACGAATTGCATATATGATAAGCACTACCGGTATCCAATACCCATGTGTTATCATAAGAGTCTGACAAATGGAGACTGATCATGAATGTACCTGAAGCTTCATCAAGCTTTTGTTTCGCCCTTTCTGCAAGGTACTCTTTGCAGTTTCTCTTCCAATGCCCATCTTTACCACAGTGGAAGCACTGGCCTTTGTCCTTTGCTGGGTCTTTCTTAGCAACCTTTGCTTTACCTTGTTTGCCCTTGCCCTTTCCCTTCTTAAGGGACCTTTCTGCTTTCCTTTTCTTTCTAGTCTCACCAGTGTAGAGAACTGGCTTCTCTTTCTTAATAGTACTCTCTGCCTCCCTCAACATATTGAGGAGTTCTGGGAGAGTCACCTCAAGCTTGTTCATATTAAAATTCATTATGAACTGTGAAAAGGAATCTGGTAGGGACTGAAGCACAATGTCCACACACAAGTTATCCTCTAGGACCATTCCTAGACCTGTGAGTTTCTCTATCCACTCAATCATCTTTAGGACATGGTTCTGAACCGGTGTCCCTTTAGTCATCCTAGCGCGGAAAAGGCTCTTAGATATCTCATATCGTTGAGTCCTTCCCTGTTCCTCAAATAATTTTCGGACATGTAGGAGAATGGATCCGGCATCCATCTTTTCATGTTGTCTCTCAGAACTCGAGTCATAGAGCCCAACATATAGCACTAAGCAAGAGTGGAGTCATCAATGTACTTCACGTGGTGAGCGATCTCATCCTCGCTTGCCCCTTCTTCCCGGTAGGCATCATCAGATCAAGGACGACCGCATTTTCTCCGCCGGAGAACAATTCTCAAGTTACTTGAGCCAATCCGTATAATTTGGACCAAAGAAAGCGGTTGACATCAAGTATGCCATGTAAGGGATTTGAGAGCGACATTTTCTGAAAATAAAGATGTAGCAGAAATGAATAACATGCAGATTTTGCAAGAAATAAACTATCAAGATATGGACTTCTATCTTAATATGCTCCCACTATTTTACTAACGAAGTCACGCCACACCCTCAAAGACGTGAGACGAATTCTTCATTGAGACTTCTAGTGGGGGGATCGGATCCAATCAAAGATCTTAGAGTAACCTCGAGGGACTCACCAATCACACTAAGCCTAAAAGGTAGGCAACTCTTGCCGATCACAACTCCTTGTGATTCCGTCCCCGTTTCAGCCTCCTCAATCACCATAGCCTTGAGGGACTCGACCAACCATGATGCTCTCTGTTAAGTCAACACCTTCGTTACAAGATGAGTCTAATTTGATGATATACCCTCGAGGGACTCACCAAGCATACCATGTCCTCGGTCACCGGTGACATCTCTATTTCAGAAGCAAGATAGCGAATCGCGATATAGGTGAGTCTCGAGGGACTCGACCAACTCAACCTACACCGAAATCCTGGTTCCTACTCATAACGATGGAAGGCCACGGGGGTCAATCTAATTGCCTCAATGTTTACCGATTTAATATTATCGAGAGATGTTTCTATAATTTGATCTCCTAATATGACATGTCACACATATACATATTTAATATATATCTACATCGCATGTAAATATATATACATATCTAGCATGTGTATAAGCAATCACATCAGATAATCATGGACCATAGCCTAATATGATTAGGCCCGAGCCAGTAGGCCTAATCACTCACATCAAGATCTATGTGTGCAACGGTGCATCTCCATGCCTTTGTGATTGTCCATCTCGTCCTCGTCGGTTCCTTTCGACATCTTGATGCATCTCCATGCATCACGATCGTCCGCCTCGTGGGTCCCGCTATCACATCCACGCCCCGCCAAGCCTCCCTCATGTGATTACAACTTAATCATAGGCACGCAGTCTCCGCCAATAAACGAGAAATATAATGGAGGTTCGTGAGACCTCAATAATAATAATCACAAGTACACACATTACACCCGGCCCATGATCATCCGGGTCCACACATCATACATCACATAATAAATAATCATCATCATGTAGGATAACTAGATAATAATAAAAATAATAATCAACTAAACCTTTTAATTAATTAATATTTTTCTTAGAAATCGAGGACATGTAGGAAATTTCTCAATTCCTAAGGGTATTTTCGTAATTTGGACAAAAGACAAAAATTAGAATTTCTCAAATTCACAAGGGCAAAACTGTCCTTTGCCCAAAACCCTAATTCCTTCTGCTGCTGCTTGTTGCCGCCGCCGCCACCCTGGCTGGCAATCTTTCGGACGAGGGCACGCCCTCGCCAGAAGGCGACGCATTGGCGGCGGCGACGTTATCAAGGGGTGGGCGCCTCTCCTTCGCGGCGCCGCTGCCTCCGCGGCGGTGTTGTCTGTCCCGCCAGCGGTGCGCCCCCGGTGGGGGGGGGGGTTCCCGGAGGGGCGGGCCGGTGGCCGCTGCCGCCTGGCGCTACGGTCGGCCCGCCCCCGGCAAGGCGCCGCTCCCCTTTGGGCGAGGCGCCGCGCCCTCCCTGCGGCGCCTCTCTGCCTCGCGGCCAGCCCCACCGCAGCAAACCTCAAGCTACAAGCAGCGGACCGGTTTTCCGGGCTGTTGGGCGGCTTCCTGGCCACACGTGGTGCTGGTTCGGTTCATGGTTCACCGGGCCGGGTGTGGCTATAGGCACGCAGATCGAGGGCAGCAACTGTTGCTGCCCTTCCTCGCTTTTATCAATGATTTTGACGTCAATATTCTTCCTAAACACAACACACGTAGTTCATAACCAATCATTCGCACGAACAACAACCTCTCGATACCACCTTTGTTGGGAAATCATCTGGGCGACATCATATCGCGGAAGGAAGAACAAGAAAACAAAATCCCCGATTCCCAAAAAGATGTTGGTTGTCGTATGCGAAGATTGGTGCGCAAAAAATCCATAAAACACAAAACTGCGATAGAGATTGTGTTACCTAGGGAGATCAGATATCCCTGTTTCCTTGCAGATCCTTAAGAGGGGTGAAGGAGGTCAAGCGTCCTCCTCTCTAGCTGTGATCCACACAAAGGGTTGCGGCGACCCTCCTCAAAACTCCGGCCTCTAAGGTGGAGGGGCAGAGGAGAATAGGGAAGGCAAGCAAAGACTCTAGCCTATGAGGCTGTGAATCCCTCCTATTTATAGAGATCCCAAGTCAAACCCTAATGGGTCCTTCCCTAGTGGGTATTGGATCTGCATCCAATAAGACAAAGGGCTCCGTCGGATATCTCATATCCCAAACCTCTACTCATCGCAATGCCTACCATATGTGTGTGACCCTCTAGGCCCAATATCGAAATGGGCCGTGAGTCATACCGCGCCGAACTCCTTCTAACTCAAAGAATTATTATCTCTGTAATAATTCACTCGACTCATCGACTACTCTGACGTACTAGGCCACTACGTGTAGTCCCCAAACGATCTGGGGGAATCCAATCCATTGGACCTGTCTGTCCTCGATTACCATGTACCTATAGTCCCTCATCCATCTAATATCCCAGAGACCGTATATCGAAAGCATGGTGTTGTCGGACCCATACGGTTTTACTACCGAAGTCTCGCTCTAATCGAATTCTCCCCTGAGAACTCTTTCTCTCTCTCAACCAATGACCCTGGCCAGGGATTTGTCTAAGCAAGAACACATGGGATATTCCTCTCATGACGCCGAGAGTGGATGATCCTCTATCGACACTCAATAGCCCTCGTAAGGTCGACTACCACTCCCAATGACCAGTTGTACTAGATCCGAACAGCCAAACCTATAAGTTCGGTATCAAAGAGTGGAGCACTCATACAGACATCCTTGGTGTCTCAAGTCTAAGGACCGGATACACCACTAGGACTACTGAAATCGTTTGTCGACAATAAGGCATCATCAACCATCCAAAGATTCCGTGGCGGATCAATGAGTGAACTCATTCTCCAATGAGCACACATCTTTGTATCCCTAGTGTCCCTACACGAGCAGCTATGAGACCAGCTGCATCCATCATATGGACGGGTATACAGCACACCAGTCTATCCAGTTATCACGATGTCCCTCTCGAGTAACCTATGACCGAGATTATTTAGGATATGTGTTTAAAGGTGAATCGATCTCATTATCGTGATCTCATCACGATCCGATTCCCATTGCACAAATCCAAGGAAATCACAATATATATATATGCATTTATAAAATAGTTATAAAGTGATATACGCCAAAATATAATAAGCAAAAAGATTCTGTATCAAGTCACACGTGCCATCACTCACGTGATTGGCTTGCTGGGCACCTATGACTAGCATATCTTCCTTTGATACATCATATGGAATGTTCTCAGCTCCTTGTAGTGCCAAATCAACTCCATCTTGAACTAGAATGGCCTCCATCTTTAGCTGCCACATGCCGAAGTTGACATTTATGTTGAATTTCTCGACAATGATCTTTGTTATTGTCATCATTGCCAAAAGATCCCAAAACCAGTCTCTGATACCAGTTTGTTAGAGCTAGCCCTAAGAAATTTACCAAAGCGTAATTTGGCAATCCAATAAAGACAATTAAGCAAAAAAATAAAAGAGACAAGAACACAAGATTTACGTGGTTTGGTCAATTGAGCTACATCTACGGATGAAGGAGGAGCAAAACTCTACTATAAAAGAGACAATTACAAATGCCTTAGAAAAATGTTCCTAGGCCATAAAATACCTAAAAACTACTAAACAATAAAAGCCCAAAGAAAACAACTAGGTTTTCTTGTGGTGCATCTGGCTTCAAAGCCCAGGCCCTTATTTATAGCTGTAATAGGAGATAACAAGCTTGATTTTCCTGATGTGGGACTATGTGGGACTTGCCAAACTAATACTTAGCCACTAGTCTTGTTTTATAGGTCTCTACCTTTCCATCTACTCTGATCTTTTTCTTAAAGATCCACTTGCAACAGATAGGTACAATACCTTCGAGTGCATCAACTAGGTTCCAAACCTTGTTGGAGTACATAGAATCCATCTCAGAATTCATGGCTTTTTGCCACTTCTCGGAGTTTATTCTCATAATAGCCTCCTCATAGGGTTGAGGATCAATGTCCTCAACATCCTCTCCTCTAATATATCCCACATATCTCTCAGGAGGATGGTATACTTTGCCAGACCTATGTAAAGTTGGAACTTATGTATTAGGCACTTGAACATACTCGGGCTGTAGAGTGGTGCTTGAGCTAGGTTTTCCAACCTCGCTCAACTCTATCATGCTCCCACTATCTCTACCAAGAATGTATTCCTTCTCAAGGAACATCGCTCTCTTGGCTACAAAGGCCTTTTGGTCCTCGAGATGATAGAAATAATACCCACAAGTTTCCTTAAGGTATCCCATGAACTTGTACCGCTTCGTCCTTGATTCCAACTTATCGGGGTTGTGTCTTTTAATGTGGGCAGGGCAGCCCCAAATCTTAACAACCTTAAGATCGGTCTTCTTCCCTTTCTATATCTCATATGGTGTAGACACCACTGACTTAGTTGGATCTCTGTTCAGAAGGTAAGTTGCGGTCTCTAAGGTATATCCTTAGAATGAAATGGGTAGGTTAGCGAAACTCGTCATGGATCGTACCATGTCTAACAACATATGATTCCTCCTTTCAGACACATCATTGAGCTAAAGTGTATAAGGAGGTGTCGATTGGGATAACATCCTATGGTCCTTAAGGAATTAAGTAAATCTATACTTAAGTACTCACCTCCTCGATTTGATCGAAGAGTCTTGATACTCTACACGATCAGTGAACTCATTCTCCAATGAGCACCTGTACTGTATCCCTAGTGTCCCTACACGAGCAGCTATGAGACCAGCTGCATCCATCATATGGACGGGTATACAGCACACCAGTCTATCCGGTTATCACGATGTCCCTCTCGAGTAACCTATGATCGGGATTATTTAGGATATGTGTTTAAAGGTGAATCGATCTCATTATCGTGATCTCATCACGATCCGATTCCCATTGCATAAATCCAAGGACATCACAATATATATATATATATATATATATATATATATATATATATGCATTTATGCAATAGTTATAAAGTGATATACGCCAAAATATAATAAGCAAAAAGATTCTGTATCAAGTCACACGTGCCATCACTCACGTGATTGGCTTGCTGGGCACCTTTGACTAGCAATCTCCCACTTGACCTAAAGCCAATCACCTATGTGTCTGATCCCCATCAGACCCCACAGACGCTTCAAAGACAAAATGAGACAACGACTTTGTCGGTGGATCTGCAATGTTATCTTCGGATGGAACTCTTTCCCACCGCTACATCTCCCTCAAGTTCGATCTTTTTCTTATAAGTCGGAACCTCCTCGAACACTTCGATGAGACCGGGTTCCCTTATTTGAGTAATCACCCCATAGTTGTCGCAATATAAGGAAGTCGACTTGTCGCTATCTCATGACGACTCCCAAATCTGTGATGAACTTCTTCACCGAGATCCTCCTTTCTTTGCTGCATCTCGATGCAGCAAAGTATCTCCCTCGTGGTCGAAGTCAGTGGTGGTATCTTGCTTGGAACTCTTCCAAAGACACTGCTCCTCCATTCAACGTGTACACATACCCCACAATTGACTTGCTATCATCGACATCGACTGAAAAAACTTGAGTCACTTGTAGCCTTCAACCTTAAGGCTATTACCTCCATATACTAGTAAAAGATCCTTAGTCCTTCTCAAGTACTTAAGGATACACTTTACTGCTTTCCAAAGTGCTCCATGCCTGGATCCGCTGATACCACTGCCGTGACACTCGAGAGCATGCGCTATATCGGCCCTAGTACATAACATGGCAAACATGATAGACCCTATTCTTGAGGCATAAGGTATAATATCCATGTTAAGCCTTTTTTTATGGAGTCTTTGGGGACATATTCATAGAAAGCGATATCCCATGTCTCATCGGTATGAGACCTCTCTTGGAATTTTCCATGCCAAACCTTTTTTTTGACAATAGTTTCTATGTACCTGGACTGGGACAAGCCAAGCATCCTCTTGGATCTATCTCTATAGATTCTAATCCCCAAGATATAAGATGCTTCCCCAAGTCCTTTATGGAGAAGTGTCTAGATAACCAAGCCTTTCTTGGGATAGCATTCCTATGTCATTCCCAATGATGAGGATGTCATCCACATATAACACCAAAAAAGGTGATAGCGCCCCACTTACCTTTCTGTATACACAAGGCTCATCTTCGTTCTTAATTGAAGTCATAAGATCTGATTGCCTCATCAAATCTTATGTTCCAACTTGAAAGCTTGCTTTAGTCCATAAATGGATCTAAGCAACCTACACACCTTATCCGGGCAGTTCTTGGACACGAATCCCTCAGTTGCATCATATACACCTCCTCCTCGAGGTTCCCGTTGAGGAATGCGGTTTTCACATCCATCTGCCGGATCTCATAATCATAGTGTGCTGCAAATAGCCAATAGAATTTGATGGATTTTAGCATTGCTACTGTGAGAAAGTTTAATCAGTAGTCAACACCTTGCCTTTGACGATACCCCTTAGCCACTAGCCTTGCTTTTTATAGGTCTCTACCTTTCCATCTACTCCGATCTTTTTCTTAAAGATCCACTTGCAACCGATGGGTACAATACCATCCATCATCAACTAGGTTCCAAACCTTATTGGAGTACATAGAATCCATCTCGCAATTCATTGCTTCTTTCCACTTCCTGAGTCTATACTCATAATAGCCTCCTCGTAGGTCCTGAGGATCAATATCCTCTACATCCTCTGCTCTAATATGTCCCACATATCTCTCAGGGAGGATGGGATACTCTATCGGACCTGCATGTAAAGTTCATACTTGTGTATTAGGTACCTGAATAGACTCTGTCAGAGTGGTGCTTGAGCTTGGTTCTCCAACCTCGCCTCAATTCTATCATTCTCCCACCTGTCTCCGCCAAGAATGTGTTCCTTCTCAAGGAACACTGCTCTCTTAGCTACAAAGACCTTTTTTGGTCCTCGAGATGATAGAAATAATACCCACAAGTTTCCTTGGGGTATCCCACAAATTTGCATCGCTTCCTGTCCTTGATTCTAACTTATCGGGGTTGTGTCTTCTAACATGGGCAGGGGCAGCCCTAGATCTTAACAACCTTAAGATCAGGCTTCTTCCCCTTCCATATCTCATATGGTGTAGACACTACCGACTTAGTTGGAACTCTGTTCGAGAAGGTAAGTCTGCGGTTTCTAGGGCATATCCCAGGAATGAGATGGGTAGGTCAGTGAAACTCATCATGGACCGTACCATATCTAATAATGTACGATTTCTCCTTTCGGAGACACCATTGAGCTCAGGTGTATAAGGAGGTGTCCATTGGGATAATATCCCATGGTCCTTGAGGAACTGAGTAAACTCTGTACTTAAGTATTCACCTCCTCGATCCGATCAAGAGTTTTGATACTCTTTCCATCAAGTTCTCCACCTCATTCTTATACTCTCTGAATTTCTCAAAGGCCTCGGACGTGTACTTCATTAAGTACACATATCCATAACTTGAGAAATCATCAGTAAATGTAATGAAGTAGGAGTAACCTCCAATGGCATGAGTTGACATGGGTCCACATACATCACTATGTATGAGTTCTAACAACTTATGGGCTCTCTCTCCAGTTCTACTAAATGGAGATTTGGTCAGTTTTCCACGAATGCAAGGCTCAGAAGTTATATATGACACATAGTCGAATGGATCTAGATATCCATCATTTAGCAACTTTTGAATCCTTCTTTCATGGATGTGACCTAGCCTACAATGCCACAGGTATGCACTGTTCAACTCATCTCGTTTCCTTTTGGACATATTTACATTCATGATATGTGGAGTGGTGTCTAACATAAATAAACCATTATGCAATGTTCCTTTCGTGATGATCTTATCATCTAATAATATCGAACAACCATTGTTCTCAAAAACAAATTTATATCCACTAACTGTTAAACATGAAATGGAGATAATGTTTTTTGATAATAGAAGGAACAAAATAACATGCATCTAATGCAATAAAAGCTCCACTAGGCAGGATGTAGGGCGACCTAAGCCAACAAACTAATACAACAACTTTTGCTCCATTACCCATCTTGAGGTCCATCTCGCCTCTCTGTAGTCTCCTAGGTCTTGCCGAACCTCAAGCAACGAATTGCATATATGATAAGCACTACCGGTATCCAATACCCATGTGTTATCATAAGATTCTCACAAATGGAGATCATGAATGTACCAAGCTTCATCAAGCTTTTGTTTCGCCCTTTCTGCAAGGTACTCTTTGCAGTTTCTCTTCCAATGCCCATCTTTACCACAATTGGAAGCACTGGCCTTTGTCCTTTGTTTGGGTCTTTCTTAGCAACCTTTGCTTTTACCTTTGTTTGCCCTTGCCCTTTCCCTTCTTAAGGGACCTTTCTGCTTTCCTTTTCTTTCTAGTCTCACCAGTGTAGAGAAATGGCTTCTCTTTCTTAATAGTACTCTCTGCCTCCCTCAACATATTGAGGAGCTCTGGGAGAGTCACCTCAAGCTTGTTCATATTAAAATTCATTATGAACTGTGAAAAGGAATATGATAGGGACTGAAGCACAATGTCCACACACAAGTTATCCTCTAGGACCATTCCTAGACCTGTGAGTTTCTCTATCCACTCAATCATCTTTAGGACATGGTTCTGAACCGGTGTCCCCTCAGTCATCCTAGTGCGGAAAAGGCTCTTGGATATCTCATATCGTTGAGTCCTTCCCTGTTCCTCAAACAATTTGCGGACATGTAGGAGAATGGATCTGGCATCCATCTTTTCATGTTGTCTCTGTAACTCTAGAGTCATAGAGCCCAACATATAGTACAGAGCAAGAGTGGAGTCATCAATGTACTTCACGTAGCGAGCGATCTCATCCTCGCTTGCCCCTTCTTCGGGCGTAGGCATCACTGTATCAAGGACGTACATGATTTTCTCCGCTGTGAGAACAATTCTCAAGTTACGGAGCCAATCCGTATAATTTGGACCAGTAAGGCGGTTGACATCAAGTATGCCACGTAAGGGATTTGAAAGCGACATTTTCTGAAAATAAAGATGTAGTAGAAATGAATAACATGCAGATTTTGCAAGAAATAAACTATCAAGATATGGACTTCTATCTTAATATGCTCCCACTATTTTACTAACGAGTCACGCGACACCCTCAGCACGTGAAACGGAAGTCTCCAGCAGACTTCTAGTGGGGATCAGGATCCAATCAGCGTCTTAGAGTAACCTCGAGGGACTCGACCAATCACACTAAGCCTAAAAGGTAGGCAACTCTTGCCGATCACAACTCCTTGTGATTCCCGTCCTGTTCGGCCTCCGAATCACCATGGCCTCGAGGGACTCGACCAACCATGATGCTCGGTTAAGTCAACACCTTCGTTACAAGATGAGTCTGATTTGATGATATACCCTCGAGGGACTCGACCAAGCATACCATGTCCTCAGGTCACCGGTGACATCTCTATGTTGTAAGCAAGATAGCGAATCGCGATATAGGTGAGTCTCGAGGGACTCGACCAACTCAACCTACACCGGGAATCGGTTCCTACTCATAATGATGGAAGGCCACGTGGGTCAATCTAATTGCCTCACGTTTACCGACTTAATATTATCGAGAGATATTTCTATAATTTGGTCTCCTAATATGACATGTCACACATATACATATTTAATATATATCTACATCGCATTCAAATATATATACATATCTAGTATATGTATAAGCAATCACATCAGATGATCATGGACCACAACCTAATATGATTAGGCCCGAGCCAGTAGGCCTAATCACTCACATCAAGATCTATGTGTGCAACGGTGCATCTCCATGCCCTTGTGATCGTTCATCTTGTCCTCGTTGGTTTCGTCGACATCTTGATGCATCTCCATGTATCACGATCGTCCGTCTCGTGGGTCCCGCTATCACATCCACGCTCCCACTGCGCCTCCTCATGTGATTACAACTTAATCATAGGCACGCAGGCCCGACAATAAACGAGAAATATAATGGAGGTTCGCAGACCTCAATAATAATAATCACAAGTACACACATCACACGGTCCATGATCATCCGTCCACACATCATACATCACATGTATAAATAATCATCATCATGTAGGACTACTAGATAATAATAAAAAATAATAATCAACTAAACCTTTTAATTAATTAATATTTTTCTGAAATCAGGGACATGTAGGGAATTTCTCAATTCCTAAGGGTATTTTCGTAATTTTGACAAAAGACAGAAATTAGAATTTCTCAAATTTCGAGGGGCAAAATTGTCTTTTTCCCAGAAAACCCTAATGCCCTTTAAGCTGCTGGCGGGCGGCTGTCAGGCGGCGAGGGCGGGCGCCGCTTCAGCCGGGCGGCACGCCCGGGCCAGCTGCCGCCGGGGTGGGGCGCCCCCGCGGCGCCGCCGCCTCCGCGGCGGTTCTGCCGGCGGGTAACGCTCCAGAGGCGAAGCTGCCCCTGCAGGTTGGCACCTGCGGTTGCCGCCGCCCATGGGTGATCCGGTCTTTATCCCGCCAGGCTACCGCCTCGGGGGGGGGTTCGCCATGAGGATGTGGCGGTGGCGTCGCTGCCTCTCATGGCGAGCGCCGCTTCCTTTCGGCGGCGGCCTGCGCCGCTGCAGCGCCTCTGCCCGTGGGTTGCTAGCCCGGCGACAAAAACAGCTTTTTAAGCCGTCCGCCGTCCGGCCACAGACGCAGACGCCTCCTAAGCCGCTTGCCGGCCGGCCACGCCGATGAGATCGAGGGGCAGCAACTGTTGCTGCCCTTTCGCTTTTTTCGTCAACGATTTTGACGCCAAAATTCTTCCTAAACACAACACACGCAATTCAAAACCAATCATTTGCACGAACAACCCGGCTCATACCACCGTTGGGAAATCAAGGGGGCGACATTATATGCGCAGCGAAGAACAAGAAAACAAAAAATCCCGATTCCCAAAAAAGATGTTCGTCGTCGTCGAAGATTGGTGCGTAAAAAATCCGCAAAAACACAAAAATCCGCATTATAGAGATTGTGTTACCTAGGGAGATCGATATCCTGCTTCCTGCAGGCATCCTTAGGAGAGGGTAAAGGAGGTCAAGCGTCCTCCTCTCTAGCGGTGATCCACACTGCAGGGTTGGCGGCGACCCTCCTCAAAACTCCAGGCCTCTGAGAGGTGGAGAGGAGAGGAGAATAGGAAGGGCAAGCAAAGACTCTAGCCTATGAGGTCAGAATCCCTCCTATTTATAGAGATCCCATGTCAAACCCGAATGGGTCCTTCCCTAGTGGGTATTGGATCCATCATCCAATAAGACAAAGGGTCCGTCGGATATCTCATATCCCAACCTCTACTCATTGCAATGCCTACCATATGTGTGTGACCCTCTAGGCCCAATATCGAAATGGCCGTGAGTCATACCGTCGTCCGAATCTCCTTTCTAACTTCAGTGAATTATTATCTCTGTAATAATTCACTCAACCTATCGACTTCTGGATGTACTAGGCCACTACGCCAGTAGTCCCCGATGATCTGAGGGGGAATCCAATCCATTGGACCCCACTCATTCTCGCCACCATGTACCTATAGTCCCTCATCCATCTAATATCCCGGAGACCGATATCGAGCATGGTGTTGTCGGACCCATACGGTTTCTACTCGAGTCTCGCTCTAATCGATTCTCCCGAGAACTCTTTCTCTCTCAACCCAATGACCCCGGCCAGGATTTGTCCGAGCAAGAACACATGGGATATTCCTCTCATGACGCCGAGAGTGGATGATCCTCTATCGACACTCAATAGCCCTCGTAAGGTCGACTACCACTCCCAATGACCACCAGTACTAGATCCGGGGACAACCAAACCTATAAGTCCGGTATCAAAGAGTGGAGCACTCATACAGACATCCTTGGTGTCTCAAGTCTAAGGACCAGACACACCTTTGGACTACGGAATCGCCGTCCGACAATAAGGCATCATCAACCATCCAAAGATTCCGTAAGCGGATCAATCGAACTCATTCTCCAATGAGCACACATCTTTGTATCCCTAGTGTCCCTACACGAAGCAACTATGAGACCACCATCTATCATATGGACGGTATACAAAGACACCGGTCTATCCGGTTATCACGATGTCCCTCTCGAAAACCTATGACCGGGATTATTTAGGATATGTGTTTAAAGGTGAATCGATCTCATTATCGGATCTCATCACGATCCGATTCCCATTGCACAAATCCAAGGACATCACAATATATATATATGCATTTATGCAATAGTTATAAAGTGATATACGCCAAAATATAATAAGCAAAAAGATTCTGTATCAAGTCACACGTGCCATCACTCACGTGATTGGCTTGCTGGGCACCTATGACTGGCAGGAACATGTCAGAAGATTGGACGTCGAGCCGGTGGATCGGTCGACGTATCGACAGAAGGCTTCGGGCCGTGGAATCGGGCATCGGGCCAAGAAGAGCAGGTATTATGCCAAGGATATCGGAGTTGCGGAGTCAACTGGCCGATTGGGCAATAGGCTGTTGGAGAGGACGATGCGCCGAAGAATCGGACGAAGCGTCGAGGGACCAATGACATGTCGGACAACTTGGTTAATTGCTTAGGATTAATTGTCTTGATCGAAGTTTTGTTTTAAGTGTGCAGGATTAACTACGATGGAAGAAAGACATGCAGCAGGAGTTGCGCCGGAGTCAAGTCAATGATCACGTTGGGAGTTCGAGAGTTCGACGGAAGTTCGGACAGTCGTCGGAGGTTCTGCGGGAACAAATCCGAGAAGTCCAGGAGCTTGCCAAAAGAAGCTCGTCAGAACTCGCCAAGTGGATCGCCGCAAGTCCAGGAGTTTGCCGGAAGTCCGTAGGAGTATCACCGAGGGTTCATCGGATGATCGACGGAAGTTCGTCGGAAACTCACCGGAAGAAGCGATTGACGCACCGGAGCAAGATGCAGAGATTGTCTTAGGATTTATCGTAGTTAGCACATTGATTAAGTTGGAAATGGGAGGTGATCCCATTAGCTTAATCTTGGGGCAATTGGGCCCCTGAAAAACTGAAATTGGGCCGAATGGAGCTACCCATTCGGACCCTGATTGCTGTGGGAGGTGCAACCGCCCAAACCAGGAGGTAGCACCGCCTGGGCTAAGTCTCCTGGGGAGACTGGGCAGTGCAACCACCCCAGCCAGGAGGTGGCACCGCTTTGGGCTCGATCTCCGGCGGACCGGGCGGTGCAACCTCCCCCGACAGAAGTAGCACCGCCTGAGCTCGGTCTTGAAGCTCGCAGCGGCGTCTAACCGCCTCGGTCGAGAGGTGGCACCGCTTGGGGCTCGATCTCGAGCGACTTCGAAGCGGTGCAACCGCCCCAACCAGAGAGGTGCAACCACCTGGGCTCAGTCTTCGAGCTCTGCCATGCGGTGCGACCGCTCCAGTCAGGAGGTGCAACCGCTTGATCCCGGAATTCCGGGATTTGATCATTTTGAGCTCCAAATTTGAACTGGGTTGGGGCATATTGTTAGGATCGAAGCAGCACTAAGAGGGGGGGGTGAATTAGTGCAGCGGATAAAAACTTGGGTTTTCTGAAAATCTTTCGTATGAAGAGAGCGGAACTTGACAAGTTTAAACTTGAAAGCGTATTCTTAAATATGCGCAGCAAAAGTAATAAGGAACTAGAGCATATAAGAAGATTTGCAATAATATAAATAACAATAATGAAACGCAAACCCACATCATCACGATGTTGTTAGAGTGGTTCGGTCAAATGACCTACTCCACTTGTGAGGCCCCTCTTGATGAGGCTCCCACCTTCCACTAGCAAGCTTCTTGAAATGCAAGGGTAAATACCCCTCTTACAACTCTTTACAAGCAGTTCACTCTCTTACAGATTTTCGAGAAGAGATGAGGTGAACACTAGCAAATTGAAACGAAAAAAAAGCTAACACTTTTCTAAGATCTTTCTCTCAAACTCTTGCTGCTCAAAAGGTTGTAATCTCAAATAAGATTTGAGGGGTATTTATAGGCCTCAAGAGGATTCAAATTTGGGCTCCAAAATTTGGGCTCCAAAATTCAAATCCTCTTTGGGTTCCTGATCTTTGGCGGTGCCACCCCAGCTCGAGGAGGTGTCACCACCAACACTTTCGGGTCTTTGGTGGTTACCACTTCCAAAACCGGTGCCCACCTGCTCTCTCCGGCTCACTTGGTTTGGCTTTCTTTTAGCCCAAACCAACTCGACTTTGGCCCCAGTTGGCCCCTAACCAGGATATAGGCTTATCTTCTTAATCCTAATCCTAATTACAAGTGAACTACATAACAAAACACATCTTAAGCAATTTATTAACCGCTGAACGTCAAGTTTTGTTCCGACGACTTTTCGACGAACTTCCTTCGACGGGGGTCCAAGCACGCTCCCGAACTTGTGATGACTTTAAAGAGTAGCTGAGACTTCTCGGTGATCTCTGCGAACCTCCGACGATCTCTTTCATGAACTTCCAACAGATTCCCGATTTCTTCTCGTTTGGTTCCGGCGAAGATCTCCAGCGATTCATCGAACTCTTAAAGGTTCATCAAACTTCGACTCCGGTATTCTTGCTTTGTGTTTTCTGTTTATCGAAGTTAATCCTGCACACTTAACTCAATAATATGGATTAGATCAAATAACCTATCAATTGATTTTATCATCAAAATCCGAGATTCAACAATCTCCCCCCCTTTTGATGATGACAATCAATTGATGACGGTTAAACATAACTCCCCTATCTATATGCCATATTATGAGAAGATAAAACCACTTGAATTCCATCCCATTGGATTCAAGCATAACCCGATAAGTTCTAACCGTAGAGCTTTATCGTGATCCTTTTAAACAATAGTGAATACAAAACTTCTATGAAAATCATAAGTTAAATGAAAAGGACAAATTTTACTACTTGGCTGAAGATAAAATTTTTCAATATATATTTCAAATCATAACCCGATATGATCAATCAATCTTGTGATATTTTCAAGGATTTTGCAAGGCATATAAGTCAATCATATCACACAAGTTTTTGTAATCCATATAAGTTATGCTATCATTATGGTGTAGGTCATCCGTCTCCCCCCTTTGTCATCAACAAAAAAAGAGACAAGCCATCGAAAAAGTAGCATTTAACAAGGTTTATCATTGAAATTTGCCGAAATAGTTTATCCAAAAAAGAAAGCAGGCAGATCAAGACATACTTAAAAGATACCAAGAGTTATCTAAAAGGAAGGATCAGTTATCGTTTAATCGATGACAAACTTGTTGTTTAAAAGCAAAATGAACAAATTAAAAGATACATCAGTTTAATCCTTAGGAGGTAATCCACAATGCTGATACATGATATCCATTTTTTTCATTCAAGTTTAGTCATAGTGTCTTCAAAATTTCAACTTGTTGATTTTGAATCAGTTCTTCTTTGTGATTTGAGCTGAAGACAGTTCTGCCATAATCGCATCTTCGATGAGGAAATAGGGAGTTGAAGGTGTCATTTGCCAAAAAAGGACTAGGAGGAGATTCATTTCCCATAAGAATTGGTGTTTCGGGTGTTCTATTTGTGGAGGAATTGGATCCATCCTTCTAGGTCTGCCTAACCCATATGCCATTGCTAAAGGTGCACCTAAGTCTTTTTCAAAGGGTTTTTATTTATTATGTTATATTTATCATTTTGAATAGATTCTTCATCGGGTGGGATGCAAATGTCATAGGCATGAAGAAATCTAGTGATTAACCTCCCATATGGCAGAATAGTATCTTTGCCCATAATATCCTCATGTGTTGCGAATTGAGTACCCAAAACAATTATCCCGACCCACATAATCCAATACATGGTACTCATCTCAATTTGACTTATCTCGTCAAGATGAAATTGTTTGGGGAATATGATGCTTGTGATAATGTGATGAAGAATTTTAGCGTTGAAAGGCAGTAGTGTTCACAGCTCTCTTGGGTAGGAAGTCAAGGTTTGGATTTGCAAAGATTGTTTCTCGGCTTGGTATAGGTTGCTCCTATTGAGTTGACGTCCCATTTACCTTTAAAATAGCATCCTCTATCTTTTTTCAGTTATGCCAATTAGCTCACAAATGGTGTTGTCAAATATTCTAATGGGTGTTCCTAGAAGGTAAGTGCTTAGGCTATTATTGTCCTCATATAGGTTGGCATAGAACAATCTAACTAATCATGGATAGATTGGTTCATCTAGTTGCAGTAGTGGTAGAGCTTCTAGGTGTGCAAAATACCTAATGGGATCTAAGTCTTCTAGTTCATCCAAGTCAACATATTTTCCCTTATGGATACCTCGTCTTTCAAATTTTGGAAAACTAAGGCTACCTCTTTTGATCTAAAAAGATCATGGTCAAATGAATCTCCTTCAATCCTTTTTCCTTTTGATCTCTTAGGAGCCATTATCTAGACAAGATGATGATGAAATTGTGAAAAAAATAAGCAAAGGAAAGAGAAAGGAAAAGAGGGAATGAGATATCAAAAGGAAGGATTTCAAGTGTTACCTTATGGAGATTATGCTTAGAGATGGAAGGCTTGGACCACCAAGAAACCTTCTCCAAGTGCTTTTAAGAGGCAGAAATGAGGGTTAGAGGATGATGGGAGAGCTTTCTTGGGTTGGGTTGGGCGGTGTCACCGCCCCCTAACCCCCTCGGGTTAATAAGGGTCGCTTCGTGGGGTGCCACCGCCAAACCGGCGGTGTCACCGGCCTTGAAGGCCAAGTGCAAACCGCCAGATTCTGGCGTGCCACGGCATTGCATCCCGTGGAGGAAAGAAAAAAAAATTTTCTTCCTCTCCCCTTTTTGTTTGCTTCCCTCAAGATAATAAGTTATACTTTAATAGATCATTTTGAAGTGAAGAGAAAGAAGAAATCAAATCTACAAAAGAAAGGAAAAGGACGAGTCATTTTTTTTGAAGCTCATTTTAGGGACAATTCAACATGCCTAATTCCCTTCTAATGAATTCAAATTGATCTTCATTCAAGGCTTTTGTGAATATGTCTGCTAATTGATGCTTCGTGGTCGATGAATTCTAGAACAACATTATTGTTAAGAACATGATCACATTTGAAATGATGCCTAACGTCGATGTGCTTTAGTTCTAGAATGCTGAATTGGATTTTTAGTAAGACATATGGCACTAGTATTATCACATTTTATGGGAATATTTTTAAAGTGAATTCCATAGTCTTCCAATGTATTTTTCATCCAAACAACTTGTGCACAAAGATGCACTCAAGAAGAATGTATTAAATTCCGCCAGTAGATAGTGTTACTGAATTTTGTTTCTTGGAAGTCCAAGAAACAAGTGCATGTCCTAAAATTGGCATGTTCCGGATGTACTCTTTCTATCTATCCTACATCCGCCAAAAAATGAGCATCCGCGTGAGGCCATTAAATCAAATTTTTCAGATTTTGGATACCATAAGCCTAAATTTGGAGTTACTTTAAGATACCTAAATATTCTTTTAACACTTTTAAGATGAGATAGTTTAGGATTTGATTGAAACCTAGCACAAAGTCCTACACTAAACATGATATCTGGTCTAGTAGCGGTAAGGTAGAGTAGACTACCTATCATTCCCCTATATGTTTTTTTTTTGATCAAGTTTTCACTATTTTCATCCATATCTAACTTAGTCAAGTACTCATAGGGGTGTTTATTGCTTTTGAATTATCCATGTTAAATCGTTTTAACAATTCTAATGTATATTTAGATTGGTTAAGAAATATACCATCCTTAAGTTGTTTGATTTGTAATCCTAAAAAAGAAAGTTAATTCCCCATTAAACTCATTTCAAATTCAAGACTCATAGATTTGGCAAATGATTCACATAGTGATTCATCCAAAGAGCCAAAAAATAATCATCAACATAAATTTGTACAATAAGAAAATTATTTTCAAAATGTTTAATAAACAGTGTAGTATCAACCTTGCCTTTGGTAAAATTATTTAAAATAAGAAAGGAACTAAGCCTTTCATACCAAGCTCTAGGAGCTTGTTTCAAACCATAGAGAGCCTTAGTCAATTTGAATACATGATTAGGAAGAAGAGAATTTTCAAATCCGGAGGTTGTTAGACATATACTTCTTCGAAATAAAACCATTCAAGAAGGCACTTTTGACATCCATTTGAAATAGTTTAAAATTATAACTACTAGCATAGGCAAGGAGCATCCTTATGGCTTCTAATCGAGCCCACGGAGCCGAAGGTTTCTTCAATGTCGATACCTTCTTCTTGGTTGAAACCTTTGGCCACTAATCTAGCCTTGTTTCTAACCACACATACCATTTTCGCCTTGCTTGTTTCTAAAAGACCCACTTAGTACCAATGACTAAATGGTCACTAGGTCTAGGAACAAGCTCCCACACCTTGTTTCTCTCAAATTGATTCAGTTCCTCTTGCATTGCAATAATCCAAAAAATCATCTTTTATGGCCTCGTCAATGCACTTAGGTTCAATTTGAGAGAAAAGGCATTAGCATAAAAAATTCTTGAAAGAGGAAACGAGTTTGAACCCCTTTAGATGTATCCCCTATAATTAGCTCCTTTGGATGAGCATCTATATACTTCCATTCCTTAGGTAAGGAAATTTGGGAAGAAGGTGCATCCAAGTTGCTATTTTGAGGAGGGGTTCATTTAAATTCAAATTATCAAAACCAAGATCATCATCAAAATTATTTTTCTTAAAATTTGAGACTTCATTAAAAACTACATGAATAGACTCTTCAATTACTAAGGTTCTTTTATTAAAAACCCAAAAAGCTTTTGAAACGGAAGAGTAACCAAGAAAAAATGCCTTCATCGGATTTTGCATCAAATTTTCCTAAGGCATCCCTTTCATTTAAAATAAAGCATTTACAACCTAAAACTTTAAAAATAGGAAATATTTGGTTTTTTGTTATTCCATAATTCATAGGAGTTTTGATAAGGAAGGTCTTATTAGGACTCTATTCATGATGTAGCAAGTCCCCGTATTTACTGCCATTTAAAAATACTTAGGTAAACTATGTTAGTTTTAGCATAGTTCTTGCCATTTCTTGTAGGTTTCTATTTTTTCTTTCAACTACTCCATTTTGTTGGGGATTTCTCGAGTGGAGAAGTTATGATTGTATCCATTAACTTCACAAAAATTTTGGAAGTCATGGTTTTGAAATTCGCCACCATGATCACTCAAATTGATGAAATCATGAACCCTTTTTTCGTTTTTGAGTGAGTTTACAAAATTTTTTGAGAAACACTTGAAACAATCACTTTTGTGAGCTAAGAAATAGGTCCAAGTGTATCTAGAGTAGTCATCCACAATCACAAAAAAGCATATTTGCTTCCACCTAGACTTGTTGTATCAATTGGTCCAAATAAGTCCAAATGGATCAATTGTAACGGTCTAGTGGTGCTAATTTGATTTTTTTGGTTTGAAGCTTGTTTTTATTTGTTTCCCTAGTTGACATGCATCGCATACCTTATCTTTAATAAACTTTATATTCGAATCCCTCATTACTAATTCTTGAGATGAGATTTTAGATATTGTTTTCATGCTTGCATGGCCTAATCTCCTATGCCAAAGCCAAGCATCATCATTTATGGCAGAGAAACACATTTCATTACTTAGTTCATCAAGATTGATGGTATAGACATTATTTTGTTTTAAAAGCAATCATAGTCATGTTATGATTTGGTTTTTCAATAATGCATATATTTGATTCAAATCTAACGATATAACCTTTATCGCATAATTGACTAATGCTCAATAGATTATGTTTTAATTCATCAACTAGTAACACATCATCAATGGAAAAACTTGATTTGTTACCTATGGTTCCCTTGCCAATGATTTTGCCTTTGTTGTTGTCTCCGAAGGTGACATAGCCTTCGCCCATGCTAGTGAGCTTGGTGAATTGGGATGGATCTCCCGGTCATATGCCTTGAGCATCCACTATCAAGATACCATCTTTTGCTCCTAGCATGTGATGGTGTATGTTTCTACAAGAAGGAATTATTTTTAGGTACCCATTTACTTTTTTGGGTGCCTCAAAACCAATCTAACTTGTTTATCATGTTGCATAGACTTGATCATGGTTCCTTTAGGAACCCAAATCAATTTGTTCGGACTAATTTTTCTTGAATGGACATTGGTAAGTTATATGTCCATATTTGCAACAAAAGTTGCAATTGCTTTGATGTTGAACATGTAAGATAGGACCTTTAATTGAAAGGTGGTTGGATTTTGGTGAGTACTTCTCACAAATCCAATTCCACTCCTTTTAGGAACGTGACCCTTATTTGTAAGGATCATGTTTAAGGACTTGCTACCTACCTCAATTTCTTCAAGGTGTCCTTAAGTACTAAGTTCTCATTTTGGAGAGTTTCTAAATCATGGCATTTAACACATTGAGCTAGACAATCATGATATTCAGTTTTTAATTTATCAAAAGCACACGTAAGACTATCATGCTCCTTTCTTAGCAATTTGTATTTTCTACTAATTGTCTTACATTCATCAAATAACTCATGGAAAGCATTTAATAAATCATGATAAGGTAAATCTGCATTAATTAAATCCGTTACCTCTTCTTCTTCAAGGCCATTAGGGCGTAGTGAGCAACTTGCTCGGTGTTAGACTCCTCTTCTTCGGATGTGCTTGAGTCATCCCATGTTGCCTTGAGCCTTCTTCTTTGGTGTTCTCTTTTTTTTTGGCTTGAGGGCAATCGTTCTTGTAGTGTCCCGGTTTTTTTGCATTCATAGCAAATCACTTGGTCCTTCTTTTGTTCAAATTTATTTTTTTGTATTATTTTTAAATTTGTTCTTCCTTAAATATTTTTTGAATTTTTTGAGTCAAAAGTGCAATGTCATTGTCACTGTCCTCATCACTTGATGTTCCTTTCAAGTGGTCTTCTTGTGATTTGAGTGCCATATCCTTCCTGTTCTTTGGAAGGGGTTCTCAAGCTTCGTCATGAGCTTGACATGTCATTTCAGAGGTCATTAGAGACCCAATGAGTTCTTCAAGAGGAAATATTTTAAGGTCTTTGGCCTCTTGAATGGCCATAACTTTTGGATCCCAACTTTTAGGGAGGGATCTTAAGATTTTAGTTACTAGTTCAAAGTTAGTAAAATCTTTACCAAGAACTTTGAGTCCATTGATGACATCCGTAAAACCGGGTGTACATGTCTCCGATGGACTCACTTGGTTTCATTCGAAAAAAGTTCGTAAGAGTGCACAAGAATGTTGATTTTGGACTCTTTCACTTTCATTAGTGCCTTCATGAGTGACTTCAAGAGTTCTCCAAATATCAAAAGCCAATCACAAATTGAAACACGATTAAATTCGTTTTTTTCTAGTGCACAAAACAAGGCATTCATAGCCTTTGCATTTAAAGCAAAAACCTTCTTCTCCGATTCATTCCATTCGCTCATCTAAGAGAAGATTTTTTGAAATCCGTTTTCAACAATAGTCCAAAGCTCGAAATCCATAGAAATAAGGAAGATCCTCATTCGAGTCTTCCAATACGTGTAATCCGACCCATTAAACATAGGTGGACGAGTGATAGAATGGCCCTCTTGCATGCCGGAGTAAGCCATCTCTCTTGGGTATTAAACCAAATATGAGAGATAACCTTGCTCTGATACCAATTGTTAGGATCAAGCAGCACTAAGAGGGGGGAATTAGTGCAGCGGATAAAAACTTGGGTTTTCAAAAAAAAATTTCATTGAAGAGAGCGGAACTTGACAAGTTTAAACTTGAAAGCGTATTCTTAAATATATATGCAGCAAAAGTAATAAGGAACTAGAGCATATAAGAAGATTTGCAATAATATAAATAACAATAATGAAACGCAAAACCACGATCATCACGATGTTAGAGTGGTTCGGTCAAATGACCTACTCCACTTGTGAGGCCCCTCTTCGATGAGGCTCCCACCTTCCACTAGCAAGCTTCTTGAAATGGAAGGGTAAATACCCTCTTACAACTCTTTACAAGCAGTTCACTCTCTTACAGATTTTCGAGAAGAGATGAGGTGAACACTAGCAAATTGAAACAAAAAAGCAAGCTAACACTTTTCTAAGATCTTTCTCTCAAACTTTTGCTGCTCAAAAGGTTGTAATCTCAAATGAGATTTGAGGGGTATTTATAGGCCTCAAGAGGATTCAAATTTGGGCTCCAAAATTTGGGCTCCAAAATTCAAATCCTCTTTGGGTTCCCGATCTTTGGCGGTGCCACACCTTCAGCGTGTCTTGTTTGCGGTGCCACCGCCATTTTCAGGTGTCACCGCCTAGCACTTTTCGGTCTTTGGTGCCACCGCCCCCAGCTCTCCGCTTCACTTGGTTTGGCTTTCTTTTAGCCCAAACCAACTCGACTTTGGCCCCGTTGGCCCCTAACCAGGATATAGGCTTATCTTCTTAATCCTAATCCTAATTACAAGTGAACTACATAACAAAACACATCTTAAGCAATTTATTAACCGCGAACGTCAAGTTTTGTTCCGACGAAGCTTCGACGAACTTCCTTCGACGGGGGTCCAAGCACGCCCCGAACTTGTGATGACTTTAAAGAGTAGCTGAGACTTCTCGGTGATCTCTCAAGGAACCTCCTACCACGATCTCTTGGCGAACTTCCAACAGATTCCCGATTTCTTCTCGGTTGGTTCCGGCAGCATCTCCGACGATTCATCGAACTCTTAAAGGTTCATCAAACTCGACTCCGGTATTCTTGCTTTGTGTTTTCTGTTTATCGTAGTTAATCCTGCACACTTAACTCAATAATATGGATTAGATCAAATAACCTATCAATTGATTTTATCATCAAAATCTGAGATTCAACACATATAAATACCCCACCCATTCAGCACTGAAGAGATACAGACCTACACCGAAATCTTGATCTTTTCTGTGATTCTTAGAGCTCAAAATTATTGTAAAGGCCAAAAGTTCTCCTCCTTCTGTTCTTCAAAGTTTTGAGTTGTAAAGATAGGAGAGAAAAGTTCTGTAAGGGTTGTCTCCTGAGCCCGTCAAAAGGAGTGAAACTGTAAAATGGCAGTTGGCCTTCGCCTATTGAAGGAAGGCCTCTAGTTGACGTCGGTGACCTCGTCGGTGGAGGAAGCCAAAAGTGGAGTAGGTCAAGACTGACCGAACCACTTTAAATCTCGGTTTGCATTTACTTTGAGCATTTTATCATTCACTGCAAAACCTCTAAATCGCTCTCTGCCTTCTGGCGGCTTTTACGAACGAGTTTCTAAGTTCGAAACTTTCCGAATCTACGCTTAGGCGTAAATCAACATTTTAAATGCGATCATTACATTGCAGTTTACGTTTACGTTTTAACTCCAATTATAACTGCAAACTGCCTTCTGTGCATTTACAAAACATATCTCAAAGTTCAGTATCTTCAAAGTTGACGTTTAGACGTAAACCGGTTTTATCGTACGAACATCGCATTTCAGTTTGCGCTTGCATTCTGATTTTTATCATAAACTGCAAACTGCCTTTGTAGATTTACTCTAACGTCATCTCACTTAATCTTAAGCTAAAGGAGTCTAAGAATCTGGTTTTACATCGAAATCATCTTTGTCGCAGCTTTCGATTTTAATCGTCGAAAGTTTTCCGCTGCACTAATTCACCCCCCCCTCTTAGTGCTCTTGATCCTAACTGATCTTTCGGTGTATCACCTAATTCATTAGACTCGATGCCCAATCATTGACTCCATCCCAACATTTGATTCTTCTTTAATCATTTTGCCTATCTCATGATTGTAGTTAGTCCTACATCACTTATCTCAACACATGGATTAGATCATTAATTCACCAATTGATTTCATCATCAAAATCTCAGATTCAATAATTTTTCCTTTTTTGATGATGACAACTAATTTATAACGGAGTTAACCTTAACTCCCCTATCTATGTGCCATATTGAGATAAAACAAACTTGAATTAAAAAAAAATCAAATTTAAATAAAACTATTTTGATCTTAGTGATCAAATATAATATGTCATATTAAAATTTCGCATCATTATAGCTTCAAATACTCAAAATATAACATGCACAATGTCAAAATATTATAACTCATCACTTCATGCATAATACCAAAATTAAATCTACATTACTTTGGCCATAACATACATGATACTAAAGCATTCATCATTTCATGCTTTGCATCATATCAAAGTGTGCATAACATCATGCATGGTAACATTAAAGAGTACATGGAAGAATCCATTGCATCATATCGAAGTGTGCAGAACATCATGCATGGTAACATTAAAGATTATATGGAAGAATCCATTGACTTCTCCCCATTTGTCATCAATGAAAAAAAGACATACACAAGCTATTCAGGTGGTGGTAAATCGAAATGCCTAAACAAAGTATTAAGCTATCGATGAATTTACTGTATCTCGGTTAAGATTTAATCTTGACGTAGTTCAATTCAATCTAGTCAAGTCACTATGGCATCGGCAGATAAGGAGGGTGCTAGCTCTGTTGGGGGTGCTACCTCAAAAGAACGAGTAGGAGGAGATTGACTTTTCGTATATATAGGTATTTCTGATTCAGGTTCAGATGGGGGAGGATTAGTCCTCATAGGTAATCTAGTCCAAACCCTATTTGTTACTATATATATCTTATTCTTCTTAATATGTTTCTATTTATAATATTAAATCTATCTAGTTTCAAGGTTTCTTCGTATGGTGGAATGACTATATCATGTGCATGTATTAGTCTAGTAATCAAGCCACCATATGTAAGATCATATCTTTTGTTGATAATTCAATCATGTTTTATCGTATTCGATATCCAAAACAGTTATCAAGTCATAATCCAATACATTGCTTCTAATTCTGTTTGATTAATTTCACCGTGATGGTATTGTTTTGGAAGTATAATACTTATCATGATGTGATGAAGCAATTTTGTATTGAAAAATAGCAAATGTTTACAACTTTTTGGAATGATAGATGAATTTATATTACAAAAAATGGATCCTATAACCTTAACAATTAGAAGGAGTTAGTGAACCATTCAATTAGTTTCAAATCACTCAATTCTTCTAAACCCTTATGTATAAAAGATTATGTTGAGGGGAATCAAAGAGTATGAAATCAAGTATTCATCTAAACTTCTCTTTTCTTTATCAGTTGAGGATTTTCTAAATGTTATTATAAAATATCTCTGGGGTTGTTATTGCTTTTAGATAATTATAATATTATATTTTTAGATTTAAAATTTATTTAGTTGAGATTAGGAATGTACTTGTTGTTATTATGGTGGTCAAAATAAAAAAATATTGTAAGAGGTCAAAATATAAAAAAATAGATAATTTAATTAAGGATATTATTTGAGAAAAAATAAAATAAAAATATACTTTATAAAGAAAAACGCCTTTGTTACGTTGTCTAAAAAATAAGAGAGAACAAATTCCCGCGAGCATTCCGTTTCCGGGCCGTTACGTTGTCACCAGCGATGCGCTCTGCTTCTTTTATGGCGGATGGCGGTGACTGCATGCGAAGACAGGACGGAGGCTTCATGGAAACCCTAGCCGCCGCCGTCTCCTCCCTCCCAGACTCCGAGCTCCTCCACTCCGTCGCCGATGCCCTCGTCTCCGCCGGCGGCGACGGGCAGCCCCTCCGCCTCCTACGCCGCTCGCTCATGGTCTCCCTCCACTTGTTTCTCTCCCTGCTCTCGCTCTTCTCCCTTGTCCTCTCCCACCTATCATCTCCTCCCCGCCGTCCTCCTCCCCGCGCCTCCGCCCCCGACCCGCTCTCCCCGACTGACGGCACCAGCGCGGGGCGCGCCCTCTCGCGCGTGCTCTCCGCCGTGTCGCGCGTCCCCGTCGCCTCCCGCAAGTACGACCTCGTCCGCTCCCTCGCGGAGCGCCTCCTCGGCGACAACCTCCGCTACGCCAGCGGCGAGGGCCGGGCGTTCCAGGTCATCAACCGCGCGGCCCTGTCCGCTGCGTTCGCAAGGACTCTCCGCCGTCTCGAGGCGGCCGTGGCTGCGGAAGCGTCGCTGGCGCCTGGGGATGGGTCGGGCGGGCGAATCATGGGCGCGGTGAAGTCTAGGGTGAGGAGATGGGCGGAGGGGGCAGCGGTGGCGCCGGGAATGGTGGTAGGGGTAGGAGTATCGGCGGACAAACTCGCGGCGGAGGTGATGTGGCTGGGGCAAAAGATGGCGGAGAGCGGGGCAGTGGCGGATGCGGTGGCGATGTGGGGAGAGGCGGCCGGGCTCGCACAGCTCGCTGTCTCCGCCGTGCCACGCCTGCAGGTGGCGCTCGTCCGGGTCTGCGGTGAGGACGCCCTTTTTCTGTATCTTTCTGTCCTCCATTATTTCCACTTCGGCCTGGTTCGGTCGAAACAGTCTGAACCGGTCTTAGCCGGCCTGCTTCTGTCTGCTGCTTTCTCTGTTTTCTTTGCAATGTCTCTTTGACAAACTTCTAGTGACATTGCATTTTTTTCCCACCTGAAATAGCCTTCCTTTTCTTTTGGATCACTACTTATCAATATGTTATTGAACTGAGGATTCATAATTATTAAATCTCTTGAACATAGTTCTTATTCTGGCTTATGCTGATCTAGATAACAGAGTCATTACCTAAGGCATGCTAAGATCTACCATAACCCCTCGTTTATTAGACGCTTTGTCTTGGGCTTTTTCAGTAATCAGATCACTATTGCAGCAATTGCAATAGTCACTTTAATAGGAAAAACCATATAAGAAAATTCAAACAAGAAGAGGCTACTCTGAAATTTTAATGAACACCAATGTCTAAGTAGGAAGAAGATTGTTCCGTGAATCATCTTATTAGAAGTTCTGCAAAAGAACTCACATGCATCTTTACTTTGTTTCCAAAGCAACAATGGAATGGTCTAATCCTTTATGAGATGGCAAACTTCTTATTTGACAGAGTGCCTCAAGAAAAATTTAGTTTCTTTATTCACACCCCAGTCAATTCCTTGCATTCTTTCAGTTTCTTTTCTGGACAGTACAAACAATATGTACATTGACATCCACTAGTAGGAAATTAGAAAAGCTTAGATGTGTCATTGTCATAATAAACTTTCTTCAACAATATAAGTTGGGCAATATGGTAGAACTGAAGAATTCTTCAGAGCTATTTGAAAAAATAATATGATTATTCATTCATCAATTCATTTTTCTTGTTCAACAATAGGCACAATACAACAAATTATTGATGTAAATATGCTGGACTTTTTGCTAAACAATACCTTTTACTGCAGCATTCATGTTCAAGCACGCTAACTCTAAGAACTTTGATGAAGTGAAGGTTAGGGAAGAGGAAGAATCACACTTGGCATTCTTTCAAATGGCAATGCTCAAGTCATGGTTGCCATTGATTTGTCAAGCCTGCAATGGTGTAGATACTCCCATACTAAGCAGTAGGGTGAGAGCAGAGATGGTGAGCATGCTCGAAGAGATGATTGAGAAGCTTAGTTGGGACCAGCAAGAGGAGGTACTATCACTCTGGCTTCATCACTTCACTGAATGCCCTGACTCTGACTGGCCTAATCTGGAATCTTGCTACATGCGTTGGTACTCAGAATCTCTAAGATTTCTCTGACATGACAGATAGTATGCCCTATTCAAATAAAACTATAGATTTCTGCTTCCAGTACTTGGACTAATTGTTAGGAAACATCAGTCATCTAGTTTTTTTTTCTGTTTTTCTCTCAAATCAGTCATCTATTATACTGGTGTCCAATGTAATGTTTTGTGAATGTAATTACACACATGGAATATTCCTTGTCATATGAAAAGTATTTATTTTACATTGCAGTTAGCTGGAGCTTCTATGATGTGTCTGAGAAAGAGAAATGTTGTAATTGCTCTGTCAATTACTTTTAAAGTTCCGTTTTCACATTGCTCCACACTTTTTTACTTAGTGATCACAATTACTGAATTCACATCTCATACGTTATTTCAATAGAATCATATTTTTATAGTGGCCTTTTGTTGAAGAGGAATTAAATTGAAGGCCTTCGTCCTCTTTGGGCACTTCATGGCTTTTAGTTTGCTGATTCACACTGTTTACACTGATGGGGTTAGTCTTGCTCATTGTAACTTGTTCTTCTTAGGCTGGTAACGCTATGTCCTTAACAATTTGACAAAATTCTTGATCAGATAGCTAAAATAGTTCTTGAAGCCTAATACTAGAAATGTTATATTTTTGTATATTATCTAGTTTAAATATTTTAATTTTTAAACTTTGATGAATTTTTGTCATGATCCAATTTGATGGGTTAAGTGATCTATTAATTTTTGTGTATATATATATATATATATATATATATATATATATATATATATATATATATATATATATATATATTTCTGCACATCTTCTCTCCATTAAAAGGTGTTTTAGATTAATGTTTTATCGTCAAAATTATTGTTGGAGAACAAAGGAAAGAGGGTAGTAATTGTTGCCCTACGGTTTGGCCGAAGGCTGCTTGCAACCTTGGTCGAGAGCAAACCTTGCTACTCTTGGCCTGGCCAAAGGCAACAAGGTCAAGGCAGCATGGCTGCTTATGGACTACGTGTTGGCTGTTAGGAATGAGTTGGCACTAAGAGGGGGGGGAGGGGGGTGAATCAGTGTCATGGTAAAATGTCGGTTTCGAAAAATTCTTTTGTACGTTGAAAATCAATCTCGGAAATATATTAACTTGAAAGTGTATGCGAGCATAGACGTAGTAAAAGCATAGTAAGGAGAAGAGGTAGTTTGCTATAAAAGTAAATTACTCAAAGTAAATGTAAACTGAGTTTATAGTGGTTTGGTCGTCGTGACCTACATCCACTCTTGATTCCTCCTCCGTCGAGGCCATCGGCATCCACTATTGGTTTTCTTTCAATAGGCGAAGATCAATCATCTTTTACACTCCTCTTCTCCTTTTCATAGGTTTAGGAGGCAACCTTTACAAGCACTCACTCCTCTCTCAAACTATTCTAACACTTAGACTAGAAGAGGAGGATTATCACAAGAGATTACAATAGCATTTTTCCCTTTCTAAATTCTCTGCGCTTATATATTTTGACCAGGGACGATAGGGGTATTTATAGGCCCCAATGTCTTCAAAATTAGAGTCAAAAGGTGTCACATCTCCGGATTTCGAAGTACTAGTGGTACCACTACCGTTATTGGGCGGTACTACCGCCGCTGGTCTGACACTAGGCGGTACCACCGCTTGACAGGGGCGGTACCACCGCTGGCAGCATTCACTACCGGCGGTACCACTGCCCAAACAACCCGGGAGACTGTCTCCTAGGCAGTGCCACCATCGGCTGGGCTTTCAAGTTCTGAATAAGCTATTCAATCTAGCCCAATTCAGCCTTGATAAGGGCCCAGTTGGCCCCTAATTGAGTTAGTGGGATGACTTCTCAATCTTAACTCCAATTATGTACTAACTACGAAATTTAAGGCATATAATAAGCTAAATAAGTTCGGTTTCTTCCGACGATCTTCCGGCAAACTTCCGATGATCTCTCGGTAATGTTCCGGCGAACTCCCAACAAGCTCCTGGACTTCACGACAATCTTCTTGGTAAGTTCCGACGAGCTTCTTTGGCAAGCTCCAGGACTTCTCGATCAATTCCGGTAGAACTTTCGACGAACGTCTGAACTTTCGATGAACTCTCGAACTCCCAACGAAATCATGTTCTTGACTCCTGGACTTCATTTTGCTTTATGTCTTGCTATCATAGTTAATCCTATATACATAAAAACCAACTTCGATCTAGACAATTATTACAAAGCTTGAGTAATATTGTTTGGCATGTCATTGGTTCATCGACACTTCGTCCGATTCTTCGGCGTATCATCCTCTCTTGCGGCCTATTGTCCAATCGGCTAGTTGACCTCCACAACTCTGATATCCTTGGCATAAAATCCGCTCTTCTTGGCCTGATGCCTGAATTCACAGCCCGAAGCCTTCTGTCGATACGTCGACCGATCCTCCGGCTCGACGTCCTATCTTTTGACATGTTTGTTTTGGCCTAATATGATTCTTCCTACTTTAATTGTCTCATCCTGATCAAAGCTTCCTACGTCACTCAAAACGCAGATTAAATCATAAACACTTATCAATTGGTTTCATCATCAAATCCGAGATTCAACAATCTCCCCCTTTTTGATGATGACAACCAATTGATGATAAAGTTTAAATAAACTCTTGAAGTTTAAATAAAGTCTTGGAGTTTAACCAAACTCCCTCTATCAATATGTCATATTGATAGAACTCTTGGATTCAAAAATTCAAGCAACATGTTATCATAAACTTATGCATAACATCATACTTCTCCCCCTTTGTCATCAACAAAAAGGAGAAGTGTAACTTTCAAGTGTTTAAACATATAAGTTCAAATCATTGCATTATAAATATAATCTTCAATTTTATCATCATGTAAGTTAGCAAAAATTTGAGTTTTGCAAGTTTGTAAATTTTGCTATATGTGCAAGTTTAGCATGTTTTGTTTCTTGAGATAGGCAACATAGCACTATTGCTTCTCTTGAGATTCCAAGCTAGCAAGTCTTGGTGATGTTCAAGATTACAAGTTCTACATAATGCAAGCTAGCAAATTTTTACATTATTTTTAAAAAAATATAAACTAGTAATATTTGAGATGTTCAAGAAAGCAACTTTTGCTTCTTCAAATATGCAAGTTAGCAATCTTTGCTTCTCCTTTGAAGTATGCAAGCTAGCAAACTTTTTCTCTCTCTTTGTCATTGTCAAAAACAAGGGAAGAATACAATGTTGTAGTTCTTTTCCATTTACAACAATTTTCAAAGCTAAAGTATCAATCTTATTTCAATATGTTTGTGCATCATTATGGTTTCAATTTACAATATGCACAATTTCAAAACTTTGCATATCATCCTTATTCTATTATGCATGATACTAAAAATAAATCAATCATCATATCATACATGATACTAACATTGTTGTTCAAAACCTTCATCATTACTCCCATGCAGGATAATAAAGCATTTCATGATACCAAATATTAAATCACCATTTTTAAGCATTTATCACTTCATGATTGTTGGTACCAAACATTCATCATTAAATCAACATTTTGATCATTTATTTTCTCTTTAACAATTGGCAAACAGAAACATAGGAGAAAAATGATATAATATCTTGATTGATGCATAAGAAGTCTCTAGTTATAAATCTCAAAAAATCAAGATAAAGCTCATTCAAATTTAAATCATCAAATCAAAATCATTTTCAAAAGATTCATAAAAAGGACATAGATAGATTCATTAATTTTTTCTTTTTAGAAAAATGGTAAGAAGAAATATAGGAGTTCAAAAACAAGATCTTGATTCATAGAGAAATCTCATGTATCAAATATCGAGAAATCAAGATGATGATTCATATAAAAAAATATCACAAGTTATAATCAAAAGAAAAATAATCATTTATCTTCAAATCATTCAACTTGTTAAATCAACAAAGTCACTTTTAAGAGATTCAGAAAAATGATACAAATAGATTCATCAAAATCAATAAGATAGAGAAAAAAAAATTTTCAAAAAAAATATTTTCCTCTTTTTGTTTCAACTTATTGATTGATTTCATATATGCATATTCCTTTTTTTTTATGTCAAATCCATGCATCATTCATTAACACCAAAAAAGAACTTTCAAAATATCACAAAAACTATCATGCATAAGTTCGAAATATAAACTATGCTTTCAAATCATCATTACATTTTCATTAAGACATCAAGCATTGTTTCGTTGAACATAATGTTGAATGATTCTTAAAGATATCTAAACTTCTTTAGTTTCAATTTGTGTGATTGACTTTATATTAGCATGCCCAATATTTGTTCTTATGTCAAAACCATACATCATGTTTAGGTTCGAAAAGTAAATTTCGTTATAAAAACCATTAAGACTAAAAAAGTATAACACATTAAACATAAGACTTCTTTAAACAAGAGATTTGATTCATCATTTTAATTCAAATGATAATATATTTTTCTTTTTATGTGTTTTATTTTAAGTGATTAATTTCATATAAGCATGCTCAAGTTTTTTATATGAAAACCATACATCATCGAAAGAGCAAATCTCATCTTAAAAGTCATCAAGATCAATAAACCATAAATTATCCAAAAAATACTTTAAATCATCATGCATAATTAAATATAAAATTATCAAGCATGATACTTATATTATTTCATTATTAAACCATTAAGCATGATCATTATGCATCAATACTTTGGGCATGATATCATTAATCATAGAGCATCTTTAATCAAAATCGAGAAACAATACGGAAATCAACATGATACACATTAATGCTTCTTAAAAATATACATAGGATTATCATTAGATTTAAATCTAATATTTTATTTCTTTATCATAAAACATGTAATTTTCATTACCATTTTCAAACTTACTAACATGATCCCAATTTTTTAGCATTTTCATTACATTATTAAACATGTAATTTTCAAGAAAAATAATTAAACTAAATTAAAAATAACTCATGAAAATCATCATGTAATTTCGAAATAAACTAAGGGGATTTTGATTACCTCGTCGTCAAAAGTCGTTAAGGCGTAGTTTGCCACCTCGCCTTTGTTGATTTTCTTCTCGTCATCGGATGAGCTCGATTCGTCCCAAAGTGGTTCCCTCTTCTTGTGTTTATAGCAAGTAGTTGCGTTCTTTTTATTCTTTAATTTTTGTTTCATGAACTTTTTAAATTTCATACTGAGGAGTTCAAGTTCACCATCACTTGAGCTTATGCTCGAGTGGTCTTCAATTGTTCTAAGTCTGAAATTCTTCCTGTTCTTTGGAAGGTTGTTCTCATGTTCGTTTTATGCATTGTGTATCATTTCATATGTTATTAATGAACCAAAAAGTTCTTCAAGTGAAAAGTTATTAAGATCTTTTGCCTCTTGTATTATGGTTACTTTCGGATCCCAACTCTTATTAAGAGAACATAAAATTTTGTTTACAAGTTCAAAATCCAAAAAACTTCTACCAAGTGCTTTTAAACCATTAACGACATCTATAAAACGAGTGTACATGTCTCCAATGGCTTCACTTGGTTTCATATGAAACAATTCAAAATCATGCATCAAAAAGTTGATTTTCAATAGTATGCCAAATATCGTATGCCGTTTCGCAAATAGAAACATGATTAAATTCATTTTTATTTAAGGCGTAAAGTAAAGCATTCATAGCTTTCGTATTTAAAGAAAAAGTCTTCTTCTCCAAATCATTCCAATGGTTCATTGGAAGAGAAGACCTTTGAAATCCATTTTCGATAATAATCTATAAATCAAGATTCAATGAAAGCAAGAAAATTCTCATTCGAGTTTTCTAATATGTGTAGTCCGTCCCATTGAACAAGGGAGGACGAATGAGAGAGTGACCCTCTTGAAAGCCAAAAAGAGTCATTTCTCTTGGGTGTTAAACCAAATGAGAAATCACGAGACTCTTATACCAACTATTAGGAATGAGTCGCTGCAAGAAGGAGGGGGGGGGGGGGGGGGGGATGTGGTGAATTAGTGCAGCGGTAAAAATGTCGATTTCGAAAAATTCTTTCGTATGTTGAAAATCGATCTAAAAAATATGTTAACTTGAAAGCGTATGCGAGCATAGGCATAGTAAAAGTATAGTAAGGAGGAGATGCAGTTTGCTATAAAAGTAAATTGCTCCAAGTAAATGCAAACCAAGTTTATAGTAGTTCGATCTGTTGAATCTCGTATTTTGATGATGAAACCACTTGATATGTGTTTATGTTTTAATCTACGTTTTGAGTGACGTAGGATTCTTCGATTAGGATGAGACAATTAAAGAAAGAAAAATCATGTTGTGCCGGAGGAACATGTTAGAAGATTGGACGCCAGGCCGATGGATCGGTCGACGTATCGACAGAAGGCTTCGGGCAATGGACTTGGGCATCGGGCCAAGAAGAGCGGGTATTGCACCAAGGATATTGGAGTTGCGGAGTCAACTGGCCGATTGGGCAATAGGTCGCAGGAGAGGATGATGCGCCGAAGAATCGAACGAAGCGTCGAGGGACCAATGACATGCCGGACAACTTAGTTAATTGCTTAGGATTAATTGTCTCGATTGAAGTTTTATTTTAAGTGTGCAAGATTAACTACGATGAAAGTAAGACATGCAGCAGGAGTTGTGCCGGAGTCAAAGACTATGATCACGTTGGGAGTTCGAGAGCTCGACGGAAGTTTGAACGGTCATCGGAGGTTCTACGGGAACAAATCCGAGAAGTCCAGGAGCTTGCCAAAAAAAGCTCATCGGAACTCGCCAAGTGGATCAATGCAAGTCCAGGAGTTTATCGGAAGTCCGCAGGAGCATCACCGAGGGTTCATCGGATGATCGACGGAAGCTCGCCGGAAGAAGCGATTGACGCACCGGAGCAAGTTGCAGTAAATGTCTTAAGAAATTCGTAGTTAGCACGATGATTAAGTTAGAAATGGGAGGTGATCCCATTAACTTAATCTTGGGGCAATTGGGCCCTTGAAAGACCTAAATTGGGCCGAATGGATCAGCCCATTCGGACCCAAATTACTTGGCCAGAGGTGGCACCGCCTAGGGCTCAGTCTCCGAGCTCTGGCTAGGCGGTGCAACCGCTTCTAATAGAGGTGCAACCGCCCCTGACAGGAGGTGGCACCGCCCAGAGGCTAAGTCTTCGAGCTCTACTAGGCGGTGCAACCGCTCCAGTCAGGCGGTGCAACCGCTAGACCTCGGAATTTCGGGAATTGACAGTTTTGAGCTCGGAATTCAAACTGGTTTGGGGCCTATAAATACCCCACTCTTTCAGCAATGAAAGAGCAACCAAAAACCACCGAAATCCTGATCTTACTCTGTGATTTTTAGAGCTCAAAAGTGTTGTATGAGTTAAAAGTTCTTCTCCCTCTTTTCTTTCAAGTTCTGATCTTTCAAGAGAGGAGAGAAAATTTTGTAAGGGTTGTCTCCTAAGCCCGTCAAAAGGAGTGAAACTATAAAAGGGTGGTTGGCCTTTGCCTATTGAAGGAAGACCTCTAGTGGACGTCGGTGACCTCGTCGGTGGAGGAAGCCAGAAGTGGATGTAGGTCAAGATTGTCCGAACCACTCTAAAATCATGGTGCTCTCTAGTTTACATTTACTTTGAGAATATTATCTTTACTGCAAACCTCCTCAATAGCTTACTGCCTTCTGCGAATTTACGATCGTGTTTCAAAGTTCAGTATTTTTCGAATCGGTGTTTAGACATAAATCAGTTTTTTCGTACGAACATCATATTTTAGTTTGCGCTTACATTCTAATTTCCATCATAACTACAAAATGCCCTTATAGATTCGCTTTAACTGCATCTTGTTTGATCACAAGTTAAAGTGATTTACGAATCGGCTTTTCTACCGAAATCGCTCTTATCGTCCGAACGCAGTTTTAATCGTCGAAAGTTTTCTGCTGCACTAATTCACCCCCACCCACCTCTCCCCTTAGTGCTCTTGATCCTAACAATTGGTATCAGAGCCTGGTATTTCTCACTTCGGATTTACACCCGAGAGAAATGGCTCTTCATGGCTTTCAAGAGGGCTTATCAGTTGTTCGTCCACCGTTGTTTAATGGATTGGACTACACTTATTGGAAAACTCGAATGAGAGTTTTTTTGATTTCTATGAATTTAGATTTATGGAATATTATTGAAAATAGTTTTCAACTTCTCTTTAAACTGATGAACGAATGGTCGGATTTGGAGAAGAAGCACTTTTCTTTAAACGCAAAGGCTATGAATGCCTTATTTTGCGCTTTGGACAAAAATGAGTTCAATCGGGTTTCTTTGTGCGAAACGGCTTTTGACATATAGCACACTCTTGAAATCATACAAGAAGGCACTTCTAGAGTTAAAGATTCGAAAATCAACTTTTTGATGCATGATTTCGAGCTTTTTCAAATGAAACCAAGCGAAACCATTGGTGACATGTACACCCGTTTTACGGATGTCGTCAATGGTTTAAGAGCTCTTGGCAAATGTTTTTCGGATTTTGAACTCATAAACAAGATTTTGCGTTCTCTTTCTAAGAAGTGGGATTCAAAAGTAACTGCAATACAAGAAGCTAAAAACCTAAACAACTTAACACTTAAAGAACTAATTTGTTCGTTGATGACATATGAAATGGTGTACAATGCACATGATGAACATGATGAACAAAACAACCTTCCAAAGAACAGGAAGGATTTGGAACCCCGGACAAATGAATACCACTTGAGCGATGACTCAAGTGATGAGAATAATGATGAACTTGAACTTCGAACACTAAATCTTAATAAGTTTATTAAACAAAAATATAAAATAAATAATGAATTTGAACGGAGGAAGAGGCCAAAGAAGAAGAACACAAAGTGGGATGAATCGAGCTCCTCCGAAGACGAGGAGAAAATCAAGAAAAGCGAGGTGGCAAACTACGCCTTAACCGCTTTCAATGATAAGGTAATCGAAATCCCCCTGATTTATTTTGAAATTACTTGATGCTTTCATGATGTATTTTCTTTTTTAGTTTAGAATTAATTTTCTTAAAAATTACATGTTTAAAAATAAAAATATAAAAATTATGATCATGCTAGTAATTTTGAAAATGATAATATTGCATATTTTATGATAAATAAACAAAATGATTTTAATTGAAAATATGATATCATGGTTAAGAAGTAATAATGTGTATCATGTTTGATTAACATTGTTGAGTGAAATCATGTTTGATTTGAAGTAATGCATAATGATGTAATGAAAATATTAAATGTTTTTGATATAATGATTGATAATTTTATGCATGAGATTTTAAGTTATATATGATGATAGCATGTGTTATTTTCATGAGTGTATTTGAAAAACATATGGCAAAACCATGTCTGAATGCATGAAAGTGTTAAATTTCATTATCGGATTTTCTTGACCATAACAATTCATTTTTGAGAATCTATTGATCTTGATGGTTTTATGACGAAATTCATTTTTCGATCCTAAACATTGATGCATGTTTTTATTTAACATAAATGAAAAAGCATGCTAACATGAAATCAATTGTATGAAATGGAAATAATTCTCTATCCTATTGAGATTAATGAATTTATTTTACCAATCTTATGAATCTCATGAAAATAAACATGATGAATATTTTGAAAATAAATGAGTGTATCATGCATTTGGTCTTAATGATTTCTCTTTAACATACTTTTTGAAATCATACTTGATGATGAATATCAAGATATTAAAAGGATGTTATCATGGAATCATGCTTGATGATTTGTTTTTTACCTTTCCGTCTTAAATGTTGACACTTGTTTTATTAAAGGTAAAGGCATGCTTATAAGAAGCAAATCACATGAATCGAAATTTATAAAAACGAAATGTGATCCTCTATCTTATCGTCTTTTCAATAAATTTATGCTTGTCATATATGAATTTATTGAATGTGACTTTGAGGATGATTTCGGATTTTACAAATGCTTGATTCATACTTATGACATGAGACACATTTTAAATATGAATCATGTTCACTGCTTCAATCATGTTATATCTCCTTAATTCATTTTGTTCTCCTACATTTATTTACCAAAGAGGAGAATCTTCCGAATGAATGAAATGATACAAATGAATCACTTATTGATATATCTTTTTGAAATATCTTTTTAATGTGATGTTGATATTTTGAGATACCTATTGGAATTCATGACATGAGATAATTGAATCCTTGACTTACTCTTTATACGGCTTGAAAATGGATGTTTAAAATCTTGCTTGATGAGTTGTTTTATAAGATTTTGCCTTTACGTCTTGAACTTTCTTGCTTATCTTGATTTGGCATATAAAGACTAAGGCATGCTTAGATGAAAAAGAATCACTTAAAAAATACTTTTCCTATCTGATCGAGATTAATGATTTCATGATATTTTATGAATCACGAATCATGACTTGATCTATGATATTGATATATTTTAATCATGATCCTTGGTTGTATAATTCTTTTGCTCTATTAAAAGGATTTGTCAAATGAATCATGTCCTTCTTGAATTTTCTTGATATCATGACATGATTTTGTAATATGGCCTGTATAATGATTAAAATTTTTTGGCCATTGATTTCTCCCTTCTTTTCAGTAATAATATAGGGGGAGAAAGATTGCTAGCTTAAGGCAAATGTTGGCTAGCTTATACTCTTCCCTTCCTTTCGACAAAAACAAAGGGGAGAAAGCTTTTGCTAGTTAGAACATGTAAAGAAAAGCAAAGTGCAATCTTGCACAAGAAGCAAATGTTGAATTGCCATGATTGAACTTAAGAATCTTACTATACTTTTGTGCTTATATGTTGTGATGAAAATCTAGCTTCATGTTACAAAAACTTGTATATCTTTTAAAATAGCTAGAGCTACTTCTCCTTTTGTTGATGACAAAAGGGGAGAAATATATGAATTGATTCTATGAGTGCCGTATTTGAATGAGAAATATATGAATTAATGCTATAAGTGTCATACTTGAATTTGAATTATGTTAAGATATCAAAAGAAACTTGTATCGAAATATATGGTAAATTGATAATTGAAATGCTATGATTGTCATATGCCATGTTTGCATCATGTTAAGATATCAAGAACTTGCATCGTAATTTTACTTGATGATATCTTTCCATGTGATGAAATGCTATGATTTGTTGCTAAAATGATACATGCAATACTTATGCTTTTTATGTGATGTATTGCATATGATATGAATCATGATTAAAATTGCCTTAATTTGAATTCAAGGTTTATCTCAATTATAGAATTTTGAAATAAGAACGATTACTCACCTTTGTCATGATTTAGAAATTGACATAAAGGGTCTTACCTTCTTTAGAAAGGGTCTTCCCTTCTTCTTGACAATGACTAAGGGGGAGATAGCTAGCATGCACAATTCAAGAAGAAAGCAAAAATTGCACTTCTCAAAAGAGAAGAAATTGCTATCTTGAACATCACCGAGAATTGCTAGCTTGAAACATCAAGAAAATGCAAAAATGTGCTATCATGTCTATCTCAAGAAAAGCAAATATGCCAATTTGCATATCTTTGAATTTGCTAGCTTGTAAAACTTGTATATTTCAAGAAGCAAGAGTTGCTTTCTTGAACATCTCTAAATTGCTAGCTTGCAAGTTCTAAAATGTTGTAAAATTGCTAGATCGCATGATGATAAAAATTTAATATTATGCTTTTCATGCAATGAGTTGAACTTATATTACAAACACAAGAATAGTTGTACTCCTTTTTGTTGATGACAAAGAGGGAGAAGTATGTTGATGATATGACATTTTAATGCATAAATCTATGCATAAGTTTATGATGACGTGTTGCAAGTATTCATGATGAATATTGCAATGACTTGAATTCAGTTTGAATTCAAGGTTCTATCAATATGGCATATTAATAGGGGGAGTTTTTTAAACTATGGGAGTTAAGGTTAACTCCGTCATCAAGTGGTTGTCATCATCAAAAAGGGGGAGATTATTGAATCTCGTATTTTGATGATGAAACTACTTGATATGTGTTTATGTTTTAATCTGCGATTTGAGTAACCAGGATGCTTCGATCAGGATGAGACAATTAAAGTAGGAAAAATCATGTTGGGCCGGAGGAACATGTCAGAAGATTGGACGTCGGGCCGATGGATCGGTCGACGTATCGATAGAAGGCTTCGGGCAGTGGACTTAGGCATTGGGCCAAGAAGAGCGGGTATTGCGCCAAGGATATTGGAGTTGCGGAGTCAACTGGCCGATTGGGCAATAGGCCGCAGAAGAGGACGATGCGCCGAAGAATCGGACGAAGCGTTGAGGGACCAATGACATGCCGGACAACTTAGTTAATTGCTTAGGATTAATTGTCTCGATCGAAATTTTGTTTGAAGTGTGCAGGATTAACTACGATGAAAGTAAGGCATGCAGCAAGAGTTGCGTCGGAGTCAAAATTATGATCACGTTGGGAGTTCGAGAGCTCGACGGAAGTCTGGACAATCGTCGGAGGTTTTGCGGGAACAAATCCGAGAAGTCTAGGAGCTTGCCAAAAGAAGCTCGTCGGAACTCGCCAAGTGGATCGTCGCAAGTCCAAGAGTTTGCCGGAAGTCTGTAGGAGCATCACCGAGGGTTCATCGGATGATTGACGGAAGCTCACCGGAAGAAGCGATTGACGCACCGAAGAAAGTTGCAGTAAATGTCTTAAGAAATTCGTAGTTAGCACGATGATTAAGTTAGAAATGGGAGGTGATCCCAATAACTTAATCTTGGGGCAATTGAACCCTTGAAAGACCCAAATTGGGCCGAATGGATCAGCCCATTCGGACCCAAATTACTTGGCCAGAGGTGGCACCGCCTGGGTCTGCGGTGGCACCGCCTGAGCTCGATCTCCGAGCTCTGGTAGGAGGTGCAACTGCCCCTAACAAGAGTTGGCACCGCCCAGAGGCTTAGTCTTCGAGCTCTGCCAGGCGGTGCAACCGCTCCAGTCAGGCGGTGCAACCGCCAGACCCCGGAATTTTGGGAATTGATAGTTTTGAGCTCGGAATTCAAACTGGTTTGGGGCTTATAAATACCCTACTCTTTCAGCAATGAAAGAGCAACCAAAAACCACTGAAATCCTTATCTTACTCTGTGATTTTTAGAGCTCAAAAGTGTTGTATGAGTTAAAAGTTCTTCTCCCTCTTTTCTTCCAAGTTCTGATCTTTCAAGAGAGGAGAGAAAATTTTGTAAGAGTTGTCTCCTAAGCCCGTCAAAAGGAGTGAAACTATAAAAGGGTGGTTGGCCTTCGCCTATTGAAGGAAGGCCTCTAGTGGACGACGGTGACCTCGTCAGTGGAGGAAGCCAGAAGTGGATGTAGGTCAAGATTGATCGAATCACTCTAAAATCGCGGTGCTCTCTGGTTTGCATTTACTTTGAGCATATTATCATTACTGCAAACCTCCTCAATAGCTTACTGCCTTCTGCGAATTTACGATCGTGTTTCAAAGTTCAGTATTTTCCGAATCGGTGTTTAGACGTAAATCAGTTTTATCGTACGAACATCATGTTTTAGTTTGCGCTTATATTCTAATTTCCATCATAACTGCAAACTACCCTTATAGATTCGCTTTAACTGCATCTTGCTTGATCACAAATTAAAGTGATTTACGAATTGGCTTTTCTTTCGAAATCGCTCTTATCGTCCGAACGCACTTTTAATCGTCGAAAGTTTTCCGCTGCACTAATTCACCCCCCCGCCCCCTCTTCGTGCTCTTGATCCTAACACGATCATCGTGACCTTCATCCACTCCCTATTCCTCCTCCGTCGAGGCCACCGGTATCCACTATTGGTCTTCTTTCAATAGGTGAAGACCAATCACCTTTTACACCACTCTTCTCCTTTTCACATGTCTAGGAGACAACCTTTACAAGCACTCACTCCTCTCTCAAACTATTCTAACACTTAGACTATAAGAGGAGGATTCTCACAAGAGATTACTATAGCATTTTTCCCTCTTTAAATTCTCTATGCTTGTGTATTTTAAACAGGGATGAGAGGGGTATTCATAGGCTCCAATGACTTCAAAATTAGAGCCAAAAAGTGTCACATCCCCGAATTTCAGAGTACTAGCGGTACCACCGTCGTTACTAGGCGTTACTACCGTCGCTGGTCTGACATTAGGCGGTACCACCGCTGGCACCATTTACGATCGATGGTACCATCGCCCAGTTTGGGTGGTACCACCGCCCATACAACCCGGGAGACTGTCCCCCAAGCGGTGCTACCGTCGGTTGGGCTTGTAAGTGTTGAATGGGCTATTCAATCCAGCACAATTCGGCCTTGTTAAGGGCCCACTTGGCTCCTAATTGAGTTAGTGGTATTACCTCCCAATCCTAACTCCAATTATGTGCTAACTACGAAATTTAAGACATATAATAAGCTAAATAAGTCTGGTTTCTTCCAGCGAGCTTCCGGCGAACTTCCGACGATCTTACGGTAATGTTCTGGCGGACTCCCAGCAAGCTCCTAGACTTCACGATGATCTTATTGGTGAGTTCCGACGAGCTTCTTTGGCAAGCTCTAGGACTTCTCAATCAATTCTGGTAGAACTTCCGACGAACTCTCGAACTCCCAACGAAATCACGTTCTTAACTCCGGGCTTCATTTTGCTTTATGCCTTGCTATCGTAGTTAATCCTAAACACATAAAAACTAACTTCGATCTAGACAATTATTACAATGCTTAAATCATGTTGTTTGGCATGTAATTGGTTCATCGATACTTTATTCGATTCTTTGGCGCATCGTCCTCTCTTGCGGCCTATTGCCTAATCAGCCAATTAACCTTTGTAACTCCAATATCCTTGGCGCAATATCCGCTCTTCTTGGCCTGATGCCTGAATTTATGGCCCGAAGCCTTTTGTCGATACATCGACCGATCCTTTGGCCCGACGTCCAATGTTCTAACATGTTTGCTCCAGCTCAACATGATTATTCCTACTTCAATTGTCTTATCTTGATCGAAGCTTCCTATGTTACTCAAAACATAGATTAAATCATAAACACTTATCAATTTGTTTCATTATCAAAATCCGAGATTTAACATTGGCAGCCCCTACAACCATGGTTTTCTAGCTGCAAGGGGCACCTCTGCCCGTTAGGATTTTCTTGTTGCCAAGGAGACCCCGATGATCAAGATTCCTAGCTGCATGGGGCAAGCAGGCGGCCAGGTTTCCTAGCTGCCCTATAGCTAGGGTTTCCTGGCTATATAGGACACCTTGGTAGCTAGGGTTTCTTAGCCACACAAGGTAGCCTTCCTGGCTGCAAGGGAGTCCCTCGTGGCTAAGATTTCCTAGCCACATAAGAGACTACCTGTCATGTAGAGGCACCTTATGGTAGGGTTCTCAAAATACTATAGAATAATTAATTAAATAGTTTAATTAATTATTATTATCTAGTAGTCCTACATGATGATGTAGGACTACTAGATAACACAATCTCCTTAGGTATGCGTAGTTTTTCGATTTTACGAGTTTTTATGCACCAATCCTTGCACAATGATGAAACCTTATTTTTTTGTCAGAATTCTAGGATTTTGTTTTTTATTCTTCCATTGTACATGTGATGTCGCCCTAGATTTCCCAATAATCGTAATATAGATAAGTCTCAAGGGACTCGACCAACTCAACCTATAGTGGGAATCGATTTCTCCCTATAACAATGGAAGGCCACGTGCGTCAATCTAATTGCCTCATGTTTACTGACTTAATATTATCAAGAGAGGGGATTTTGATTCAATTTCCTAATATGACATTTCATACATATATATTTAATATATATCTACATCGTATCTATATATACATATATATTTGGTGTATAGTCAATCACACATTATATGAGCAATCACACCAGATGATCATGGACCACGGCCTAATGTGATCCGACCCGAGCTAGTGGGCCCAATCACTCACATCACGATTTATGTGTGCATCAGTGTATCTTCATGCCTTGTGATCATCCATCTCATCATCATTAGTTCCATCGGTATCTCGAAGCATCTCCATGCATCACGATCATTTGTCTCGACCTAGTTGGTCCCACTATCACCTTCATGCTCCCACCATGCCTCCTTGTGTAATTACAACTTAATCACAAGCAAGCAGGCCTAACAATAAACATGAAAGAAAATTAGAGGCTCATAAGCCCCATTAATAATAATAATCACAATACACATATATCACATCACACAATCCATGATCATCTGTCCATATCACACATCATATATATACATCATCATGTAGGATTACTAGATAATAATAATAATAATTAATTAAACTATTTAGATAATTATTCTATAGTATTTTGAGAACCCTACCAAAGGGTGCCTCCACATGACAATTAGTCCCTTATGTGGCTAGAAAATCTTAACCACGAGGGACTCCCTTGCGGCCAGGAAGCCTAAGCCATAGGGCTACCTTGTGTGGCTAAGAAACCCTAGCCACCAAGGAGTCCTCTATAGCCAGGAATGCTAATCATATGTGCTCTACAAGCCAATCACGTGAGTGATAGCACGTGTGATTTGACATGTAGTCTTTTTGTTTATTATATTTTTGACATTTATCACTTTATATTGCTTGTTGCATATCTGCATATATATATATATATATATATATATATATATATATATATATATATATATATATATATATATATATATATATAATGATGTCCTTGGATTTGTGCAATAGGACTCGAATCGTGATGCGATCACGATAATGAGATCGATTCGCCTTTAAACATATATCCTAAATAATCCTGGTCATAGGTTACTCAAGAGAGATATCGATATAATCGGATAGACTGGTGTGTTGTATACCCATTCATAGGATATATTATGTATGTCATGCTATGTACCACGCTTGATATAGCATATGCTCTAAGTGTCATGAGCAGTTATCAAGCGGATCCAGGCTTAAAGCACTAGAAAGCAGTAAAGCATATCCTTAAATACTTGAAAAGGACTAAGGATCTTTTACTGGTATTTGAAGGTAATAGCCTCAAGGTTGAAAGGTACATGGACTCAAATTTTCAATCTGACATCAATGATAGCAAGTCTAATTTGAGGTATATGTTCACCCTAAATGGAGGAGTAGTATGTTGGAAGAGTTCTAAGTAAGATACTACTGTTGACTTGACCACAAAGGCAGAGTATATTGCTACAGTAGAGGCAGAAAAGGAGGGAGTATGGATAAAGAAGTTTATCACAGATCTAGGAGTCATGCTTGGCAGCGAGGTGCCGATTCCCTTGTATTACGATAACTATGGGGTGATTACTCAAATGAGGAAACCAAGGTCTCATAAGAAGTGTTCTGAGGAGGTTCCAACTTATTAAAGAGATCATGGACCGAAGAGATGTAGTAATGGAAAGAGTTCCATCCGAAGATAACATCGTAGATCCACTAACAAAGCCGTTGTCTCATATTATCTTTAAGTATCATAGTGGTATGATAGGGATCAAACACAAGTGATTGACTTTAAGTCAAGTGGGAGATTGCTAATCATAGGTGCCCTATAAGCCAATCACGTGAGTGATGGCATATGTGACATAACACATAGTCTTTTTGCTTATTATTATTATGATATTTTCTCATTTTATATTACTTGTTGTATAAATATATTATGATGTCCATGAATCTATGTAAAGGGAATCGGATTGTGATGAGATCACGATAATAAGATTGATTCACCTTTAAACATAGACCCTAAATAATCTTAGTCATAGATTACTCGAGAGGAATATCGAGAAAATTGGACATAGTAGTGTGCTATATACCTATCCATATGATGGAGGCAGTTGGTCTCATAGCTGCTCGTGTTAGGACACTAGGGCTACAGTGCAAGTGCTCATTGGAGAATGAGTTCGCTAATTGATTCGCTCATGAAATATTGGATAGTTGATGATACCATATTGTCATAAAACAATTCCATCGTCCCACTAGTATACCTGGTCGTTAGACTTTAGACACCAAGGATATCCTGTATGAGTACTCCACTCTTTGATGCTAGACTTATAGGTTTTGAAGTTTCAGATCTAGTACAGCCCATCATTGGGAGTGGTAACCAAACTTATGAGGGTTATTGAGTGTCAATAGAGGATCATCTGCTCTCGATATCATTAGAGGAATATTTCATGTATTCTTACTTAGATAAATCCTTGGCCAAGGTCATTTGGATTGAGAGAGAAAGAGTTCTCTGAAAGAATCCAATTAGACCGAGTCTCGATGAAAAATTATATGGGCCTGATAGCACCATGCTTGGTAAACGATCTCTAGGATATTAGATAGATGAGGGACTATAGGTATATGATAACTAAGGATAGATAGGTCTAAAGGATTGGATTCCCTTGTATCGTCTAGGGACTACGGCGTAGTGGCCTAGTACGTCCATAGTCGATAAGTCGAGTGAATTATTATGGATGTAATAATTCACTGAGCCAGAAGAAGTTCTGATAAGTATGACTCACAACCAGCTCGATATTGGGCCTAGAGGGTCACACACATATAGTAGGTGTTGCGATGAGTAGAGGTTAGGATATGAGATATCTGCCGAAGCCCCTATCTTATTGGATATCTAATTAGCCCTTGAATTATTAGGTCATATGGATGAGATCTAATAAGAGCTAATGAGAAATTATTGGATAGAGATCCACTAATCTAAGAGGCTAGGGTAGTTGGATGGAGTTCCAATACCTAATTGGGTAGGATCCATTAGGGTTAAGTTGATAGGGGGCCTCTATAAATAGGAGAGAACCAAAGGGTCATAGGCTATGCTTCTTAGTTGCCACCTCCTATTCTCCTCTCTCCTTCTACTCCTTAGCCAATAGGTGTGAAGATTTGGATAACGATTTGAAGAACATCTTCGTAGCCCCTACTGTGTGGAGCACCACTAGAGAGGAGGACACTTGACCTCCTTCATCCTCTCCCACAGACCTATAGAAATTTAGGGATATACGATCTCCCTGGGTAACACAACTATCTCACATATGATTTTTAATTTCATGAGTTTTTGCGCAACAATCTTCATATGATGATAAATACATTTTGGGTAATTTGAGACTTTTATTTTATATTCTTTCGTTGTGCATATAATGTCACCCTTAAATTTTCCTACAAGATGGGCACTGTAAGAGGAACTACAAAGAATACCTTGTAGAGAGGGTGAAACAGAAGCTTGGAGATGCTTCAAGTACATTCATGATCAGTCTCCATTTGTCATAATCTTATGATAACACATGGGTATTGGATACCAGCAATGCTTATCACATTTATAATTCATTGCAAGTTCTAGCAAAACCTAGGAGATTGGCGAGAGGTGAGATGGACCCCAAGATGGGCAATGGAGCAAAAATTGCTATAGTGGATGTTAGCGAGGTTACCCTATATCTGCTTGGTGGAGCTATTATTATATTGAATGTATGTTATTTTGTTCCCTATATTATCAAAAACGTTATTTCTATTTCATGTTTGATAATTATTGGATATAAATTAATTTTTAAGAGATTAATGAATCTCTTTATGTTATGAATCTCTTTAAATGAATCTATTTAAATAAATGAATCTCTTTAAATTTTTTAATAAGAGATTAATGAATTTATTTATGTTATGAATCTTGTGAATTATGAAAGTGATTTTGATGATTTAAATTTAATGAGTTTTATCGAAAATATGATGTTGATTTCTCAAGATTTATAACTTGAATTTTTTTATGAATCAAGATATCTTATTATGTGTTTCTCATATTATTCCTTCTTATTGAGATTTATCTAAATGAATCATGATTTCTTTTTTGATTTCTCAGAATCATAACTTTTTTTTTTTAAAGTTTTTTTTATGATTCCTTATTTTACTAAAGAGGAGAATTATGCAAACAAACCATGATCTTGATAATTATAACTTGAGATTTTTATATAAATCAATATCGTTCACTATGATTCCTTTGTTTTACTAAAGAGAATGTTTATTTAAAATTTTCTCTTGATTTCTCAAAATTTATAACATCAGATTACCTTTGAAGATCATTGACTATTTAATCTCCTAAGATTTCTTTTCGTTATTTTCTGAATATGAGATTTATTAAAAATTACTCATGGTCTTTTAGTATTAATGACTTGATCTTTCATTTTTTATAATTAAAATATTGATATAAACTTATCGTTATTATTAATATTTGTTATGATCTACAAATTGATATAAAAAGAAAAATTTTATACCATTGTGTTCTTCCTTTTGACAATTACAAATGAGGAGAAAGTATTGTTAACTTGCACATTCAAGAAAAGAAAATGTGCTAGCATACACATTATAAAGAGAAGCAAAAAGTTGCTCTCTCAAGAGAAGCAAAAATTTTGCTAAACTTTACATTCTCAAGAACCTACTAGATTGCATATCACAAAAGGAAGCAAAGGATTTGCTAGCTTGCACATCTCAAAAGAAGTAAAAGTCTAAACTTGTATATCTCAAGAAGCAAAATTTACAAACTTGCACAACTCAAAATTATTGTTAGCTCGTATGTTATAAAACTTGCATATCTCAAAAACTTACTAGTTGCACTTCTCCTTTTTGTTGATGACAAAGGGGGAGAAGATATGATGATGAGTTGAATCATACATGGTAGGATGTACTTTTATGTTCTAAAACATTACATGATTTTCTGAATTTAAAGGTCCTATCAATATGACATATTGATAGGGGGAGTTTAGTTTAAATTCCATCATCAATTAATTGTCATTATAAAAAAGGAAGAGATTGTTGAATCTTAGATTTTGATGATGAAATCAATTGATGAGTTTATGATCTAATCTGCATTTTGAGTGACGTATGACTAGCTTCAATTAAGGAGCAGCAAATTGATTGAAGCAGGAGGAATCATACGTTAGGTCGGAGTTGAACATGTCAGGAGATTGGACGTCAGGCTGGAGGATCGATCGACATGCTGGCAAAAGGACTTCGTGCCATGAGTTCGAGCATCGAGCCAAGAAAATCGAACATTACGCAAAGGAGATCGGATGTTGTGGGAAGAAAACATGTTGATTGGGCAATATGCCGAAGAAGAGGACGATACGTCGAAGGGTCGAATGAAATATCGGAGGAACCAATGACATGTTTGATATTATGTGATTAATGCTTTATAATAATTATCTAGATCGAAGTAGTTTTAGTTCTAATTAGGTTGGTTTAGAATGTAATTAGGTCAACTCAATTAGGGGCCAACTAGGCACGAATTAGGGCTATTTTGGGCCAAGTGAGGCCCATGTAGTAACCCTTAGTAGGCTCAGGTGGTGGCACCATCAGGGCTGGTGGTGGCACCGCTTGGGCATTGGCCTCCCAAGTTGTTTGGGTGATGGTACTGTCAGACATAGTCTTCAAGATTGTGTCAAGTGGTGGTACAGCCCAATGTCAGTATTAGACTGAGTGGTAGTATCGCCCAATGTCAGACTGACAAATAGTGGTACCACTAGTTGTCAGTTTATTAGACGATGGTACCGCCCAATATTGGTGGTGGTACCACTAATACCCCAAAAACTTGGAGATCATTTTAGCTCTAAATTAGAATCAATTTAGGGCCTATAAAAACCCCACTCATCCTTACTTAGTGAACACACAAATTGAGAACAAAAATTGGGAAAAACACTATTGTAATCTTATGAGAATTCTCCTCCTCTAGCTCTAAGTGTTGATTTCAATTTAAGAGATGGTGAATGGATTGTAAAGGTTATCTCGTAAACCTATGAAAAGGAGAAAAGAGTTGCAAGAGGGTAGTTGGTCTTCGCCCACTAAACGAAGACCGTTAGTGGATGCCAATAGCCTCAACGGAGCAGAAATTCAAAGTGAATGTAGGTTACGATGACCGAACCACTATAAACCCAGTGTACTCGGTTTGCATCTCTGTTCTACTTTTTATTCTTATATTGTAAATTGATTTACTTGCTTACTACTCTCACTATGCTTACGAATGCACTTTCAAGTTAAACTCTTTCCGATATCCGTTTTCATCGAATGAGAATTTTCAAACCATTATTTTTATCATAAACACACTAATTCACACCCCAACTTAGTGTCGATTCATGATCCTAATAGTTCTTGCTATCTCTTGTAAGCTCCTATTTTTTCTTTCAACTATTCAATTTTGTTGTAGATTTCTTGAAGTAGAGAAATTATGGTTCTACCCATTTGACTTACAAAAATTTTAAAAATCATGGTTTTAAAAATAACCACAATGATTACTACAAATAGACGGAATCATAAAACCCTTTTCATTTTGAACAAATTTATAAAATTTTAAAAAATATTTAAAACAATCAATTTTGTGTACTAAGAAGTATGTCCAAGTATATCTACTATAATCATTAATGATTACAAGCATATTTACTACCTCCTAGACTTATTATATCAATTGGTCCAAATAAATCCATGTGGATTAATAGTAGTCGTCTAGAAGTGCTTAATTGATTTTTTGATCTGAAACTACTTTTTATTTATTTTCCTAGTTGACATACATCATAAACTTTTTCTTTTGATCAACTTAATATTAGGTATTCCTCTTACAAGTTCTTTAGTTAAAATTTGAGAGATTAGTTTTATGCTAGCATGACCTAATCTCCTATACCAAAGCCATGCATCACCATCTGAAGTCGAAAAACACGTTTCATTACAAAAATCATCAATATCAATAGTATACAAATTATTATTTTTTAAGATAATCATAGATCTATATTTGTGTGGTATTTCAATTATACAAGCATTATATTCAAATTTGATGATATATTCTTTATCACACAATTGACTAATGCTTAGTAGATTATGCTTTAAACCATTTACTAATAATAAATCTTTAATTAAAACGTTTGACTTGTTACTTATGGTTCTTTTGCCAATAATTTTCCTTTTGTTATTATATTTGAAGGTAACGTACCCTTCATCTTAGCTAGTAAGCTTAGAGAAGTGTGTTGGATCTTCAGTCATATGTCTTAAGCATCTACTATCAAGGTACCATCTCTTGCTTCTATCTTTTGATTATAAATATATTTATAAGAAATGAGATTTTCTTTTAGGTACCAATTTAATTTTGAATCCCTCATTAATATATCTACCTATTTTAACTATTATCATTGAGTTATTTGAAGTTTCTTTAGGAACCCAAACTAATTTGTGTGGACTATACTTTTTGAAAGAACATCTATAGGTAGAATGTTCATATTTTTCACAAAAAATACATTTACCTCTAGGTGAGACATGTAATATAGATCTTTTAACAAAGATAGTTGGCTTTTGTTTAGTTTTACTCACAAAGCCAATTCCTTCCTTTCTATGAATATGACCCTTGTTAGTAAGGATCATGTTTAGAGATTTATTACCTATTTTATTTTTTTAATATTTCTTATAGTAAAATATTTTTATTCTTAAGTAAAACTATCTCTTCACACTTAGTGCAAGGAGCTAACATACTATCATCATGCTATTTTTTTAATTTATCAAATTCACTAATAAGATAAATATGCTCTTTTTTTAACAAATTATACTTTTTACTAACTAATTTAAAATCATCAAACAAATCATTAAAGCTATTGAATAATTCATCGTAAGATAAAGAAGATTCGTTCGAGTTACATACCTCATTACCAAATGTCATTAATGCGTAATTTATAACTTCTTGTTTGTTGGTAGGCTCCTCGTCTTTGGATGAACTTGAGTCATCCTAAGTAGCTTTAAGTACTTTCTTTTTCTTTGGTAGCTTCTTCTTCACGTAGGGACATTCATTTTTGAAGTTTCCTGGTTTCTTGCATTCATAGCAAATTATTTGGTTCTTTGAGTTCACTTTTGTTCTCAGTGTCTTTTTTTGTTTTGTTTCTTTTAAAGATTTTTTAAACTTTCTTGTAAGAAGTGTCAAGTTGTCATCATCATCATCGTCACTTGAGTTTTCACCTAAGTGGCCTTCTTTGGTTCTAAGTGTCATATCCTTCTTATTCTTTAGAAGGTTATTCTCAAGCTCATTATGTGCTATACACATCATTTTATAGGTCATTAAAGACCCGATAATTTCTTCAAGCTAAAAAGTTATTTAGGTTCTTTGCTTCTTGTATTTATTGAATCTCATATTTTGATGATGAAACCAATTGATAAGTATTTATGATTTAATATGTGTTTTGAGTGACGAAGGAAGTTTCAATCAGGATGAGACAATTAAAGCAAGAAGAATCATGTTGGGCCGGTGGAACATGTCAAAAGATTCGACGTCGAGCCATAGGATCGGTCAATGTATCGACAGAATGTTTCGGGCCTTGGATTCGAGCATCGGCCCAAGAAGAGCAGATATTGTACTAAGGATATCGGTATTGTAGAGGTCAAATGGCCGATTAGGCAATAGGCCGCAAGAAAGGACGATGTGCCAAAAAATCGGACGAAGCATCGATGAACCAATGACATGTCGAACAACATGATTCAAGCTTTATAATAATTGTCTAGATCAAAGTTGGTTTTTATATATGCAGGATTAACTATGATAGCAAGGTATAAAGCAAAATGAAGTCCCGGAGTTAAGAACGTGATTTCGTTGGGAGTTCGAGAGTTTGTCAGAAGTCCTAACGTTCCTGTAACATCCCTTATGTTTGAAAATTTAGTAAATGCTTATTTGTAAATATGAGGATTATTTAATAAATTTTTTATATAAAATGATATTATATTAAAAGTTTATGGCTAGGGACCTAAGAGTAAATATTAGAAATTTGATATGATTTATGCAAGATTCAGATTTAAGTTATAAAAAAAAAATGGTGGACATGTGTCACTAGCTAATATAAGGTTGGTGTCACTTATGTTTGCTCTAAAGATGACACTTAGCCCCTTTCATGCATGCATGACACCTTGCAACTTTTGCATAAGCCAAACTTCAAATAATTAGATGAAAGGTTCAAGAAAACAAAACTTAAGAGCTACAACCAAGCCAATGTGATTTTGAGAAGAGAAGAAGAAGAATAAGAAAAGCTTGAGGTGTTTTTATCAATTTTCTCACATTTGGGATTCAAACCATTTTAAAGCAAGTGTTCTAACCCCATCCCACAGTAATCTTAATCTTTGTTTTTAATTTAATTCTATATAAATTTGAAAGATTTCAACTAGGAACCATACATTTCTTTTGTTTTGATACAAAGCTATGAATCTATAATTTTTTGGTAATCTGACCACTATATACTTTTTTAAACTTAACTTTTAGCACTAAACTCTGATTTAGGCAAAGCCTAATCCATTTAAAAGTAAACTCAAATATCTTTATTTTGATATTAAGATTGAATGATTTGAAGTTTAAATGCCTACCAAGACTTCTGTTTCAATTAACCCTATAAATTCTACAAAATAGGGACTGTAATTTCTGACCTCTTTTTGCTTAACTACTTATAACTTTATGCTGGGAACTCAGATTCATGCAAAGTATGATTTATTCGAAGCTAGACTCAAAATTCCTTTTATATGTACCTAAATTGAAATTTTTGGAATACAAATGTAAACTAAAAACATCTATTTTCATTGACCTTGTGGATTCAGTAAAACAGAGCTGATATTTTCATATCTTTCGCTATGAAATTATTTGTAACTCCTTGTAGCTAACTCCAATTCATGCAAACTTGATTTACCTAAAACTAGATTGACACATCTTTCGAATGATACTATTTTGTATAAATTGGACTATATATGGTTATCTAAATAATTGATAGAATTTGCCACTCAAATTCTGTCAGAATCGAGCTTTGGTCGATTTTGCCTCCTTTTGTTTCTTCTCTTTGGAAATTGATTTCAACAAAAACCCTTACTTCAGTTGAGCTTTATATTATTGCCTTAAATTCTTATATGCTATTGTCCTTTATTTATTTGCACATATGATTTTATTATGTAAAGTTCATATTTGTATCATAATGTTTCGTATTAGGCATATGCATTCCATTGTTCCGCTTGTGTTTCACCTTAAATTCACCTCTTCTTGTTTCTTCTCTTTGAAAATTAATTTCGACAAAAACCCTTACTTTAGTTGAGCTTTATATTATTACTCTAAATTCCTGTATACTCGTCCTGTAATTATTTATGTACTTGATTTTATTATGTAAAGTTCATATTTGTATCACAATGTTTCGTATAGGCACATGCATTTTGTTGTTCCGTATGTGTTTCTGATATGTCCCAATTTTATTATTCACTATCCTTTTGTACTTTAGTATTTGTGGGATAAATATGAACCATTACCAGAAATAGTAAAGGGAGTTATACTTAGAGCCCGCGATGCTCTGCCGGCCCCCTATGACTTCACTCAAACATGGGTGGATGGAACTCCCAAACATTGGAGACTCATGTTTGGTGGTCATTCAGAAATAGATGGACCATATTATGTTATGATCCCACTTCACCTTTTATGTGTTTGACATGATATCCAAGGCTTTGGTTGTGTTTCTATGCATGCTTTGGATAAGAATGAAATGAATGCAACGTCATGTGACATTTGAACTTCTATTCATGTTTTGTTCTTTGATATGTTTCCAAAATGTTTATATGTCTTTGTTATGCCTTAAAATATACCATATGCCATAGATATGCTTCTTATGCCAATGATATGCTCCAGTTACCTTTCCTCGATTATATGAACAAAACTTGCTACGAACGAAACAACATCGTAATTCCGCATTCAAACAAAACATGCCTCTGTTTTCATCTTGTATCTCTGCTTTGTATTTTTTATACCTTATTTGTTTGAAAACTGTCCTTTTTGCTATGGATATGTTAGTCACTTGCTGAGCTTTATATGCTCACCCTGTTGCTATATAAGTTTTTCAGGATAGCTTATCGCTCGCTAAAATATGTAAATTGGGTTGAGGTAGTGGAAAGCTAGAAGATTTTGGGGCAAATATTTTATACTTGATAGGTTAATGTTGTATAAGTTCTTTTGTGTGTAATGAAATATCAATGACAAATCTAGATTGATGTATCTTGTAAATATTTGGAAAATACCTCTTACGTCGGGATTTTGGGAATGTTAAGTTGGTTTTGTGATATATGTTGGTTTTGTGATTATATAGATTACCATGCTTATGGATTTATGATGTGATTATGGTTTAGTTGAGTTGGCTTTAGATTTTGTGAATCATTAAGTGATATGATAGTATGATTATAAACTACACAGGTTTTATAAATTGTGGATTATATAAGTGAATTTTGACTTGAGTATTTTCTTAGTGGCCTCAAATATGTGATTGGATCCTGGATTGTTTATTGAATTATAATATTATCAATTTTGAGTTAGGTTTACACCTCCTGAATTAGAATTAAATTTAGGCGTGACACATTCGTCGGAAGTTCTACCGGAATTGACCGAGAAGTCTTGGAGCTTGCCAAAGAAGCTCGTCGGAACTCACCAAGAAGATCATCATAAAGACCAGGAGCTTTCCGGGAATCCACTGGAACATTGCCGAGAGATCATCGGAAGTTCGCTAGAAGATCGCCGGAAGCTCGCCGGAAGAAACCTAGACTTACGGACTTGTTTAGTTAGTAAATGTCTTAAATTTCGTAGTTACCACATAATTAGAGTTAGGATTAGGAGGTAATTGCACTAACTTAATTAGGGGCCAACTAGGCCCTTAATAGGGCTAAATTGGACTGGATTGAATAGCTCATTCAGCACCTAAAAGCTTAGCAGGCGATAGCACCGTTAGGGCCGATGGTGGCACCACCTGGGAGACAGTGTCCTAGGTTGTCTGGGTGGTGGTACCACCGGCATTGAATGCTGCCAGCGGTGGTACCGCCCTTGTCAGGCAGTGGTACCGCCCAATGTCAGACCAACAACAGTAGTACCACCTAGTAACAATGGTGGTACCGCCAGTACCCCGAAATCCGGGGATGTGATACTTTTTGGCTCCAATTTTGAAGCCATTAGAGTCTATAAATACCTCTCTCATCCCTAGTTAAAATACACAACTGAGAGCAAAAAAAAGGAAAGAAAACTCTATTTTAATTGTGTGTGAACTCCTCTCAAAGTTCTAAGTATTAGAATAGTTTGAGAGATGAGTAAGTTGGGGTATAAGGGTTATCTCCTAAACTTGGTAAAAGGAGAAAGAGCTGTAAAAGGTAGTTGGTCTTTGCTTATTGAAGGAAGACCGATAGTGGATGCCGGTGAGACGGAAGAGGAATCGGTGAAGTGGATATAGGTCACGACGACCGAACCACTATAAAAATCTGGTTTACGTTTCTTTTGAGAAATTTACTTTAACTGCAAACTACTTTACTTGCTTCCTGCTTTCAATACATTTATGAACATGCTTTCAAGTTAAGCATATTTTCGGGATCAGTTTTCCACGTATTTAAGAATTTTTAGAACCGACGTGATTTTATCGTTGCACTAATTCACCCCCTAGTGCCGACTCGTTCCTAACTGTATTGTCACTACTTTAAGATCCTAACCCTTTGGAAGGGATTTTAATATCTTGTTAACAAGTTCAAAATTAGAAAAACTTTTACCAGGTGCTTTTAGACCATTGATGACATTCGTAAAATGGGTGTATATATCTCCAATGGTCTCACTTAGTTTCATACAAAACAACTCATAGCTATGAACCAAAAGATTAATTTTAACTCTTTAACCCTACTTGTGCCTTCGTATGTGACTTTGAGTGTATGTTAAATTTTATGTGCAGTTTCGCATATAGAAACCCGATTAAATTCGTTTTTATCAATAGTGCAAAATAAAGTGTTCAACTCTTTAGCATTCAAAGAGAAAGTCTTCTTCTCCAAATCATTTTATTCATTCATTGGTTTGGAAGACTTTTCAAAATCGTTTTCAATAATATTTCATAAATCAAAATCTATAGAAAGTAAGAAAATTCTCATTCCCGTTTTATAATTTATATAGTCTATCCCATTGAATATAGGAGGACGAGTGATAGAAAGACCTTTAGAATGTAATAGCAATGAAATGTAGAAAGAAAGTGTAAACTAGATTTATAGTGGTTCAATCATCGTGACCAACGTCTACTTTCGATTCCTCTTCCATCGAGGCCACCGACGATCACTAACAGTCTTCTTTCAATGAGTGAAGAACAACTACCCTCTTATTGTTGAATCTTGGATTTTGATGATGAAACTAATTAATAGTGTTTATGATCTGATCTGCATTTTGAGTGACGCAAGAAGCTTCGATCAAGGAGAGACAATTAAAGTAGGAAGAATCATATTGGGTTGGAGTGGAATATGTCAGAAGATTGGACGTCGAGCTAGAGGATCAGTCAATGTATCGGCAAAAGGCTTCGGGCCATGGGTTCAGGCATCAGGCCAAAAAGAACAAAATTTAAGCTAAGAAAATCGGAATTATGGAGGTCAACTAGCCGATTGGACAAAGGCCGCAAGAGAGGACGATGCATCGAAGAATCGGACGAAGCATCGATGAACCAATGACATGCCAGACGATATTTGATTAAAATTTTGTAATAATTATCTAGATCAAAGTAGGCTTTAGGTGTAATTGGGTTGGAATTGGGACAACTCAATTAGGGGCTAATTGAGCCAAAGTTTAGGTTGTGTTGGGCCAAGTGAAAGGTCCAAATAGTGACCCAAACTAGTGGAATCGTCGATGGCACTGTCTCCGAGACTATGTCAGGTGGTGGTACCACCAGTCTGGGCGGTGGTACTGCTCAGACATAGTCTCCCAAGCGATGGTACCACCCAGTCTGGTAGGATGTACTTACAAAATTACATGATTTACAAACTTGCACAACTCAAAATTGTTGTTAGTTTGTATGTTGTAAAACTTACATATCTCAAAAACTTACTAGTTGCACTTCTCCTTTTTGTTGCTGACAAAGGGGGAGAAGATATGATGATGAGTTAAATCATACATGGTAGGATGTACTTTTATGTTCTAAAACATTACATGATTTTCTGAATTTAAAGATTCTATCAATATGACATATTGATAGGGGGAGTTTAGTTTAAATTCCATCATCAATTAATTGACATTATAAAAAAGAGAGAGATTGTTGATTCTTAGATTTTAATGATGAAATCAATTGATGAGTTTATGATTTAATCTGCATTTTGAGTGACATAGGACTAGCTTCGATCAAGGAGAGGCAAATTGATTGAACTACGAGGAATCATACGTTAGGTCGGAGTTGAACATGTCAGGAGATTAGACGTCGGGCTAGAGGATCGATCGACATGCTGGCAAAAGGACTTCGTGCCGTGAGTTCGAGCATCGAGCCAAGAAAATCGAACATTACGCCAAGGAGATCAGATGTTGTGGGAAGAAAACATGTCGAATGGGCAATATGCCGAAGAAGAGGACGATGCGTCGAAGGGTCGGATGAAATATCAAATGAACTAATGACATGTTTGATATCATGTGATTAATGCTTTATAATAATTGTCTAGATCGAAGTAGTTTTAGTTCTTATTAGGTTGGTTTAGAATGTAATTAGGCCAACTCAATTAGGGGCCAACTAGGCACGAATTGGGGCTATATTGGGCCATGTGAGGCCCATGCAGTAACCCTCAGTAGGCCCAGGTGGTGACACCATCAGGGTTAGTGGTGGCACCGATTGGGCGTTAGCCTCCCAGGTTGTTTGGTTGATGGTACTGTCAGACATAGTCTTCAAGATTGTGTCAAGCGATGGTACTGCCCAATGTTAGTGTTAGACTAAGCGGTAGTATCACCCAATGTCAGACTGACAAGTAGTGATACCACCAGTTGTTAGTCTATTAGGCAATGGTACCGCCCAATATTAGTGGTGGTACAACTAATACCCCGAAAACCTGGGATGAGACCATTTTAGCTCTAAATTTGAATCCATTTAGGGCCTATAAAAACACCACTCAACTGGTGATTGTAAAGGTTATCTCGTAAACCTGTGAAAAGGAGAAAAGAGTTGCAAGAGGGTAGTTGGTCTTCGCCCACTAAACGAAGACAGTTAGTGGATGCCAATAGCCTCAACGGAGCAAGAATCGAAAGTGAATGTAGGTCACGATGACCGAATCACTATAAACCCAGTGTACTCGGTTTGCATCTATACTTTTTATTCTTATATTGTAAACTGATTTAATTGCTTACTACTCTCATTATGCTTACGAACGCACTTTCAAGTTAAACTCTTTACGATATCCGTTTTCATCGAATGAGAATTTTTAAACCGTTGTTTTTATCAAAAGCACACTAATTCACACCCCATCTTAGTGTTGATTCATGATCCTAACAGTTCTTGTTATCTCTTGTAAGCTCCTATTTTTTCTTTCAACTATTCCATTTTGTTGTAGATTTCTTGAAGTAGAGAAATTATGGTTCTACCCATTTGACTTATAAAAATTTTGAAAATCATGGTTTTAAAAATAACCACAATGATCACTACAAATAGACGAAATCATAAAACCCTTTTCATTTTAAACAAGTTTATAAAATTTTAAAAAATATTTAAAACAATCACTTTTGTGTACCAAGAAGTATGTCCAAATATATCTACTATAATCATTAATGATTACAAGCATATTTACTACCTCCTAGACTTATTATATCAATTAGTCCAAATAAATCCATATGGATTAATAGTAGTCATCTAGAAGTGCTTAATTGATTTTTTGATTTGAAACTACTTTTTATTTATTTTCCTAGTTGACATGCTTCATAAACTTTTTCTTTCGATCATCTTAATATTAGGTATTCCTCTTATAAGTTCTTTAGTTAAAATTTAAGAGATTAGTTTCATGCTAGCATGACCTAATCTCTTATACCAAAGCCGTGCATCATCGTCTAAAGTCGAAAAACACGTTTCATTGCAAAAATCATCAATATCAATAGTATATATATTATTATTTTTTAAGACAATCATAGATCTATATTTGTGTGGTATTTCAATTATACAAGCATTAGATTCAAATTTGATGATATATCTTTTATCACACAATTGACTAATGCTTGGTAGATTATGCTTTAAACCATTTACTAATAAAAATCTTTAATTAAAAGGTTTGACTAGTTACCTATGGTTCTTTTGCCAAGAGTTTTCCTTTTGTTATTATCTTTGAAGGTAACGTACCCTTCGTCTTAGCTAGTGAGCTTAGAGATGTGTGTTAAATCTCGTATTTTGATGATGAAATAATTTATAATTGTGTTTATGTTTTAATCTGTGTTTTGAGTGATGCAGGATGCTTCGATCGGGATGAGACAATTAAAGCAGGAAAAATCATATTGTGCCGGAGGAACATGTCAGAAAATTGGACGTCGGGCCGATGGATCGGTCGACAAATCAACAGAAGGCTTTGGGCCGTGGACTTGGGCAGCGGGCCAAGAAGAGCGGGTATTGCGCCAAGGATATCGAAGTTGCGGAGTAAACTGGCCGATTGGGCAATAGGCCGTAGGAGAGGACGATGCACCAAAGAATCAGACGAAGCGTCGAGGGACCAATGACATGCCGGACAACTTGGTTATTTGCTTATGATTAATTGTCTCGATCGAAGTTTTGTTTTACATGTGCAGGATTAACTACGATGGAAGAAAGACATGCAGCAAGAGTTACGCCGGAGTCAAGACTATGATCACGTTGGGAGTTCGAGAGTTCGACGGAAGCCGGACAATCGTAGGTTCTACATAAACAAATCCGAGAAGTCTAGGAGCTTGCCAAAAGAAGCTTGTCGAAACTCACCAAGTGGATCGTCGCAAGTCCAGGAGTTTGCCGGATGTCCGTAGGAGCATCACCGAGGGTTCATTGGATGATCGATGAAAGCTCGTCGGAATCTCGTCGGAAGAAGCGATTGACGCACCGGAGCAAGTGCAGTAAATGTCTTAAGAAATTCGTAGTCAGCACGATGATTAAGTTAGAAATGGGAGGTGATACCATTAACTTAATCTTGGGACAATTGGGCCCTTGAAAGACCTAAATTGGGCCGAATGGATCAGCCCATTCAGACCCAGATTACTTGGCCAAAGGTGGCACCGCCTAGGGCTCAGTCTCCGAGCTCTGGCTGGGCAATGCAACCGCCTCTGACAGAGGTGCAACCACTTGAGCTCGGTCTCCAAGCTCTGGCTGGGCGGTGCAACCACCCCAGTCAAGTAGTGGCACCGCCTGAGCTCAGTCTCTAAGCTCTGGCAAGAGGTGCAACCGCCTTTGACAAGCGGTGGCACCGCCTAGAGGCTCAGTCTCCGAGCTCTGCCAGGCGGTGCAACCGCCCCAGTCAGGCAGTGCAACCGCCAGACCTCGGAATTCCGGGAGATGACAGTTTTGAGCTCCAAATTCAAACTGGTTTGGAGCTTATAAATACCCCTCACATCCCTGGGTAAAAGACACAAGCACAGAGAAATTAAAAGAGTGAAAATGCTGCTGCAATCTCTAGAATTTTCCTCCTCTAGCTTATGTGTTAGAATTCTGTTTAAGAGAGGAGAGTGAGTGCTTGTAAGGGTTGTCTCCTTAACTCGGTAAAAGGAGAAGAGGGTTGTAAGAAGGAGGTTGATCTTCACCTAGTAAAGGAAGATCGTTAGTGGATGCCGGTGGCCTCGACGGAAGAGGAATCAGAGGAGTGGACGTAGGTCATGATTGACCGAACCATTGTAAACTCCCGTCTTCTCTGGTTTGCATTTTGTTTCCTGCTATTACCTTACTGCAAACCCCTTCAGTAGCTTACTGCCTTCAATACATTTAAGTATGCTTTCAAGCTAAGTTTCTGAAATTAGTTTTACGTCGGAAACGATTTTTATCGTACGAGAGATTTAACGAAGTTGACGTTTTTATTCGCTACACTAATTCACCCACCCCCCCCCCCCCCCCCTCTCTTAGTGCTCTTGATCCTAACAATTGTTATCAGAGCCCGGTATTTCTCATTTTGGATTTACACCTGAGAGAAATGGCTCTTCATAGCTTTAAATAGGGTTTTTCGGTTGTTCGTCCACCGTTGTTTAACAGATTGGACTACACTTATTGGAAAACTCGAATGAGAGTTTTCTTGATTTCTATGAATTTGGATTTATGGAATATTATTGAAAACGGTTTTCAACTTCCCTTTAAACCGATGAACGAATGGTCGGATTTGGAGAAGATGTATTTTTCTTTAAAGGCAAAGCCTATGAATGCCTTGTTTTGTGCACTTGACAAAAATGAATTTAATCGCATTTCGATGTATGATTCGGCTTTTGATATTTGGAGAACTCTTGAGGTCACTCATGAAGGCACTAGCCGAGTGAAAGAGTCCAAAATCAACATTCTTATGCATTCTTATGAACTTTTTCGAATGAAGCCGAGCGAAACCATTGTTGACATGTACACCCATTTCACGGATGTTGTCAATGGTTTAAAAGCTCTTGGCAAATGTTTCTCGAATTTTGAACTTATTAGTAAAGTTTTACGATCACTTTCTAAAGCTTGGGAATCAAAAGTAACGGCAATACAAGAAACAAAAGATTAAAATATTTTTCCACTTGAAGAACTTATCGGTTCATTGATGACATATGAAATGGTACATAATGCACATGATGAACAAAATCACCTTCCAAAGAACAGGAAGGATTTGGGCCATAGAACATTTGAAGACCACTCGAGCATAAGCTCAAGTGATGGTGAACAAGAACTACTCACTAAGAAATTTAAAAAAATTAATAAAATGAGAATTGAAGAACAAAAAGAACGGAACTACTTGCTTTGAACGCAAGAAGAAGAACACAAAGTGGGATGAGTCGAGCTCCTCCAAATACAATGAGAAAATCAATAAAGGCGAGGTGACAAACTACACCTTAACGACATTCAACGATGAGGTAATTAAAACCCCCTTAATTTATTTTGAAATTACATGATGCTCTTCAAAATGCATTTTCTTTTTTAGTATAGAATTAATTTTCTTCAAAATTGCATGTTTAAAAAAAATGATGAAAATACAAAATTTATGATCATGCTAGTAGTTTTGAAAATAATCATGAAAAATACATATTTTATGATAAATAAATAAAATAATTTTTATTTAAAATATGAAATCATGCTATATGTGGTTAAGAAGTAATAATGTGTATCACGTTGATTTCCATTGTTATTTCTTAATTTTGATTAAATAAAATCATGTTTGATTTGAAGAAATGCATAATGATGTAATATTAAATATTTTGATACCATGATTAATAATTTTATGCATGAGATTTTAAGTTATATATGATGATAAGCATGTGTTATTTTTATAAGTGTATTTGAAAAACATATGGTAAAAATGTGCCCGAATGCATGAACTTGTTAAGATTATTTTTTGGACTTTCTTGATTCAATAATCAAATCACTTAATTGCCATGATGATTTTACACTATTACATGCCTTAATAATATGTTGGAAATTATGTGTTTTGGATACAAAAATTTCCATGATCATGAGCATGATTGAATTTGAAAATATATAGCAAAATCATGTCTGAATATATAAAAGTGTTAAATTTTATTTTTGGATTTTTCTTAATCCTAATAATTCATTTTTGAGAATCTATTGATCTTGTGGTTTCATGACGAAATTCATTTTTCTATCCTAAACGTTGATGCATGTTTTTATTTAACATAAATGAAAAAGCATGCTAACATGAAATCAATTGTATGAAATGGAAATAATTTTCTATTCTATTGAGATTAATGAATTTATTTTACCAATCTTGTGAATCTCATGAAAATAAACATGATGAATATTTTGAAAATAAATGAGTGTATCATGCATTTGGTCTTAATTATTTCTCTTTAACATACTTTTTGAAATCATACTTGATGATTAATATCAAGATATTAAAAGGATGTTATCATGGAATCATGCTTAATGATTTGTTTTTTTTTACCTTTCCATCTTAAATATTGACACTTGTTTTATTAAAGGTAAAGGCATGCTTATAAGAAGCAAATCACATGAATAGAAATTTATAAAAATGAAATGTGATCCCCTATCTTATCGTCTTTTCAATAAATCTATGCTTATCATATATGAATTTATTGAATGTGACTTTGAGGATGATTTTGGATTTTACAAATGCTTGATTCATACTTATGACATAAGACACATTTTAAATATGAATCATGTTTAATGCTTCAATCATATTACATCTCCTTAATTCATTTTGCTCTCCTACATTTATTTACCAAAGAGGAGAATCTTCCGAATGAATGAAATGATACAAATGAATCACTTATTGATATATCTTTTTGAAATATATTTTTAATGTGATGTTGATATTTTGATATGCCTATTGGAATTCATGACATGAGATAATTGAATCCTTGACTTACTCTTTATATGGCTTGAAAATGGATGTTTAAAATCTTGCTTGATGAGTTGTTTTATAAGATTTTGCCTTTATGTCTTGAACTTTCATGCTTATCTTGATTTGGCATATAAAGACTAAGACATGCTTAGATGAAAAAGAATCACTTAAAAAAATGCTTTTCCCATCTGATCGAGATTAATGATTTCATGATATTTTGTGAATCTCAAAATTGATTTTGATGACTTGATTATGAGTTTCAAGTTAACGATTTGATTTGAATGAGTTTTATCTAAATCATAATCTTGATCTTGCAAAATTGGAATCACAAATAATATCTTTTGGTATTCATGAATTGATACTCATAATATGAAAGTATTGGTATTTATGACTTGAATTTGATTGAAACATTGCATGCTTAAATTAATCATTCTCCTATGTTTCAAAAATTCTTTAAATGCCTTATGGGATGACTGAAAATTAATTTGCTTTATGATGAATCACGAATCATGACTTGATCTATGATATTGATATATTTTAATCATGATCCTTGGTTGTATAATTCTTCTGCTCTATTAAAAGGATTTGTAGAATGAATTATGTCCTTCTTGATATCATGACATAATTTTGTAATATAGCTTGTATAATGATTAAAATTTTTTGGCCATTGATTTCTCCCTTCTTTTCGGTAATGACATAGGGGAAGAAAGATTGCTAGCTCAAGGCAAATGCTAGCTAGCTTGTACTCTTCCTTTCTTTTCAACAAAAACAAAGGGGAGAAAGCTTTTGCTAGTTAGAACATGCAAAGAAAAGCAAAGTGCAATCTTGCACAATCAGCAAGTGTTGAATTACCATGATTGAACTTAAGAATCTTGCTATACTTTTGTGCTTATATGTTGTGATGAAAATCTAGCTTCATGTTACAAAAACTTGCATATCTTTTAAAATAGCTAGAGCTACTTCTCCTTTTGTTGATGACAAAGAGGGAGAAATATATGAATTGATACTATGAGTGTCATATTTGAATTTGAATTATGTTAAGATATCAAAAGAAGCTTGCATCGAAATATATGGTAAATTGATAATCGAAATGCTATGATTATCATATGCCATGTTTGAATCATGTTAAGATATCAAGAATTTACATCGTAATTTTACTTGCTGATGTCTTGCCATGTGATGAAATGCTATGATTTGTTGCTAAAATGATGCATGCAATACTTATGCTTTTTATGTGATGTATTGCATATGATGTGAATTATGATTAAAATTGCCTTAATTTGAATTCAAGGTTTATCTCAATTATGGAATTTTGAAATAAGAATGATTACTCACCTTTGTCATGATTTAGAAATTGACATAAAGGGTCTTCCCTTCTTTAGAAAGGGTCTTCCCTTCTTTTTGACAATGACTAAGGGGGAGATAGCTAGCGTGCACAATTCAAGAAGAAAGCAAAAATTGCACTTCTCAAAAGAGAAGAAATTGCTATCTTGAACATCACCGAGAATTGCTAGCTTGAAACATCAAGAAAATGCAAAAATGTGCTATCGCGCCTAGCTCAAGAAAAGCAAATATGCCAACTTGCATATCTTTGAATTTGCTAGTAAAACTTGCATATTTCAAGAAGCAAGAGTTGCTTTCTTGAATATCTCTAAATTGCTAGCTTGCAAGTTCTAAAATGTTGTAAAATTACTAAATTGCATGATGATAAAAGTTTAATATTATGTTTTTCATGCAATGAGTTGAACGTATATTACAAACACAAGAATAGTTGTACTTCTCCTTTTTGTTGATGACAAAGGGGGAGAAGTATGTTGATGACATGACATATTATGCATAAGTATGCATATGTTCATGATGACGTGTTGCAAGTATTCATGATGAATATTGCAATGACTTGAATTCAGTTTGAATTCAAGGTTCTATCAATATGATATATTGATAGGGGGAGTTTTTTTAAACTCCGGGAGTTAAGTTTAACTCTGTCATCAATTGGTTGTCATCATCAAAAAGGGGGAGATTGTTAAATCTCGTATTTTGATGATGAAACCAATTGATAATTGTGTTTATGTTTCAATATGCATTTTGAGTGACGCAGGATGCTTCAATCAGGATGAGACAATTAAAGCAGGAAAAATCAAGTTGTGCCGGAAGAACATGTCAGAAGATTGGACGTCGGGCCGATGGATCGGTCGACATATCGACAGAAGGCTTCGGGCCGTGGACTTGGGCATCGGGCCAAGAAGAGCGGGTATTGCGCCAAGGATATCGGAGTTGCGGAGTCAATTGACTGATTAGGCAATAGGCCGCAAGAGAGGATGATGCGCCGAAGAATCGGACGAAGCGTCGAGGGACCAATGACATGCCGGACAACTTGGTTAATTGCTTAGGATTAATTGTCTCAATTGAAGTTTTGTTTTACATGTGCAGGATTAACTATGATGGAAGAAAGACATACAGCAGGAGTTGCGCCGGAGTCAAGACTATGATCACGTTGGGAGTTCGAGAGTTCGACGGAAGTCCGGACGGTCATCGGAGGTTCTACGGGAACAAATCCGAGAAGTCCAGGAGCTTGCCAAAAGAAGCTCATCGGAACTCACCAAGTGGATCGTCGCAAGTCCAGGAGTTTGCCGGAAGTCCATAGGAGCATCGCCAAGGGTTCATCGGATGATCGACGGAAGCTTGCCGAAAGCTCGCTGGAAGAAGTGATTGATGCACCGGATCAAGTTGCAGTAAATGTCTTAAGAAATTCGTAGTTAGCACGATGATTAAGTTAGAAATGGGAGGTGATCCCATTAACTTAATCTTGAGGCAATTGGGCCCTTGAAAGACCCAAATTGGGTTGAATGGATCAGCCCAATCGGACCCAGATTACTTGGCCAGAGGTGGCACCGCCCAGGGCTCAGTCTCCGAGCTCTGGTTGGGCGGTGCAACCACCTCTGATAGAGGTGCAACCGCCTGAGCTCGGTCTCCGAGCTCTGGCTGGGCGGTGCAACTGCCCCAGTCAAGCGGTGGCACCACCTGAGCTCGGTCTCCGAGCTCTGGCAGGAGGTGCAATCGCCCCTAACAAGCGATGGCACTGCCCAGAGGCTCAGTCTCCGAGCTCTGCCAGGCGATGCAACCGCCAGACCTTGGAATTCCGGGAGATGACAGTTTTGAGCTTCAAATTCAAACTGGTTTAGAGGCTATAAATACCCCTCACATCCCTGGGTAAAAGACACAAGTATAGAGAGATTAAAAGAGAGAAAATACTGCTGCAATCTCTAGAATTTCCTTCCTCTAGCTTAAGTGTTAGAATTCTGTTGAAGAGAGGAGAGTGAGTGCTTGTAAGGGTTGTCTCCTAAACCTGGTAAAAGGAGAAGAGGGGTGTAAGAAGGAGGTTGATCTTCACTTAGTAAAGGAAGATCGTTAGTGGATGCCGGTGGCCTCGACGGAAGAGGAATCAGAGGAGTGGATGTAGGTCACGATTGACCGAACCACTATAAACTCCTGTCTTCTCTGGTTTGTATTTTGTTTCCTGCTATTACCTTACTGCAAACCCCTTCAATAGCTTACTACCTTCAATAAATTTATGTATGATTTCAAGCTAAGTTTCCGAAATCGGTTTTACGTCGGAAACGGTTTTTATCGTACGAGAGATTTAACAAAGTTGATGTTTTTATCCGCTGCACTAATTCACCCCCCTTTTAGTGCTCTTGATCCTAACACTATCAAGATACCATCTCTTGCTTCTATCTTTTGATTATAAATATATTTACAAGAAATGAGATTTTGTTTTAGGTACCAATTTAATTTTGAGTCCCTTATTAATATATCTACCTATTTTAACTATTGTCATTGAGTTATTTGAAGTTTCTTTAGGAATCCAAACTAATTTGTATGGACTATACTTTTTAAAAGAACATCTATAGGCAGAATGTTCACATTTTTCACAAAAATTACATTTACCTCTAGGTGAGATATGTAATATAGATCTTTTAATAAAGATAGTTGGCTTTTGTTTAGTTTTACTCACAAAGCCAATTCCTTCCTTTCTATGAACATGACCCTTGTTAGCAAGGATCATGTTTAGAGATTTATTACCTATTTTAATTTTTTAATATTTCTTATGGTAAAATATTTTTATTCTTAAGTGAATCTATCTCTTCACAGAGATAACATACTATCATCATGTTATTTTTTTAATTTATCAAATTCACTAACAAGATAAACATGCTCCTTTTTTAACAAATTATACTTTTTACTAACTAATTTAAAATCATCAAACAAATCATTAAAGTTATTGAATAATTCATCGTAAGATAAAGAAGATTCGTTTGAGTTACATACCTCATTACCAAATGTCATTATTGTGTTACATACCTCATTACCAAATGTCATTGTTGGTAGGCTCCTCGTCTTCGGATGCAATTGAGTCATCTTAAGTAGCTTTAAGCGCTTTCATTTTCTTTGGTAGCTTCTTCTTCGTTTAGGGACATTCATTTTTTAAGTTTCCTGGTTTCTTATATTCATAGCAAATTATTTGGTTTTTTTAGTTCACTTTTGTTCTCAGTGTCTTTTTTTTGTTTTGTTTCTTTTAAAGATTTTTTAATCTTTCTTGTAAGAAGTGTCAAGTTATCATCATCATCATCGTTACTTGAGTTTTCACCTAAGTGGGGTTCTTTGGTTCTATGTGTCATGTCCTTCCTATTCTTTTGAAGGTTATTCTCAAGCTCATTATGTGCTATACACATCATTTTATAGGTCATTAAAGACCCGATAAGTTCTTCAAGCAAAAAAGTTATTTAGGTTCTTTGCTTCTTGTATTTGTTGAATCTCAGATTTTGATGATGAAACCAATTGATAAGTGTTTATGATTTAATATGTATTTTGAGTGACGTAGGAAGTGTCGATCAGGATTAGACAATTAAAACAGGAAGAATAATATTGGGCCGGTGGAACATGTCAAAAGATTGGACGTCGAGCCATAGGATCGGTCGACGTATCGACAAAATGCTTCGGGCCATGGATTCAAGCATCGGGCGAAGAAGAGCGGATATTGCGCTAAGGATATCGGTATTGTGGAGGTCAACTGGCCGATTAGGCAATAGGCCGTAAGAGAGGACGATACACCAAAGAATCGAACGAAGCATCGATGAACTAATGACATGCCGGATAACATGATTTAAGCTTTATAATAATTGTTTAGATTAAAGTTAGTTTTTATGTATGCATGATTAATTGCGATAGCAAGATATAAAGCAAAATGAAGTCCCAGAGTTAAGAACGTGATTTCGTTGGGAGTTCGAGAGTTTGTCGGAAGTCCGGACATTCTGTAACATCCCCCATGTTTGAAAATTTAATAAATGCTTGTTTGTAAATATGATAATTATTTAATAATTTTTTTATATTAAATAATATTATATTAAAAGTTTTTGGTTAGAGACCTAAGAGTAAATATTAGAAATTTGATATGATTTATGCAAGATTCAGATTTAAGTTATAAACAAAAAATGGTGGACATGTGTCACTAGCTAACATAAGGTTGATGCCACTTATGTTTACTCTAAAGATGACACATAGTCCCTTTCATGCATGCATGACACCTTGCAACTTTTGCATAAGTCAAAAGTCAAATAATTAGATGAAAGGTTAAAGAAAACAAAACTTAAGGGCTGCAGCCAACGTGAGTTTGAGAAGAGAAGAAGAAGAAGAAGAAGAGTTTGAGGTTTTTTATCAATTTTCTCACATTTGGGATTCAAACTATTTTAAGGCAAGTGTTCTAACCCTATCTCATAGTAATCCTAATCTTTATTTTTATTTTAATTCTACATAAATTTGAAAGATTTCAACTGAGAACCATACATTTCTTTCGTTTTGATACAAAGCTATGAATCTATAATTTTTCGATAATATGACCTCTATATACTGTTTTAGACCTAACTTTTAGTACTAAACTCTGATTTAGGTAAAGCCTCATCCATTTAAAAGTAAACTCAAATATCTTTATTTTGATATTAAGATTGAATGATTTGGAGTTTAAATGTCTATCAAGACTTCTATTTCAATTAACCATATAGATTCTACAAAATAGGGATTGTAATTTCTGATCCTTTTCTGCTTAATTGCTTATAACTTTATGCTAGGAACTTAGATTCATGCAAAGTATGATTTATTCGAAAATAGACTCAAAAATTTTTTTATATGTACTTGATTTAAATTTTTTGGAATACAAATGCAAATTAAAAATATCTGCTTTTATTGACCCTATGGATTTAGTAAAACAGAGCTGATATTTTCATATCTTTCGCTACGAAATTATTTGTAACTCCTTGTAGCTAACTCCAATTCATGCATAACTTGATTTACCTAAAACTAGATTGACACATCTTTCAAATAATACTATTTCGTATAAATTGGATTATAAATGATTATCTAAATAATTGATAGAATGTCGAGCTTTGGTCGATTTTGCCTTTTTTTGTTTCTTCTCTTTAGAAATTGATTTCAGCAAAAACCCTTACTTCAGTTGAGCTTTACATTATTGCCTTAAATTCTTGTATCCTCTTGTCCTTATTTATTTATACATATGATTTTATTTTGTAAAGTTCATATTTATATCATAATGTTTCGTATTACGCATATGCATTCCGTTGTTCCGCATGTGTTTCGCTTTAAATTCGTCTCTTCTTATTTCTTTTCTTCAGAAATCAATTTCGACAAAAATCCTTACTTCAGTTAAACTTTACATTATTACTCTAAATTCCTGTATACTCTTGTCCTGTAATTATTTATGTACCTGATTTTATTACGTAAAGTTCATGTTTGTATCGCAATGTTTCGTATAGGCACATGCATTCTGTTGTTCCGCATGTGTTTCCGATATGTCCCAATTTTATTTTTCACTATCGTAGTTAGTCCTGCGTCACTTTTTTCAATACATCGATTAGATCACTAATTCATCGATTGATTTCATCATCGAAATATAGATTAAACTAATATTATTATAATAAAATAAAATATTTAATAAAATAAAAAATATATTATTAGAATATAACCAGAAATTGCAGATTAACAAGAGACGAATTAGAGAAACAAAAAAAAGGTAAGAAAACGGACTCCTCAAACATTAAATGATAAAGAAAAACACTAAAAAAACGTAAAAGCATGAATGTTAAAGCCGCCTTTAACGGGAACGAAAAATACTAATTATAAACTCTTAATGCTTTTTATTAAGAAAATAAAAATGCAATAAAAATTTAGTTATCATAAAAATAACTAAAATTTTGAGCCAAGAGCTAATCCGAGAAGCAAAACATTTACAGAGTTGATTGCGTGGTCTCCTTTCTTCCTTCCTCTCTCTTCTCTTTGATATATTTCCTCCTGCCGAAAACTGTCCTTAAACAACTCATGTTGAGTTCCTTCTACAAACACAAGCTCCACGTTACATTGTGAATCCAAAAAAGAAGAGGAAAAATTAGAATAATCTTTAGAGAAAATTATATGATATCTGCATGTCCATCTCTAATCTGGATTAAACAAAACCCAGCGAGTGATTGTGGTGGAAGCAATTATCAAATCCATCTGTAATCTGCCATCTCTCATCTAATTAATTAACGCAGGAACAAGCAGAGAATTCTGTATTAATCCAGCATAAATACTCAAAAAAATTAAGAAAAAATAATTTTGATAATTTTTTTCTTCAAAAGATAAATAGTGAAGGTGAGATTTAGGTCTTTGCGGTAAATTGTCAAATTTTTTATCAACTAAGTTAGTAGACATGTTTAAAAAAATATAATTTATAATTTAATTAACATGCTATAAATCCAAATTTGGTTAGAGTATATATAGATATTTCCCACAAAATAGAAATGTTACATTGAAATATCAAATTATATTAATGTGCTATAATATATTTTTTTCACACAAATATTTTTATCATCATTAGCATTTCCCCTTGATCATGATTGATATCATTGGTTTCTTTTAGACATGACAAATGAGCTAATTATTTTTAATCTTAGCAAAAATATCCACTCCACATATATGTGTATCTCAAAATTATACAGAATTTCTTTTAAAATTAAAATTTCTAAATATTTTCTTTCAAAAATTTATAGATTAATGTTTAGATATATTTTGAAACTACATGTAGAAATAGTATCACAATGATTTGATCTTGCCATCGAGGTTCTTAATATTATTAGTTCTTAATCGAACTACCATAAACTTTTAATAACACAATTAAAAATTCTAAAAGAATAATTTCATAAAATTAAAATTGGATGATTTTACAAAAAAAGTTCTTTTTTTTTTTTTTTGTATTTTCGGTGGTGCTCTTTTTCAAATTTCTTAAGTGGTGCCCACCTTTCCATCATACCGAAATATTTTCACCTTTTCTCCCAAACACATTAATTTAAAAATAATAATTTTATTAAATTTATAATATTTTTACAACTTTCATCAAAACATTATATTTCTATTAAAAAATATTATAATTAAAATAAATTGACTCAAAACCCAATAAAAACAAACATAAAAAATAGGGTTTCAAATAATTATTTTTATTGGTTTAAAAATAAGAACAACCAAATATGAATGCTACAATATTAGTTATATTATTTTTGAATAAATTTATCCTATTTTTAGTATCTCCATCCAAATCATACAAGTCTATTCAAAGATATTATAACTGAAATAAATAAACTCAAAAACCGAAAAAAATCAACTCATATATATATTTTAAATATATAAATTTATTTTAAAAAATAAATAAATAAAATTATAAAATAGTATAAATTTATTTAAAAATATTATAACTCATATATCGGTCTAAAATTGATGGACTGATTCAACGGACGTAGATCCTCTCCCCATCCCTCTTTCAGTTTTACTAGTTAAATCAAAAGATTGGGAAATAGCAATTGAGTAGAAATTTCAAATCAAATAAAGCCCGAGAACTGTTGCTGTCATTTCATTTTATTTGGTGTCAGCCTGTGAGTAAGTCTTCTTTGAACAGGCTTCCACATCATAGCCTACGTCAGTCTTCTCTGAAGAGGCTTCCACCATCATAGCCTATGTCTTCAGTTGAAAGTTCTCTCTTTTGCCCTGTAGCTCTTTTATTTGTTCGTGTTGCCGATGTTGATCAAATCCTACGGACATATCAACTAAATGATAAGATCCTAAAATCTTTTAGTAAACTCTGATATCAAATGATAAGATCCTAAAATTTTATCGTCGCTCTGATACAAAATGATAAGACCCTAAAGTCTTATCGTAGGCTCTGATACCAAATGATAAGATCCTAAAGTCTTATCGTAAAAAAGAAGAAGAGAAAGGGGATGATCACTTCGAGGGGATCGGCCTCCTAGGGTTTGTCAAAAGACAGAATAATATTTTTCATAGATAACTAAAAAGAAACAGTTACATCCCTATTTATAGAATTTCACCTAGAATCCATCAAGACTTGAACTTCAATAATAAATAAATATTAAATAAACCTCTACTTGATTTTAGCTGAACCAAACAGACTCAATAAATAACTGGACTAAACAGACTCAATAAACATTATTCAAAAGCTCAGAAAAATGATCCTAACAGTTCCTCCCTCTTCAAATCAGCCTTGTCCTCAAGGCTAAGCAGCATCAATCTCGGGGAGCTTCACTTTCAGCACTTTAGCCATAGACTATCTACAACGCATCACAACCCGTTGATCAAGTAAGTATGGTCTCCACTTTTTGATAGTGTAAGCAACAGTTCGGTCTTTCAGTGTAGTAATCGTTGCATGAAACTTCTGGCCCTGTATAATCAATTTTATCTTTGAACCTTTGCTATCACAAGTGAAAATTCATCCATCAACGATCTTTACTTCGAATCTGTCATAGTCTTCAATGTGGTGGGCCAATCGATCAATAGTCTCACTGTCCATAAAATTGTTAGTACTACCAATATCAATCAAAACTATAACAGGCTGATGTTCTAGAGTTTCACCAACTTCCATAGTTTGCGGGTTAGAGTAGTCGACTAATGCATGTATTGTATGTATGATAGGTCCAACATCTTCATTAGAATTTATACCTTCATGATCGGAGTCCACATTCTTAGCTTTCGGTTTCTCTCCAATTGGTTCAATCATCAGAAGTTGCCCTTGTTTACATCGGTGCTCCATACTCCATTTTTCATCATAATACAAACCCCTTGTTGATCTTTCCTTGCTAATTTTTTTCTCATGTAGATTTACAAATGAGATCGCAGCTATCATAATATGGGGTTAACGAGCCTTAACTTCACACCAGATCTCTAGAATAAACCCTTCAATAAATGTATCCAGAAGTTGTTGGTCCGACCAATCTCTAGCTTGATTTGATAATCTCTCAAACCTACTATGATATTCTAACACTGTAGAAGTTTGATGAATTTTGGCGAGCTGGCAATCAACATTCTCATATTCGGATGGGCCAAAACGAACAAGAAGCCCTCTTTTGAACTGCTCCCACGAAGGAACTCCGTGGAAAGCTTCATACCAATCGTACCATTAGAGTGCATCTCCCTTGAGCTGAATTGAGGCCACTTCTACCTTGGATTCTTTTGGGGTTCTATGAAAACGGAAAAAATTTTCTGCCTTAAAGATCCAATTGATCGGATCTCTATCTTTCCATCTCGAAAATTCCATCTTCATATGTGAGTAATTTGTGTCACAATCTTGGGGCCTTTTTCTTGTATTTTTAGATCTGTGCAACGTAGAACTTGAGCCCCCATTTTATTGAAATTTGCTGAGGCTTTCCAGTAGGCTCTTTTTGAAATCATTAAGTATTTCTTGCAGTCGTTTCTCAATTATGATTTCCAATGCTTCCATTTGTGCTTTCACCGAGTTATCAGTGGCCATTGCATAAGACTGCAAATCTGTAATCTCAACTCCTGTTTTTGGTGTCGGTCAAGGGCATCAACACTGTCGATGCGAAGTTGCCGAGGAGGTGGACGCCAAGGGTAGTGCTGCGGTCGCTGCGTTGGAGGAAGAGTAGCTGCCTTTGTTTCTATCACTGCGTGAGGTGAGAGCGCCGAGGTTGGAAGGCGACTACGTTGATGTGGCTGTAGCTGCTACGACCCAAGGGGCGATCGTCGAGCAACAGGGTTGAGGCTGCGGTGCTAGCAACCTGTGGTGATGGCAACCTATGGTTATGGCAGAATATGCTAAGCAAGGGGGAGGCGGTGTTGATACGACCGAGGTTGAGAAACGGAATCGGTGTTGCGTGCGCTGCTGGGGTTGAGGCAAGGCAGCGTACTTGCTGCGGTTGTTGCGTTCGTTGTTGGAGGGCGGTTGCTGTAGAACAAGGGGTTGGTTGTTGGCCGGGAGCGACAATGATGGTTACAATCGACGACTACGACAGCATAGGGTGCCATTGTTTTTGTTGCTGCGTGGTGGTTGTTGTGTACTCTGTTTTTGTCACACCACCGAAGGAGTTGGCCAGAAGGATCATGAGCGGTTGAGGAGAAGGCTACAGTGGCTAGCAGCAGCGGTGGTCGCTGGTCGGAGCGCAGCGTTGGCGGTGGAGAAAAAGGCAGCGAGCGTCGTCACTGGCTGGGAAGTTGCGATGTTGGAGATGGGAAACAGGGTGCTCTGTTTCTATCGCACCACAGCCAGAGCCGCTGGCGATGCTGGCAACGGCGGTGCGGCAGTGATCGTGCGGCCGAGAAGCAACGGCAGCGGTGGAGGAGGAGTCGGCGGTGTCACGATTGGGAATAAGGGCAACCGGTGAGTTGCCCTATTTCTGGCACTACAGATGCAGAGCAAGGAGGATCGACTGTTGGGAGGCGTGCAGTGGCCGTCGCATGGTGGCCCGCAGTGGTGATGGGTCGGTTGGGCGGCGACGGCGCTGGAGGGGAAGAGGAGTGCTGGAGGCGGCGCGGTTGGTGGAGGCGCGACTGCGATCAACGAGGGGCTATGGCAACAAAGGAACTATGTTTCTGCAATCGTTGCAACGAGGGGCTACGGCAACCGGCGACTGCGGCTGCGACCCAAGGGGGGGCATGGCTAGGGTTGCGGTTGTTAGGATCGAAGCGGCACTAAGAGGGGGGGCTGAATTAGTGCAGCGGATTAAAATGTTGGTTTCAATAAATCTTTCGTACGATAAAAATCGGAATCGGAAGTGCTTAACTTGAAAGTGTATTCGCAAAGTTGTGCAGCAAAGGTAATGATGAAATAAAGCAAGTAGAAGGTTTGCAGTAATATAAATAGCAATAATGAAATGCAAACCAGAGATTATGTCGTTTTTGAAGTCGTTCGGTCAAGTGACCTACATCCACTTGCGAGGCCCCTCTTCGATGAGGCTCCCACATTCCACTAGCAAATCTCTTGAAAGGGAAGGGTGAATACCCCTCTTACAACTCTTTTACAAGCGGTTCACTCTCTTATAGATTTTCAGCAAGAAAGAAGGAGGTGAACACTAGCAAATTGAAAACAAGACTAGCTAAGACTTTTCTAAGGCCTTTCTCTTAAACAATTGCTGCTCAAAAAGTTGTAATCTCAGCTGAGATTTGAGGGGTATTTATAGGCCTCAAGAGGATTCAAATTTGGGCTCCAAATTTGAATTCTCGTTGGGTTCCCGATGCTGGCGGTGCCACTGCCTGTCAGTGGTGGTGCCACCGCCTGTCAGTTTCTGACACTGATAGTGGTTGGTGGTGCCACCGCCCAGTCTAGGCGGTGCCACCGCCTAGGCCAATTCAGCTCACTGGTTGGGCTCCAAACTTGGCCCAAACGAGTCCGAACTCGGGCCCAATTGGCCCTACTTGGGTTATAGGATTAACACCTAATCCTAACCCTAATTAACGTGCTAATTATGAATTTAAAGATATTTTCTAAGCTATTACAAAGTTCGTAAGTCAAGACTTCTTCCGGCGAGCTTCCGACGAACTTCCGACGGTTTTCCGATAAACTCTCGGAAACCATTCTGCGGACTCCTAGCAAGCTCCTAGACTTCACGATTTGATCTTGGCGGGTTCCAACGAGCTTCTTCGGCAAGCTCCGATCTTTCTCGGCGAGCTCCGTGAAATTCCAACAAACCTTCTGACGAGCTTCCGAAAAACCCTTCGGCAAGCTCCCTACTCATTCTCGGCTAGTTCCGGTAGCATTCCCAACGAACCTTCGGACTTCCGTCGAACTCTCGAACTCGCAACAAATCCTTTGCGCTTGACTCCGACACTTTGTTTTGCTTTATGTCTTCATCATTATTGTAGTTAATCCTGCACACATAAGCCAAAACTCTACTCCGATCTAGACAATTATTACAACGCGAATTGACATTTTGTTGCCCGGCACGTTATTGGTTAGCGCTTCGTCTGATTCTTCAGCGTATCGTCCTCTCTTACGGCTTATTGCCCAATCGACGGTTGACCTCCGCAACCCCGATATCCTTGGTGCAATTTCGCTCTCCTTGGCCCGATGCCCGACGTCCGAAGCTTTCTGCCGTCCAATATCCTGACGTGATCTCCTCCGGTGCAACGTCAATTCCTCCTGCATTAATTGTCTAATCCTGATCGAGTAGACCTGTATCACTCAAAATGCAATTTAAATTATAAACACTTATCAAGTGGTTTCATCATCAAAATACGAGATTCAACAACGGTTGGGAGGCAGGCGGCGATGATCGATCGGCCAAGAAGCAACGGTGGCGGTGGAGAAGGAGTTGCCCTAGAACAGCGGTAGAGAAGAGGAGCAGGGCTGCGGCGGAGTGGGACGCTGGCAGCGGTCGTGGCTCGGGTGGGATGCGACGGTGGACTCTGGCCGGAAGTGGGGCAGAGTCGGTTGCTGGGCGGAGAGCAACGACGAGCGGCGGGTGGGCTGGCCGGAAGCAGGGGTGCTTCTTTTTTTTTTTCTTCTTCCTTGATCATTTCGAGGGGATCCACCTCTTAGGGTTTGTCAAATGACAGAATAATATTTTTGAAAAGAAGTAGTTATATCCCTATTTATAGAGTTCCACCCAGAATCCATCAGAACTCAAACTCTAATAATAAATAAATATTAAATAAACCTCTACTTGATTCTAACTAAACCAAACCGATTAAATAAATAATTAGATTAAACAGACTCAATAAATATTATTCAAAAACGTGTTATATCATGTGTATTTTGAAAATCACGAAAAAAATAAATACCCTTTGGTAAATATAAAAAAATATTTTTAAAAATAATTATTAAAGTTTGCCATTGATAATCCTATTATTATTATTATTAGTAATTTTTTAAAAAATAAGATATAATTTTATTATTTATAACTCTTGGATACTAATTTTATTTTTTTATTTTGTATAATCTCTGAGCATTGCTCATTGCTCTTTTTTATCATCATCCGACGTTCTGACACTCGACGGTCGATCGATGCCTCCATGATTAGAGAAGAAAAACATAAAAATAAAAATAAAAATATTTACATGAAGCTATATTAGGAATATTAAAAATGGGTTCGTCGATTAAAATGTTAACAGATATATTCCGAAGAAAAGCTTCCCGTGACGAGTCCAACAACAATTACTAATTGCTCAGTGGCATATTGGTAATTTAGCACTGCAGAAGAGCTATATACCTGAATGGCCACCGTGAGTCTCACTGGGGATATCGGTTCTCGTTAGGGTTTTGCAGCGGCCCGCCGGTTTTTTTCTCTTTCCGATCCGATCTCAATGACTGCCCAAACGCAAGAAGAACTCCTCGCTGCTCATCTCGAGCAACAAAAGATCGACGTGAGCCTTCAAATCTAAACCCTTGTCCCCATGCTGTTCCTAAATTGATATCTCTTTCTTTTTTTCGTTTTTCGTTTCTGCTCTTTGAACCTACTTTTTTGTTCACTTCTCATGTTTGAAATGTTAAAGATGTGATCTTTTTTTTATCTTGCTTTGAAAACTTCTTTGAGTTAAGGCGTGGGCCTTTTATTTTTGGGGTCAGTGTTTGAAATTCCTTTTTGCTGTATTCTGGTGATTTATGCGTTTTGAATTGAGTGTTCGTTTTAATCTTGTGTTTAACACGTTAAAAATGCGATCTTTTGTGATCGTGTTTTGGAAAATGTTTTCGATTCGTGTGAGATTTTTATGGGCCAGTTAATGATTCTGTTCGTTTTTCTGTTTTCTTTTATCAATTTCTGCGCGATGAACTGAGTTTCTGTTACGACTTAGTGTTTGGAACGCTAAAGATATGATCTTTGACATCTTACTCCTGAATATTGCTTTGATATCAGTATGTAGGCGTGAGATTCTTATGGGTCTGTGGTGATATGTGGTTGAACTGGCACTTCAGCAAGGAAAAATGTCTATTTTCTGAGAGATTAAACTGATTCAAATGCGTTCGATTTCTTAATCTGACATCTCGTGTTGTCCTATGTTACGTTAGGGGGCTTTTAAAGAATCAATGAAGGCACGTAAAATAAATGTTACTTTAAGATAATTCTCATGACATATTCAAGGTGGATATCATCAAGAAACAAATTGTAGCAAGAATACTGCCAGGAGCATATTAAGTTCCACGGTTTGTCTATAGGTTTGATCATATTTTCAGTTGAGGTATTAGAAGAAAGTATTATGTGGGAGATTTTTTTTTGTTTGGTGTAGCAATGCTTGTTCTGTTATATAAGTGGTTTCCTCCAATGATTTGGTTAAGTAATGTAGGAATTGCATATTTAAATAAAAACTATGGCCCGGGAAACACCATCAGTTCTGGACTTTACATAAATATATGATTGTAGTAAACAATTTTTTAGCAGGGGAATTTATTTTATTGCTGATCCAGGCTGCCAGTGATATTTGGTGCCTGGAGGTTTTCTTATGTGAGGGTTTGTGCAATACGTTTGGATGTTATCTAGTTGTTATGTGGCAATGACAGACTTCCAGATGAGTTCTAATTGATAGGTACATTGTCTGAAATGGTCTTTTGAGGGAGTGATTCTCTAAATTTGTCAATGATATCCTAATTTTTATTCTGGTGTAGGTTTGGTAACTTGTATGGTGAAATAATGTGATCTTTTCATGGGGTTTCATGGTGGTCAGGTGATTCTTAAATTTTTGCCAAAATAAGACACTTGATACCCTTTCATGGTTCTACTTGTCCGTGGAATTGAACTTTTCTGTGAATGCGCCTGTCATAGTTAAAACAGGATATAAGATCATTAATTGTTCATAACAGATCCTTGTATTTTGTACAACATTGCTTTCATCAGAGTATTATCCTGTTGATGCCCTGCTGTAAGGATTATGTTGATTAAGCAATTGGCCATATCCCATAGATCATATCGTGTCAGGATTTGTGTCTCAGCTGTTATTTAGGTTTGTATTGATATTGGTCATCTATCTGCTAGTGAAATTCTGAAATTTGGATCACTATTTTGTCCGTCATGAGGAACTATCATATACTGTTATCTGTCTCAGCTCTTAGCTTGATTTGTATTGATATTATCTTCTGGTACCAAATATTTTGATATTATATCTCATTTGTTGGTCTTCTATATTGAACTACATATGTATTATCTCCAGCGAGATTAGCCTTATCAAGGGCATCCTTACAGAATAGTAAGACCTAAGGTTACACATATAAATTATAGATGGATCGACTCGAGTAATTTCTTAAGGTCTCTTATAAACTGGTTTGGGGTTCATTCTGAAATCTATGGTAGTAGTGCAGCAAACACAATTTAAGACGTGCTAATATGCCAATCAGCAATACTGGCTGCCTGTTAAGCTTCTCTTTAAGCATCAGGGAAGTTAGTTCTGCTGCTTCGATTATGCAACCATTACTAAAGTCTATTTTTTTGTTTCTATTCATCTGCTAGTATTCATATGAAGATGTTTTGTACTGAATATAATGTTTGCCATTTATTTTACCGGTTTGCATCTAGTTCTATAAAATGATCAAGAGGGATGTGTTCCCTTTTGATCTGTTGACTCGTGTGAAGGATTGAGGGTTGTATTGGGTGTTGTACCATTCTATCCTTTGTATATACGGATATACAACTTTATTGAGAATATATTTGAAACATTAGTTTGTAAAAGCTCAGGCTATGAGAAATTATGTTTTTCTGCTCTATAATTTCTGCATTAAATACTGATGTTTATTGACTTGAAAGTATTTAAAGATTGATACCTGGTCCACCCGATAGTTCTTTATTTGTGGAATTTCTAATTCAGAAATATATGTTAGATAGGCATCGGTGTAATTAAACATCAAATTGAAAAGAAAATTTAAGCAGTTGCTAAAATTTACTAACTGGTTCTTTATAGTATTCTGTCATATGATCCTAGATCTAAAACTAATGCACTTTACCTGTTGTTTATTGCCTTGTATTTTCTCTCTTATGTTCTATTGATCAGCTCAATATATTGTATTGTATCTGAATCAATATTTGAATAAAAAATGTGCATTTATCTAATATAAGTTTTTTCTTTGAAGCCTGATGAACCTGTCGTTGAAGATGACGAAGAGGAGGATGATGATGATGATGAAGATGATGACAAAGATGATGCTGAAGGTATGCCTGCTTTCTGTATTATCTCTGAGAACTTTTGAGAAGACTATGGTGTATTTTAGACAAAGTTATATCTTTAATATAATGAGGGGTATTTTTGTTCTTTTCTTTTTCTTGTTAAATAAATAATGGTTAAGTTAAAGTTTGGGCCGTATGTCATCTGATTACTGCCAATTTCTGATAAATGGCTCCTTACTTTCCCAGTCTTGGACTCGTGTATTTGGAATTTGCTTCACTTTGGTGGTCACAAAAATATTTAATAACTCATTTCTGCATGCTGTAATTTCCATATTCATGTTTTCTTGTCAAGCCATTGGTGATTATATATCGTGGGAACTGCATAATCAAGATTAGACTCAACTTAGATTGATTTCAAATTGATCAGATCTTGAACATTCTTCTTGGTATTGGCCTACTGAAGATTAGTAGTATTAGCTATGAAAGATGGATATATTGATTGCTTTGTCTTCCCAATTATATTCTTTAAAAAGAGTAAAGAAAAGAAAAGAAAATAATTTTTTTGTGAGCTGCCTTATAGATCTTAACCCTATGTCTTATCAGTTTGCAAGTAGTTATTTAAATCTAAAAGTCAGTTATAACAGTGTACCCTGATCTTATTCGAGGCTCATTTAATTTCCCATAGTTGTCCACTAAAACACCACTATTGTAGAATTGTATGGTTCTCATATATATATATATGTTGCGCTGTTCTTTCTGCACTAAGTATTTATGGTACATCTTTTAGGCGTTTGACAGTTGGAGGTTTTTGCTGCATGTACTGTGAGTTCTCAAGTGAAAGTTGGTAACAAGGTTCTGTAATGATGCATTTATTTTACTTGCCATCCTTCTTTCCAAAGGTTCCACTTTTCTTGAGGATCCCATAGTTACATATCGAGCCTACATGATCATGGTTGTGGGTTTCTGATAGAAAAATGGAATGGTAGATTTTTTTGTTCTTTTAGCTTGAGATGGTTTTGAACATATGCCATTCTTGTGCATGTTTTATGGTTATTTGTTTACCCTATATTCTCTTGGACTTTAAAAAGTTCGTATGATATCTCTTTAACTATTTGTAGGGCAAGCAGGTGATGCTTCTGGAAGATCAAAGCAGAGTAGAAGCGAGAAAAAAAGTCGAAAGGCTATGCTGAAGCTTGGTATGAAGCCAATACCTGGTGTTAGTCGTGTCACTGTGAAGAAGAGCAAAAATGTAAGTTGTGGGGAAAATTTGTACAATTTTATTTCTTGCTTTAGAATAGAATTCTAAAGAAAGAAAATTCTTGTGATGCCTCAGATATTATTTGTCATCTCAAAACCGGATGTTTTCAAGAGCCCAACCTCAGACACCTATGTCATTTTTGGAGAGGCCAAAATTGAGGACCTGAGCTCACAGTTGCAGACTCAGGCTGCGGAGCAGTTCAAGGCCCCTGATCTGAGCCATGTGATCTCAAAACCTGAGCCATCTGCCGCAGCACACGATGACGAAGAAGTTGACGAAACTGGGGTGGAGCTGAAAGACATCGAATTGGTGATGACCCAGGCTGGGGTTTCCAGGTCGAAGGCTGTCAAGGCACTCAAAGCAGCTGATGGTGATATTGTCACTGCTATCATGGAACTTACCAATTGATGTTTGAAATATCTAGAAAATGTTTTTGTCAGATCCTGTTGGTCAGTTTGTGTTTCCTCGAGGATATATGTGCTGAAGCCCGCTTCATTTTTATGTTTTTATTTATATGCTGTAGTACTAATGCGCTCTTATACTGCCTAAATTATATTTGTTTGCTTGTGTTTTCTACTACTTGGGTGCTTCGGGGAGTAGGATTACTAGCAACTCCTATTTGGCCTCCTCAGGGTCATGTTTTTCATTTTCCACTGCCTATTTTAGAGATATGCATTATTATTTTCAATGTCAAAATGTGTAATGTGCCAGAGCTGTGACATAAAACTGGGTTCATCAAATAACTATTTTAGAGATATGCATTATTATTATTTTATCAAATAACTGTGTCATAAGTTATTTGATAAAATCAGACCTCATGTCATGGTGGGTGCCATTTCCCGCCGCTCTTTTTTCCTTGCAAATCTATCAGATGTCTCCACAATTGTTGATGTTCCACGGTGGTCGTAATTTACTGCCAGATGCTTTGCTGCATTGAAATGACAGGTGACTTTCTTGTTTCTCCTGTGTTAGCCTAATGAAGGTAATCATACTGGCATATTACATCATTTTAGCTTAGTTTGCACGCTCTGTAGTCTGCATGACATCGGTGTCGAAGATAACATGCGCATTCTCAACTGGCAAGTCTGCAGTCCAATGTTCTAAATAAAAGGTAGTCACAATGTTCAGTAGGCTCAAAGTGCTGCATACAATGTAACCTAGAAACTCGAAGCGATCCAAACTTTTATGTGATCTATATAAAGAGCACGAGACCTAAAATGAAACATGAATGATGATGATGTAGCACAATCAAGGTGTAAAACATGCCCATAGCAGATGATGGTTTTTTGGCATGCTGAAGATGACGCTGAAGAGGTAATCATGCAAACTGAAGTCATACTGTATTAAGCACTCCAAACACATCTTTTTTTGAATATATAGTATTAAGCACTCCAAACTGAAGTCATACTGTATTAATCATTCAACTTTCTCCAAGATCAGAATTCTGGTGCTTTATCTCATGTTTTATTCGTAGGAGATGATTCACCCCTTTTTATTTTATTCTGGTGCTTTATTTCATGTTTTATTCGTAGGTAGGTTGGTAGGTAGGTAGGAGATGATTCATCAACCTTACAAGTTAGTTTCTAGAAGCTTATTTGGTAGACAGGCTGCTTGTCGGGATAAAACAGGCCAAAGTTCTGCTCGATCCCTCCAGCCTTCTGGTTCTCGTTGAACATCTCGAATATGTACGCCTCGATCTCCTTCCCTGGTCTCCTCGGCGTTCCTCCGCCAACATGCCTGATCAAGTTCTGGTTGTACGTCCGCGCGTTGCTGGTGCTCGCTTCGGCTCCTCCGCCCGCCGACGGCCACCCGCTCTCCGACACCACCACCGCCACGTTCGCCCCTCCCACTCTCTCCAGCGCCGCGAAGACCGCGTCGACGATGGCGTCGAACAGGTTCTGATAGCTGAATCGCCCATCCTTCACGACGACGTCGGGGGCCGTGAACAGGGCGTAGGGCAGCGAGATCTGTCCCGGGTTGCCGGTGTAGCTAAAATAAGGGTACACATTGACCAGGAGCGGCGCTCCGTTACTCGCCAAGAACTGCACGATGGGGCTCAGGTACGCCTGGGCGGCGGAGGAGAAGGCGCCGGCGGAGGGAGGGAAGGACGTGCCGAGGACGCCCGTGTCGACCGCGGTCGAGACCTTGATCTGGTTTTGCAGGCCAGCCGAGGACAAAGCATTGTAGATGTTGCGCATGGCGGGGAGGATGTACTGCGCCAGATCCGATCCGGGGATCAGCTCGTTTCCGACAGCTATGTATCGAAAGGAGACGCTGGGCCAGTAGGCGACGACGTTCCTCCGGATCCAGTCGCCGGCGGCCGAAGGATTGGAGGCCAGTGACTGCACGTCGGATCGGGGGACATCCAACAGGACTTGGATGTTGGAGTTCCTGAGGGCTTGCAGGGCGGCTTGGTTTGGATCGTAGAGTCTCATCCTCGCGATGTTGTTGGATTTGTAGAGACTGACCACCTCGCTGGGCGGGGGAAGATCGTTGCCGAGCATGCCGTAGCAGACACCAATCGATTGCACTCCTGCAGTATAACACATCGGAGACTTAGCTGTGGTGCTTTATGGAAGATGATCGAGCAAATTGGTCGTGCATCTGCAAGTGGAGTAAGACTAATCTGCATTGAAAGGACTACTCATTTTATTCAGATAAAGCGAACATACGTGTGAGCTAACTCAAGTAGATGACGTAATCCAATCAAGGAAAAGAATATTGCATGAAATAAAGAGAGCAAAATGCAGGTTACAAGTTTTGAAAATATAACCTACCATGATTAAATTACCAAAAGCTTGAACTCTTATAAAAACCCTAATAAATTTGTAAGAGTTAACAATCAAATATACAATATGAGAGAGAGAGAGAGAGAGAGAGAGAGAGAGAGAGAACTTGTTGGAACTGCTACAAGGACTGAAACCATCAAGGCAAAGCCTTTTATGGAGAGAGAAGCTTTTGTTGCCATGACAACAACTCTGTCAAAAGGGTTCTCTTCTTCCCCGCTGAAATGGTTTGTGTTCATCAACATGCTGTGTTCCTACTCCTTATATAGAGGTTTCGACACAGGCATCATCCCCTCTGGTCTACCCTCCTCTTGAAACTCTTGGCTTCCTGATAGAAGAAAACGAAAGGCAACAGCTTGTTCTTTCTCCCCACCATCCTTATCGCTTCCAAAATTCTGGATGAGGACTTGGAAGTCTTGTTCCATTTGGAATATGGGTCACAAATAGTGGAATAGATTATTGTCATCACATGTTCTTGACCTAATTAAGACGATGCATTGATCAAAAGAGTTAAAGATGGAAGAGACGTAATCCATGCATGCATCTAATCAACAGTCTTTAAGATGAGGTCAGGTACATTTGCAACTTGCTACCATCAACCATTTTCTCACGCTCAGCAGTAGTCACCAGACTGGACAAACCGAGTTGGTCCGTCAGCGCGTGAACTCTTCCAATTCCACAATGATGGAAAATTTGGAGTGCTTTCACCTAACAGCCATCATAGTTTATCATCAGGAAGGGAGAATATTGCTCACACGTTTGATCCTCGACTCCCAGGGGATAAGCCTATAGTTGTGGAAGTCACACCAAGCTGCAAACTGCTGCATTGATTAGACATGACTTCAACAAATCAATTTTCCTGTACATGTTCAAAAATTTCAACCTTATGGTTTACAGTTTAATTCATTAATTTCTATGTCACTACCAGACTTTAATGGCTAGAGAATTTTTTTTTTTTTGCTTTGCTTTAATGGAAAATTTCCCTACCAGACATAGAAAATTTCTATGTCCCTACCAGACTTTAATGGCTAGAGACTTTAATTTCTATGTCCCTACCAGACAATCAATTGTGCTTCGCTTTGTGACGACGGAACAAATTTAATTACCCACCCTACTTTGTTGTTTCTACCGTGTGGACGGTGAAAACTGACCTTCGACATATTTGGTTTATATGTCAGCCATACCATCTTCAAAATTAAAATAACTTTAGATGGGAGAAGAATTTTGTATTCAATCTCCAAAAATAGAGGAGTCCGGGAATTTAATTTATTTTAATTTAATTTAATTTAATTTAATTTAATTTAATTAATAAAATAAAAAAGGATAAATTTTAGAATTCATCCAAAATCATTATCAACTTTTCTAAGGAATGATTTTGCCCCTTCGTGCGGATTTATGGTTGAATCCATTCCCCAACATAAGTTGTAGTATCACGAGCACAAACAGAACAACATTACAGAAAATTTAAGGAAAAGATAGAAGAGAAGATTTTTCACCGTTTAAAACCAAATAGCTGATTAAAGATTTGACTTGGTTATATTATTTTTGAATTAGCTTAGAAAATAATATAAGTGGTTCAAGACCTTCGTTTTTTGGACCAATTTTTCAAAATAGGTTTCATGCTTACGTGGAACCTCAAATTCAAAACATACAAGTACTCGACAAAGGACAATAGGCCAATACTTCTAATATAACAAAGACGGACAATGGAAGAAGAACCGCAAAGGGTACATTACAGAAAAGATGAATCAAAAGCTTGGAGAAACTTCAAGTACATTCATAATCAGTCTCGAGTTATTAGATTTTTGTGATAGTGCAAGGGTATTAGATATCAGTACTATTTATCACATTTGTAATTCATCGTAGAATTCTAGCAAAACCTAAAAGATTGGCTAAAGACGAGATTAAGACAATAGAGCAAGAGTTGCCACTATTGTTGTCAGCGAGGTCACTTTACAAGAGTTGCTGTGTTGTCGGTGAGCTTCTATTCCATTTCATGTTTGACGTTGAATGATTATAAAATTATTTTTTAGAACAATAGATGTTCAATTATTAAGAATGATAAGATACTAGAGGGACATCGCATAATGATTTGTTTATGTTAGACACTACTCTACATATCATGAATGTAAGTGTGTCTAAGAGAAAACAAGGTGAGGAGAACAGTGCATACTTGTGGCATTGTAGGCTGGGTCATATCTATAAGGGAATGATTCGAAAGTTGCTGGAGGATGGATATACTAGTCATAGGTGCCTTGCAAGCTAATTACGTGAGTGATGGCATATGTGACTTACACGCATTTATTTTGTTTATTATTATTATTCGATATTTTATCACTTTATATTACTTATTGCATATTGTGATGTCCATGGATCCGTGCAATGAGAATCGGATCATGATGAGATCATAATAATGAGACCGATTTGTCTTTAAATACATATCATAAATAATCTCGGTCATAGGTTATTCGAGAGGGACATCGAGATAATAAGATAAACTAGTGTATTGTATATCCATACATATGATTGAGGTGACTAGTCTCACAGCTACTTATGTGGAGACACTAGGGACACAATACAAGTGCTCATTGGAGAATGAGTTCACTAATTCATCCACTTATGAAATGCTAGATGGTTAATGATACCTCATTGTCAAATAGTAATTTCGTTATCCTAGTGGTGTACTTGGTCCTTAGACTTGAGACACCAAGGATGTCCTGTATGAGTACTACACTCTTTGATACCAGACTTATAGGTTTGAAAGTTCTAGATCTAGCACAATTGGTCAGCGGGAGTGGTAGCCAACCTTATGAGAACTATTGAGTTTCGATAGAGGATCATCCACTCTCGGTGTCATAAGACGAATATCTCAATTCTTGCTCAGACAGATCCCTAGCCAAAGTCATTCGGATTGAGAGAGAAAGAGTTCTTCGGGAGAATCCGATTAGAGCAAGACTCGAGTAGAAACTATATGGGCCTGATAGTACTATACTCGGTATACGGTCTTTGGGGTTTTAGATGGATGAGAGACTATAGATACATGACAACTAAGGATAGACAAGTCCAATAGATTGGATTTTCTTGTATTGTCTGGAGACTACGACGTAGTAGCCTAGTACGTTTGTAGTCGATGAGTCGAGTGAATTATTATGGAAATAATAATTCACTGAGCCAGAAGGAGTTCTGATAGATATGACTCACAACCAGTTCGATATTGGGCTTAGAGGGTCACACACATATGGTAGACATTGCAACGAGTAGAGGTTCGAATATGAGATATTCATTGGAGCCCCTATCTTATTGGATACCCAATAAGCCCCAAAATTATTGGATCCTATGGATGAGATCCAATAAGAGTCGATGAGAGTTTATTGGATAGAGATCCACTAATCTAAGAGGTTTGGGTAGTTGGATGGAAATCCAGTACCCAATAGGGTAGGATCCATTATGGTAAAGTTGATAAGGGGCCTATATAAATAGGAGAGAACTAAACACCCATAGGCTAGAGCTTCTTTTGTCTTCCATCTCCTATTCTTATCTCCCCTTCTCCTCCTCAGATAGCAGGCCTGAAGATTTGAGAAGCATCGTCATAGCCCTGTTGTGTGCATCACCGCTAGAGAGGAGGACGCTTGACCTCCTTCATCCTCTCCTACAGATATGCAGAGATTTAGGGATATACAATCTCACTAGGTAAAATACAAACTATCTTATGCGTGGTTTTCGATTTTATGGATTTTGCGTACCAATCTTCACACGATGATGATCACAATTTATGAGAAATTTGGAGATTTTTGTTTTATGTTCTTCCACTGCACATGTGATGTCGCCCTTAGATTTTTTTTATAATGGTATCAAAGCAGATTGTTCGTGTAAAAGATTGATTTTAAACTATGTGTGTGTTATGTTTTAGAAAAGTTTTTGACGTCAATTTCGTTAATACAAAGGCAAGAATGGGCAGCAACCGTTGCTGCCCTTGTTGTCCTCACAAAAGTGGCCAAAGGCTGCTTGCAGCCTTAGCCACCTGCGTGTAGGTGGCTGGTGTCCGATGGCCTGCTCGTAGGGACGACGCTTGTCTGTAGGGTGCCCGCAGGCAAGCCACCTGCATGCAGCGATGATGCTTGTGGGTAGGGCGCCCGTAGGCAAGCGACACATCGCTTGCGGGCGAGCCGCCCATATGTCACGGACTTAGCTGGTTTTGCCTAAGTCGTGCGGCACCCTTGCGTGTCCGTCCGCAAAGGTTAGCCTCCCCGAAGCCTCCCATGGTCCCTTAGGTCCCACAAAAGAGAGAATAGGACAGAGAAAAGGCCTCACTCGGGATCCACAAGCAAACATCTCCGAAAAACACTTTATAGACAATGCAAATTACAAACAGACTTTACAAGCTCTGAACAGTTGCACAACAAAGGGTAAAATGGTCCATTACAGACCGACAATCTCTCACACGTGTCCACATGACACAACCTTTATTTACAAGCCTAAAGCGGCCACCGACCCAACTAAAATGGGACTATCAACCCTTCGGTCGTCCCCTACATGCTGTACAAAGCATGGACATACCAAAAGACACAGACATATATAAGCAATACATCAAACACCCTGTTTAGAAGTTTGTCCGTGACATTCTAACCCACTTATTCCTTCGACGTCCTCGTCGAAGCCTTTGTCGACACTGCACCTCCTTGCCTCTGCTGAGTCTTCAATCTTTTGCTCCAGCTGCAATGCGTCCCTTGGCTCCCAACTGCTCTCCACTATTGTTTTCGAGTCGTCGAACCTTTTGATCCGTCATGCTGCTTCAACTCACCAATGACTCTGACTCCGGTGTGGGGTTGGCTGAGTTGTGTTGATCCTTGTTGATTCCTACGGATCCTTCAAATGAAGGAAAAGACCATCCTTACTGCGCCAGTCTCTCAAATGCCTCATGCTACTTGAACTGGGTGGATGCTTGTTGGAGCTTTTAACGAGCATCGTCTCGCAAACTTCTGAAGATTTGGGTCCTTCCTCCATAAAATTTGCTCATTGACTCTTCTTTCACTTAGTTGTCACATCCAAGCAGGTTCGCATCACTTCCGCTTTCGATTGGCATTTCGTTGGGAAATGAAGCGGACAATCTACTCTCGAAACAACTTGATCACCATTTGGTGAGGATTTGACAACTATTGTCTTCCATTATCTTGAAGGGTCTTTGAACTTTTTGCAGAGCTCCTCTGTTGGATAGATAAGAGAATTGGGGTACTTGGTTTCATTTTCTCTTAAAGGGTTGAAGGCAAAGGTTACTTGACTTAGCCTCTCCTCGAGGTTGTACTCCATGCATCGAGCTGGTTCTTCGGCCTTCCTTTGCTCTTTGCTCACACTTCAAGCACTTGAAGTGTTTGCACTCCTTAGTTGAGTTAGCTACTGTGATTCACCTTCTCAATGCCATTGAACTTCTGGAATGCAGGAAGTTTTCACCCCAACTTGGAGTAATTCTCTAATAGGTTTGGTGGCCTCTAGGATTGTACCGTCTTCTCCATCAACTCTGCCTACTCCCTGAGTAGCGAAGGTCCAAAGATCACATCTCTTGACTTCCGTTCCTTGGTCGTGCACTCTTGCATGACCTGAAGTCCTTCACTTTCGGCTATCTTGATGAGAAACTCATTGACACTGTCTTACACGAAGTTCCTTGGCCTCGCCCTTCAAACCTTGTCTCGGTACTTGGGTTTGCCTCTGCATGCTCCACCTCCTCGGCCCTTTCCACGACCAAGCTCTCCCCTCCATGAGAGCAAGGGATCAATGACTTTCACGGAAGTCCCGCCTCTATGGTACCATGGCGCTGCCATGCCCATGGCACTACTATCCGTTGACTGCGCATTTGCATCCCTTTTCTTCACAATCGGTAGACATGCCTCGTGGTACTCCTCCTCCAGTCCACCTCCATTCTAACGATGCTTGATTTTGGGTAACTAAGTCCCTCTGGACTCGTGCATTAAGCTTCCTCGCCCCTTTCGACCCCCCTTCTTCAACACCTCTGTATTCTCCAAGCAGCACCCTTTGGTTGATGGACAAACGACTGCAACTCCCATGCGGCCTCTGCCATCATGTTGTAGGGTTTGCACGATTCTGTTCTCCTTAGCTTCCTTGGTAGCAACGTTCGCTTACTCGACCTTGTCCTCTGACTTGTCTAGCTCCCTTAAGCGAATATGAGCTCTGGAGCAGTCGAACTCTCCAGTTGCTTCGATCATACCGCTGTATGATCAAGTCCCTCCCATGGGACTCACTGGTACTTGCATTCAAACTTTTCCCTTGGTGGAACACAGCCCCCATATGCTGATGACCAATGCTTTCATCCGATGCAAAATTTGATGCACGCACGGAAGACCCGCCTCTGCGGTACCATGGCCTTCACTCCTTGAATCCATAGCCCTTCTTGCCGTCGTGTTGTTCACCGAAGTGGAGCTTCCAGTAGCTCCCAATCATACCTCCGTATGATCTAGTCCCTCACGGGGCTAGGTTGTGTGAATCGCATTGCCACGAACTGTTCCACCACGATCCGCTACACCATGTCGCCTCCTGATGACATCTCTATTGCATTCTGATCCTTATGGGATGAACTCGAATTGTGAACCCTTCATGTGTGGCCTCTACCAATACATCGCAGGGTCTCTTCCACCTTCGATTTTGTTTGCTCCTTTGGCAATCGACCTTCATCCACCCACTCTTGGGTCACACCACGATGAAGCACCGCTCTAGGACAGTCCGTCGCCTAGTAGCTTCCAAAGTCCCCCGACTTCGCTGCAATTAGTGCACCATTGTCTGGATCCTGGGCCTCTACCCCTACCAGCACAATCTTCGTTGCACACCGCCTCCTTTATAGCAACTTGAATGACAACACTGTGGCATATTCTTCAAGATCTGCATCCTCTTGTCCCGTGCTAAGGCCTTCTGATCCCAACTTCGCCTCCGTAAATTGAGTCGCCTTAGTTCCTCCATCAAATGCTCCTCCGAGATAAAGTGCATGTGCCCAGAAGCTCCCTTCGTCTTTGGCACCATGCAAGATGAGTCCGCTCCAGCAGAATGAATGACCCATGGAACAACATGATCCTGCTCTTGCCTCTGCAAGAGTTCATGTCCTTGACCTCTGTCCAAGGAAAGCATTATGCCTCTGGTCCATGTTCCATCTTCTATGTTGGCTCCCTTCATGCGGCTTGGGTACTTCGCCAAGTTACACCCAAGTTGCTCCGCTCCTCGTTTTTCGTGCCCACCATTCCATGGGTCAGCCCTCCATTGAGTCCGATCTCCATATCGACTCCAAGTGTGCCTTCATTTGTGTTGCTTTGGGTCGCTCCCCCACTTGATCTCGCAATGCATCCACCAACGCATTCTCTCAAGCGAGATCATGCGACGACTCCTCGCCTCTTTCTCAGTCCATTGAGCTTCGTAGAGTTGTTGTTTGTTGAGGTACTCCTCCTCAACTTGTGAGGTCCATCCCACATGATTCTCCCTCTGGAGAGACGAGACTTATCCCTCCTGGATAACTGTCCCGTTGGAGCAACATCTCTCTTCGTTTCGGAGACCACCATCCCCTTGGACTACTCCGATCTGCTGAACAAACTGTGCATTGTTCTGCCTCTTGCAAACACACTTGCTAGATTGCGACTCCACGTCAATATAGTCCCCGCTGCACCCCTCAAGGCCTAGCAACATGCTGAACTAGTTGCACCATTCAGCCTCCTACGGACGTATCCTTTGCATGCCGAAGAGAAAGTTTCAATGCTCCATGGTGTCGAGTTTCGGTTGCCTTGGGATGGCCACGAACATTCCGTCGTCCGCATACAAGCCCATGTATGAGTACCAAATTCTTCGAGCTAGCAATTCCCCTCACCTCTGTGAGCTTTGCATAACTCTTTTGGTCGTTGAGCAACTCATTCCACCTTGGATGGTCTCATCCTTTATCAAGCGTCTCGCTTGCCTTGAGCACCATCAAGTATAGTTGTCAACGTTGAGCCGTAGCTCAAACTCAGCCATCCCAACCTTTGTGTGCTTCACATTCTTCCAAGCTTGTCTGTTCTCGTGGTGCCTCTTGCGCGAAGGGTTGGCCATTCCTCTGAATGCCAATCTCAGATGCCCGCTCCTCTGAGCGACTCCTCTTCCCTACATCTCCATGCCCGTTTTCCCCCAAACGATCGCGTGTCTTGTGCGACGCCCTCAACGCAGCCCCCCCCTTCGTCCCCCACGTTTGCATGCTAAGTGTTTCTATGAGTGCTTGTCCCGTTTTTTGATACCATCATCGTCACGGACTTAGTTGGTTTTGCCTAAGTCGTCAAGACACCCTTTGTGTCCGTCCAAGAAGGTCAACCTTCCCGAAGCCTCCCATGATCCCTTAGGTCCCACAAAAGAGAGAACAGGACAGAGAAAAGGCCTCACTCGGGATCCACAAGCAAACATTTCCGAAAAACACTTTATAGACAATGCAAATTACAAACAGACTTTACAAGCTCTGAACAGTTGCACAACAAAGGGTAAAATAGTCCATTACAGACCGACAATCTCTCACACGTGTCTACATGACACAACCTTTATTTACAAGCCTAAAGCGGCCACCGACCCAACTAAAATGGGACTATCAAGCCTTCGGCCGTCCCCTACATGCTGTACAAAGCATGGACATACCAAAAGACACGGACATATATAAGCATTACATCAAACACCCTGTTTAGAAGTTTGTCCGTGACACATAGGCAAGCGACACATCGCCCACGGGTGAGCCGCCTGCGGGGGGCGGCCATCACCCACAAGGGCAATGCTGCCCGCGGGCATAGCACTAGTGGGCGAGTCGCTCGTAGGGGCATGCTAGCGTACACTGCCCATAGGCAGGGACTCGCCCACCCGCAGAGGGCCGCCACCCATAGGGTTTTTTTAGCAAAAGATAGTTTTGCACCTCGGAATTTCAGAAATTATGAATTCTATCCTTTGTCCAAATTATGAAAATACCCCTCACAATTAAAAAGATTTCCTACATGTCCATAATTTCAAAAAATAATTAGTTAATTAAAATATTTAATTAACTATTATTATTATTATCTAATAGTCCTATGTAATGATATTTACATGTGATGTATGAAATGGACGGATAATCATGGACCGTGTGATGTGTGTACTTATGATTATGATTATTATTATTATTATTATTATTATTATGATTATTATGATTATTATTATTATTATTATTATTATTATTATTATTATTATTATTATTATTATTATTGGGGCTTACGAGCTACCACTTTATTTCTCATTTATTATCGAGTTTGCGTGACTATGGTTAAGTTGTAATCACACGAGGAGGCGTAGCGGGAGCATGGAAGCGATAGTAGGACCCACGAGATCGAGACGGACGATCGTGACACATGGAGATGCGTCGAGATGCCGACGAAACCGACAAGGACGAGATAGACGATCACAAGGCATGAAGATATACAACTGTACATATAGATCTTGATGTGAGTAATTAGGTCTATTGGCGCGGGCTTGATCATATTATGTTATGATCCATGATTTTATAATAAGATTGCTCATGTGATGTGTGATTGCTTATATACCTACTAGATATATATATATATATATATATATATATATTTATATACGATATAGATATATATTAAATATGTATGTGTGTGATATATGAATTCTTATCGTTTTAATGCAGTCATTATAAAGGTATTGTTATGATATAACTCCACATCAACCTACTAAAATCGGTTTAAAGAATTTTGTCAGATTTCTTCCTGCAATACTTCGAACAGTATGACCTACAAACTTTCCCAATTAGATTAAGACACTGTCCTGTTATTTATTGTAAATAGCTGCATCATTTAGTTGTACATAAGAAAAGCAAAAAAAAAAAAAAAATGATAAGCTTCGCATAACAAACAAGGAGAAGAATATGAGCATAAGATGGGAAAGGGAAAAGTGAAGGATCAGGAAATAGTAAGAGGAACCTCGAGGAATCTCGAGGCACACAATCTCTTTTGTTTATTGGTTTTTTTTGTTGCATAACAAATCTAAAATATCATTAATTCGATGTCCCTTAAACCATATTAGTTATTTCATAGAACTTTCCAATCATAGCTACACTTATAGCTCATTAACGTGGAACTGAAGCTGGAAACTTTAAAATCTATTGGAGAACATAGAAGGTTTTCTTTTTAAGAGCCTGGATGTCTGAATTGCAATATAGACTTTTAATGTGTAAACCCACACCTTTAACAGTACCCTCGTTGGATGTCTTCCAAGTTTTCTTTCTGCCACATCTGTAATAAATAATGCCAGCATTTGATATTAGTAGATATCCACGGAAATCAAAGGTGAAAGTCGATTGATTCCTGAAGTGAAAAAAGTTTCTAATTCTTGATTACTCCAACAATGGAAGATATGTACAGATTCTTGTTTGTAGTACCTCATTCCCTATAAACTGATGATTGGGTTGGAAAGAGAATACTATGAATGTTATTATGGTTTCTACTGAGTTCGTGGAAAGTCAATGAAATGATACCGAGAAACATACTTTCATCTGAATTGGAATCAGATGTGCTAATTGTCCATGTTTCAGAACAAATTAATTTGTATTGTGTTTCAGAACAAATTAATTTCTTCTATGTTATTTCTTTGCCATTTCAAGCCATTTGATCACAAAATCTTTTGGCTGACTTTCATTTCTTGATTACAAATTCTTTTGGCTGACTTTCATAAATGATTACTTGGCATAATTTCTTGTATTGAATCGAGGGAATTGGGAACTTTTTGATGTTCTAAGTTCTTTATTCTGAATTTTTGGACGGAAGGGTTAGTGTTTTTCGTGGTTGGGTTAGTTTTTTTGGTTGCATAAGGATATGCATTCTACTTGGGGGAGGTCGTTTGCTAATTCTTTTTGTTGAGATTTGATACATAATTAGGTAGCTAGTTATCGTGATTTAATAGTTATAGGAGATCGTTTGCTAATCCTTTATATTGAGATTTGATTCATAGTTATCTAGATAGTTATCATGATCTAGTAGTTATAGGGTTGTTTGAATAACTACTTTCAATCAATCATGATCTAGTAGTTACAAAGTAGTTTCAATAACTACTTCAATCATGGGTGACATAGGGAGTGAGGTAGTTACCACTAGGTTCTATAAATAGGACCATAGTTCATGAAGCAAGGTATATAGAAAGTGTGTGTACTTGGGTTTGATGATGAAATCAATTGATGGGTTAATTGATCTAATCTATATTATTGAGTTAAGTGTGCAAGATTAACTACGATAGCCTGAAAACATAAAGCAAGTTTACCATAGTCAAGTTCGATGGGTGTACGAGAGTCCTAAGATTTGTCGGAGATGCTACCGGAACCAACCGAGAAGAAATCAGGGACTTGTCGAAGTTTTCAGAAGTCCGCCAAAGAAGATCGTCGGAGGTTCATGGAGATCACCGAGAAGGCTCGGCTATTCGCTAAACTCGCCACAAGATCGGGAGCCTGTTGAGAGTCCGCCGGAGGAAATCTAAGGGTATATCGGAAGTCCACCGGAAGATCGTCGGAAAGCTCGCTGGAAGGAGACTCAATGTTTGCCGGTTAAAAACTTGCTTAGGACTATGTTTTCAATTACGTAGTTTGCATGTAATTAGGGTTAGGATTAAGGGATTATCCTATATCCTGGCTAGGAGCCAATTAGGCCCGAATATGACCTAGTTTGGGTCAGATTTGAAGCCCATCCAGTGACCCGTAAGGTCGGGCGGTGGAATCGTCGGACTTGGCGGTGGCACCGACCAGAACTCAAAGGATCGGGCGGTGGAACCGTTGGACTGGGCGGTGGCACTGCCCAGTACTCGAAGGATCGGGCGGTGGCACCGCCCAACACCCGAATGGTCGGGAGGTGGCACCGCCAGTAAACGGTCAATATGACATTGACAGGCGGTGCCACCGCTAGCTTTGGGAACCCAAGAGAATTCAAATTTGGAGCTCAAATTTAAATTCTCTTGGGGTCTATAAATACCCCTCAATTCTTAGTAGAGAATACAATTTTTTTAGAAGCAATAGATTGAGATAAAAGCTTTAGCAAGCATTGTTTTCAATTGCTTGAGTGTTCACCTCCTTCCTTTTCATTGAAAATTTGTAATAGTGTGAACCACTTATAAAAGGTTGTAAGAGGGCTATTTGTCCTTCCATTTCAAAGTGATTTGTTAGTGGAAGTTGGGAGCCTCATCGAAGAAGGCTTCGCAAGTGGATGTAGGTCATTTGACCGAACCACTTTAAATTGATGTGTTCCTTGAATGTGTAAGTACTTACCTTTCTGAAATTGTTATTTACACTACAACAAGCTTTCGTTTTCATCTTCTCACTTTACTCAAGTTACTATTGAATCGAAATCTCCTCGCATTTACGAATTCGTTTTCAAACTTACAAGTTTTACTCTGCTCCACTAATTCACCCCCCCCTCTATTAGGATCGGAGTGGCACTAAGAGGGGGGGTAAATTTCAAAAAGGTAACAATTTCAAGTTCACCATCACTTGAGCTTATGCTCGAGTAGTCTTTGTAGGGAAATCCTTGGAGGCGACATCATATACGCAGTGGAAGAACAAGAAAAATAAAATCCCCGATTCCCAAAGAGATGTTCGTCGTCGTGCGAAGATTGGTACACAAAAATCCGCGAAACATGAAACTGCATATAGAGTAGATTGTGTTACCAAGGGAGATCGTATATCCCTGTTTCCTTGCAGATCCTCAGGAGAGGGTGAAAGAGGTCAAGCATCCTCCTCTCTAGCGGTGATCCACACAGCAGGGTTGCGACGACGCTCCTCAAAACTCCAGACCTACTCTGAGGTGGAGATGGAGAGGAGAATAGGAAAAGGCAAACAAAAGCTCTCTAGCCCATAGGGCAATGAATCCCTCCTATTTATAGAGGTCCCTTGTCAAACCCTAATGGGTCCTCTCCTAGTGGGTATTGGATCTGCATCCAATAAGACAAGGGCTCCGTCGGATATCTCATATCCGAACCTCTATTCATCGCAATGCCTACCATATGTGTGTGACCCTCTAGGCCCAATATCGAGCTGACCGTGAGTCATACCTGTCAAAACTCCTTCTAACTCAGTGAATTATTATCTCTGAAATAATTCACTTTCGACTCATCGACTTCTGGGACGTGCTAGGCCACTCTGTAGTAGTCCCCGAACGATCTGAGGGGAATCCAATCCAATGGACCTGTCGTCCTCGATTCTGAGTATACCTATAGTCCCTCATCCATCTAATATACCGAGACCATATATCGAGCATGGTATTGTCGGACCCACACGGTTTCTTCTTGAGTCTCGCTCTAATCGGTTCTCCTCCCCAGAACTCTTTCTCTCTCAACCCGAATGACCCGGCCGGGATTTGTCTGAGCAAAAACACATGGGATATTCCTCTCATGGCGCCGAGAGTGTATGATCCTCTATCGACACTCAATAGCCCTCGTAAGGTCGACTACCACTCCCAATGACCAACCAGTACTAGATCAGGGACAGCCAAACCTATAAGTCTGGTATAAAAGAGTGGAGCACTCATCTGGGACATCCTTGGTGTCTCAAGTCTAAGGACCGGATACACCACTAGGACTACTGGAATCGCCGTCGACAATAAGGCATCATCAACCATCCAAAGATTCCGTAGCGGATCAATCATGAACTCATTCTCCAATGAGCACCTGTCTTGTATCCCTAGTGTCCCTACACAAGCAGCTATGAGACCCACTACATCCATCATATGGATGGGGTATCTGACACACCCGGTCTATCCGGTTATCACGATATCCCTCTCGAAAATAACCTATGACCGGGATTATTTAGGATATGTGTTTAAAGGTGAATCGATCTCACTATCGTGATCTCATCACGATCCGATTCCCATTGCACAAATCCAAGGACATCACAATATATGTATGCATTTATGCAATAGTTATAAAGTGATATATGCCAAAATATAATAAGCAAAAAGATTCTATATTAAGTCACACGTGCCATCACTCACGTGATTGGCTTGCTGGGCACCTATGACTAACAATCTCCCACTTGTCCTAAAGCCAATCACCTATATGTCTGATCACCATCAGACCCCTATGACGCTCAAAACAAATATGAGACAACGACTTTGTTAGTGGATCTGCAATGTTATCTTCGGATGGAACTGTTTCCACTACTACATCTCCTCGGGTCACGATCTCTCTGATAAGGTGGAACCTCCTCAGAACATGCTTAGATTTCTGATGAGACCTAGGTTCCTTTGCTTGAGTAATCGTCCCGTTGTTGTCAAATATATAGGAGATCGGCTCTTAAGCTACCAAGACGACTCCCAAATCTGTGATGAACTTCTTCACCCAAACTCCCTCCTTTACTGCATATGTTGCAGCAATGTGTACTCCACCTCTATGGTCGAAGTCAAGGTATCTTGCTTGGAACTCTTCCAAAGACTGCTTCCTCCTCCATTCAAGGTGTACACATACCTTGAATTCGACTTGCTATCATCGACATTAGACTGAAAACTTGAGTCGGTGTAGACTTCAACCTTAAGGCTATTACCTCCATATACTAGTAAAAGATCCTTAGTCCTTCTCAAGTACTTAAGGATACACTTTACTGCTTTCGGTGCTCCAAGCTTGGATCCGCTTTGATACCCTGCTCATGACACTCCTGAGGCATCGCTATATCGTGCCTAGTACATAGCATGGCATACATGATAGACCCTATTGCTGAGACATAAGGTATCATATCCATGTTCGCCCTTTCTTCTGGAGTCTTTAGGGACATACTCGTAGAAAGCGATATCCCATGTCTCATCGGTATGAGACCTCTCTTGGAATTTTCCATGCCAAAACTTTTGACAATGGTTTCTATGGGACAAGCCAAGCATCCTCTTGGATCTATCTCTATAGATTCTAATCCCCAAAATATAGGATGCTTCCCCTAAGTCCTTAATGGAGAAGTGTCTAGATAACCGAGCCTTTACTGTGGATAGCATTCCTACATCATTCCCAATGATCAGGATGTCATCCACATATAACACCAAAAAAGTGATAGCGCTCCCACTTACCTTTCTGTATACACAAGGCTCATCTTCGTTCTTAACAAAGTCATAAGATCTGATTGCCTCATCAAATTTTATGTTCCAACTTCGGGAAGTTTGCTTTAATCCATAAATGGATCTAAGCAACCTACACACCTTATCTGGACAGTTCTTGGACACGTATCACTCAGGTTGCATCATATACACCTCCTCCTCGAGGTTCCCATTGAGGAATACGATTTTCACATCCATCTGCCAAATCTCATAATCATAGTGTGCTGCAATAGCCAATAGAATTCTGATGGATTTTAGCATTGCTACGGGTGAGAAGGTTTCGTCATAGTCAACACCTTGTCTTTGACGATACCCCTTAGCCACTAGCCTTGCTTTATAGGTCTCTACCTTTCCATCTACTCCGATCTTTTTCTTAAAGATCCACTTGCAACCGATGGGTACAATACCTTCGGGCGCATCAATTAGGTTCCAAACCTTATTGGAGTACATAGAATCCATCTCATAATTCATGGCTTCTTGCCACTTCCCGGAGTCTATACTCATAATAGCCTCCTCGTAGGTCTGAGGATCAATATCCTCTGCATCCTCTCCTCTAATATGTCTCACATATCTCTCAGGAGGATGGGATACTCTATCAGATCTGCGTAAAGTTGAAACTTGTGTATTAGGTACCTAAACAGACTCGGGCTGTAGAGTGGTGCTTGAGCTTGGTTCTCCAACCTCGATCAATTCTATCAATCTCCCACTATCTTCGCCAAGAATGTGTTCCTTCTCAAGGAACACTACTCTCTTAGCTACAAAGACCTTTTCGTCCTCGAGATGATAGAAATAATACCCACAAGTTTCCTTGGGGTATCCCACAAATTTGCATCGCTCTGTCTTTGATTCTAACTTATCGGGGTTGTGTCGTTTAACATGTGCAGGGCAGCCCCAAATCTTAACAACCTTAAGATCAGGCTTCTTCCCTTTCCATATCTCATATGGTGTAGACACTACCGACTTAGTTGGAACTCTGTTCAAAAGGTAAGCTGCGGTTTCTAGGGCATATCCCCATAATGAGATGGGTAGATCAACGAAACTCATCATGGACCGTACCATATCTAATAATGTACGATTTCTCCTTTCAGAGACACCATCGAGCTGAGGTGTATAAGGAGGTGTCCATTGGGATAATATCCCATGGTCCTTGAGGAATTGAGTGAACTCTGTACTTAAGTACTCACCTCCTCGATATGATCGAAGAGTTTTGATACTCTTTCCAGTCTGGTTCTCCACCTCATTCTTATACTCTCTGAATTTCTCAAAGGCCTCGGACTTGTATTTCATTAAGTACACATATCCATACCTTGAGAAATCATCAGTAAATGTAATGAAGTAGGAGTAACCTCCAATGGCATGAGTTGACATGGGTCCACATACATCACTATGTATGAGTTCCAACAACTCAGTGGCTCTCTCTCTAGTTCCACTAAATGGAGAGTTGGTCAGTTTTCCACGAATGCAAGGCTCACAAGTTGCATATGACACATAGTCAAATGGATCTAGATATCCATCATTTAGCAACTTTTGAATCCTTCTTTCATGGATGTGACCTAGCCTACAATGCCACAAGTATGCATTGTTCAACTCATCTCGTTTCCTTTCGGACACATTTACATTCATGATATGTGGAGTGGTGTCTAATATAAATAAACCATTATGCAATGTTCCTTTCATGATGATCTTATCATCTAATAATATCGAACAACCATTGTTCTCAAAAATAAATTTATATCCACTAACTGTTAAACATGAAATGGAGATAATGTTTTTGATAATAGAAGGAACAAAATAACATGCATCTAATGCAATAAAATCTCCACTAGGTAGATGTAGGGCGACCTCGCCAATAGCTACTACAGCAACTTTTGCTCCATTACCCATCTTGAGGTCCATCTCGCCTCTCTCTAGTCTACTAGGCCTTGCCAGAACCTACAACGAATTGCATATATGATAAGCACTACCGGTATCCAATACCCATATGTTATCATAAGAGTCTGACAAATGGAGACTGATCATGAATGTACCTGAAGCTTCATCAAGCTTTTGTTTCGCCCTTTCTACAAGGTACTCTTTGCAGTTTCTCTTCCAGTGCCCATATTTACCACAGTGGAAGCATTGGCCTTTGTCCTTTGCTGGCTCTTTCTTAGCAACCTTTGCTTTACCTAGTTTGACCTTGCCCTTTCCCTTCTTAAGGGACCTTTCTGCTTTCCTTTTCCTTTTGGTCTCACCAGTGTAGAGAACTGGCTTCTCTTTCTTGATAGTACTATTTGCCTCCCTCAACATATTGAGAAGCTTTGGGAGAGTCACTTCAAGCTTGTTCATATTAAAATTTATTATGAACTGTGAAAAAGAATCTGGTAGGGACTGAAGCACAATGTCCACACACAAGTTATCCTCTAGGACCATTCCTAGACCTGTGAGTTTCTCTATCTACTCAATCATCTTTAGGACAGGGTTATGAACAGGTGTCCCCTCAGCCATCCTAGCGCGGAAGAGGCTCTTAGATATCTCATATCGCTGAGTCCTTCCCTGTTCCTCAAACAATTTGCGGACATGTAGGAGAATGGATTTGGCATCCATCTTTTCATGTTGTCTCTATAACTCAGGACTCATAGAGCCCAACATATAGCACTGAGCAAGAGTAGAGTCATCAATGTACTTCATGTAGCGAGCGATCTCATCCTCGTTTGCCCTTTCTTCGGGCGCAGGCATCACTGTATCAAGGACGTACACGATTTTCTCCGCTGTGAGAATAATTCTCAAGTTACAGAGCCAATCCGTATAATTTGGACCAGTGAAGCGGTTGACATCAAGTATGCCACGTAAGGGATTTGAAAGCGACATTTTCTGAAAATAAAGATGTAGCAGAAATGAATAACATGCAGATTTTGCAAGAAATAAACTATCAAGATATGAACTTCTATCTTAATATGCTTCCACTATTTTACTAACGAGTCACGCGATACCCTCAGCACGTGAAACGGAAGTCTCCGGCAGACTTCTAGTGGGGATCAGGATCCAATCAGCGTCTTAGTGTAACCTCGAGGGACTCGACCAATCACACTAAGCCTAAAAGGTAGGCAACTCTTGTCGATCACAACTCCTTGTAATTCCCGTCCTGTTCGGCCTCCGAATCACCATGGCCTCGAGGGACTCGACCAACCATGATGCTCGGTTAAGTCAACACCTTCGTTACAAGATGATTCTGATTTGATGATATACCCTCGAGAGACTCGACCAAGTATACCATGCCCTCAGGTCACAGGTGACATCTCTATGTCATAAGCAAGATAGCGAATCGCGATATAGGTGAGTCTCGAGGGACTCAACCAACTCAACCTACACCGGGAATCGGTTCCTACTTATAACGATGGAAGGCCACGTGGGTCAATCTAATTGCCTCACATTTACCGACTTAATATTATCGAGAGATGTTTCTATGATTTGGTCTCCTAATATGACATGTCACACATATACATATTTAATATATATCTACATCGCATGCAAATATATATACATATCTAGTATGTGTATAAGCAATTACACCAGATGATCATGGACCACAACCTAATATGATTAGGCCCGAGCCAGTAGGCCTAATCACTCACATCAAGATCTATGTGTGCAACGGTGCATCTCCATGCCCTGTGATCGTCTATTTCGTCCTTATCGGTTCCGTCGACATCTTGATGCATCTTCATGCATCATGATCGTCCGTCTCGTGGGTCCCACTATCGCATCCACGCTCCCGCTGTGCCTCCTCATGTGATTACAACTTTATCATAGGCACGCAGGCCCAACAATAAACAAGAAATATAATGGTGGTTCGCAGACTTCAATAATAATAATCACAGGTACACACATCACACGGTTCATGATCATCAGTTCACACATCATACATCACATGTATAAATAATCATCATAATATAGGACTACTAGATAATAATAAAATAATAATCAACTAAACCTTTTAATTAATTAATATTTTCTGAAATCAGGGACATTATAGGGAATTTCCGAATTCATAGGGGTATTTTCGTAATTTGGACAAAAGACAGAAACTGAAATTTCTCAAATTCCGAGGGGCAAAACTATCTTTTGCCCAGAAAACCCTAATGTCCTTTCCCCTTTTCACTGCTGCCGCCGCTGCCACCTTGCCTGCAAGCGGCATGCCCGCTGGCAGCACTGCCACTGCGGGTGGGCACCCCTTTCGGGCGCCGCCGCCTCCGCAGGCGGTGTTGTCCCGCCGGGCGACCGCCCCTTAGGGGGGGTTTCGCCCACGGGAGCAGTGGCTGTTCGTCGTCGTGCGAAGATTGGTACGCAAAAATCCACGAAATATGAAACTACGTATAGAGTAGATTGTGTTACCTAGGGAGATCGTATATCCCTATTTCCTTGCAGATCCTTAGGAGAGGGTGAAGGAGGTCAAGCGTCCTCCTCTCTAGCGGTGATCCACACAGCAGGGTTGTGACGACGCTCCTCAAAACTCCAGACCTACTCTGAGGTGGTGATGGAGAGGAGAATAGGAAAAGGCAAACAAAGCTCTCTCTAGCCCATGGGGCTCTCAATCCCTCCTATTTATAGAGGTCCCCCTGTCAAACCCTAATGGGTCCTCCCCTAGTGGGTATTGGATCTACATCCAATAAGACAAGGGCTCCACGGGATATATCATATCCAACCTCTATTCATCGCAATGCCTACCATATGTGTGTGTGACCCTCTGGGCCCAATATCGAAATGGCCGTGAGTCATACCTCGTCGAACTCCTTCTAACTCAATAAAATTATTATCTCTGTAATAATTCACTGACTCATCGCTCTCTCTGACGTACTAGGCCACTATGCCGTAGTCCCCAGGGCGATCTGGGGAATCAATCCATTGTACCTGTCGTCCTTAGTTATCGTGTACCTATAGTCCCTTATCCATCTAATATACCAAAGACCGTGTATATCGAGCATGGTGTTGTTAGACCCACATGGTTTCTTCTCGAAGTCTCGCTCTAATCAGTTCTCCTGGAGAACTCTTTCTCTCTCAACCCGAATGACCTTGGCCGGGATTTTGTCTAAGCAAGAACACATGGGATATTCCTCTCATGACCAGAGGGATGATCCTCTATCGACACTCAATAGCCCTCGTAAAGGTCGACTACCATTCCCAATGACCAACCTGTACTAGATCTAGGACAGACCAAACCTATAAGTCTCGGTATCAAAGAGTGGAGCACTCATACAGGACATCCTTGGTGTCTCAAGTCTAAGGACTAGATACACCACTAGGACTACTGGAATCGCTATATGACAATAAGGCATCATCAACCATCCAAAGATTCCGTGGCGAATCAATCAATGAACTCATTCTCCAATGAGCACCTGTGATCGTATCCCTAGTGTCCCTACACAAGCAGCTATGAGACCAGCTGCATCCATCATATGGACGGGTATACAAACACACCACCTGTCCTAGGTTATCACGATATCCCTCTCGAGTAACCTATGACCAGGATTATTTAGGATATGTGTTTAAAGGTGAATCGATCTCACTATCGTGATCTCATCACGATCCGATTCCCATTGCACAAATCCAAGGACATCACAATATATGTTTGCATTTATGCAATAGTTATAAAGTGATATATGCCAAAATATAATAAGCAAAAAGATTCTATATTAAGTCACACGTGCCATCACTCACGTGATTGGCTTGCTGGGCACCTATGACTAGCTGTCTTCAATTGTTCTAAGTACTAAATCCTTTCTGTTCTTTGGAAGGTGGTTTTGTTCATCATGTTCATCATGTGCATTATGCACCATTTCATATATCATCAATGAACCGATAAGTTTTTCAAGTGGAAAGATATTTAAATCTTTTGTTTCTTGTATTGTCGTTACTTTCGATTCCCAAGTTTTAGAAAGTGATATTAAGATCTTATTAGCGAGTTCAAAATCCGAAAAACTTCTACCAAGTGCTTTTAAACCATTAACGACATTCGTAAAACGGGTATACATGTCAACACAATTTCGCTTGGTTTCATTCGAAAAAGTTCAAAATCATGCAATAAAAGATTGATTTTCAAATCTTTAACTATTTTAGTGCCTTCATATGTGATTTCGAGAGTATGTCAAATTTTGAAAGTCATTTCGTACATAGAAACCCGATTAAACTCATTTTTATCTAAGGCATAAAACAAGGTATTCATAGCTTTTGCATTTAGAGAAAACGTCTTCTTCTCCAATTCATTCCAAAGGTTCATTGGAAGAGAAGATATTTGAAAACCGGATTCAACTATATGCCATAAATTTAAATCAATCGAAAGCAAGAAAACTCTCATTCGAGTTTTTCAATACGTGTAGTCCGTCCCATTGAAAAAGGGAGGGCGAATGAGAGAGTGTCCCTCTTGAAAGCTGAAAATAGTCATTTCTCTTAGGTGTTAAACCAACTGAGAAATCACGAGGCTCTGATACCAATTGTTAGGATCAAGAGTCTGCACTAAGAGGGGGGTGAATTAGTGCAGCGGTAAAATCGTTTTCAAAAACTTCGTTACGATAAAACTATTAAAGAGGTTTGCAGTAAGCTATTAAAGAGGTTTGCTATTAAAGATAAATTGCTCAAAGTAAAACACAAACCAGATTTGCAGTAAGCTATTCAAAAACTTCGTAAATATATAGAAGGCAGTAAGCTATTAAAGAGGTTTGCAGTAAAGATAAATTGCTCAAAGTAAAACACAAACCAGATTTTAGAGTGGTTAGGTCGTCGTGACCTACATCCACTTCGCCGATTCCTCTTCCGTCGAGACCACCGGCATCCACTATTGATCTTCTTTTAACGGACGAAGATCAACTATCCTTTTATACCCCTCTTCTCCATTTTATAGATTTAGGAGATATCCCTTACACCCCCACTCACTCCTCTCTCAAACTATTCAAATACTTAGAACTTTGAGAGGAGCTCACATAAGATTGCAGTAGCGTTTCTATACTTGTTTACTCTCAATACTTATGTATTTTAACCAGGGATAAGAGGGGTATTTATAGGCTTCAAGTTGATTCAAACTTGGAGCCAAAAACTTTCCCATCCCGGGTTTCCCGAGCATGGGCGGTACCACCGCCTAGTGTTAGTTTGGCTGACATTGCCCTGGGCAGTATCACCACCCAAGTCTGGTGGTACCATCGCTTGGGGGGCAGTGCTGGGCGGTACCACAGCCCAAACTGGCGGTACCACCGCCTGGCACCCTGCTAGGGGCAGTATAACCACCGAGACTAGCGGTACCACCGCTTAATACAATCTCGAAGATTGTGCCACGACAGTAAGATTTCTTTAGGCACTATTTGGGCCTCTTATTGGGGCCAACATAATCCTTACATGGGCCTAGTTGGCCCCTAATTGGGTTGGCCCAAATCCAAGCCCAATTACATGCTAACTACGAAATCCTAAGATATTTGCTAAGCTAAACAAGTCCCTATGTCTATTCTTCCAGCGAGCTTCCGACGATCTCTCGGCGATGTTTCGGCGGACTCCCGGTAAGCTCCTGGACTTCACAACGATCTTCTTGGTGAGTTTCGATGAGCTTCTCTAGCAAGCTCCGAGACTTCTCGGTTGGTTCCGTCAGAACTTCCGACGAACTCTCGAACTCCCAACGAAATCACATCCTTGACACTAGGACTTTATTTTGCTTCATGCCTTGCTATCGTAGTTAATTCTGCACATGTAAAACATACTTCGATCTAGACAATTAATACTAAGCATTAATCAAGTTGTTCGGTATCTCATTGGCCCCTCAACGCTTCATCCGATTCTTTGGCACATCGTTCTCTCTTGCGGCCTATTGCCCAATCGACTAGTTCAATCTGCAACTCCGATATCCTTGGCGCAATATCCGCTCTTCTTGGCTCAATGCCCGAATCCACAGCCAGAAGCCTTCTATCAATATGTCGACCGTTTCTCTAACTCAATGTCCAATCTTCTAACATGTTTTCTAACATGATTCATCCTGGTTTAATTGTCTCATCTTGATCGAAGCATCTTGCGTCACTTAAAACATAGATTAAAATATAAACACTTATCGATTGATTTCATCATCAAAATCCGAGATTCAACAAGATTTTCCCAACTGTACGAGGAAATCTCGTTACTCTATTGAGGAAAATCCTCCGTCCTAACCTATATAAATGAGAATGATATCTTCTATCTTTTATCAATAATAACTTTTATATTTTGTAGATAGTCAACAATAATACTTCCATCTTATTTTGCTTGCATGAGATTAGATAGGAGACTAAGCAGGCGAGTGCGTAAACGATTTTCCAAGGTGGTTTGCAGCTTACACCATGCTTCGGCAACAGTGTCACATGAAGATATGAGTGGGGTAAAGGATCCGGTTACTGAAGCTTGAATTGCTTGAAGGATGAGATAATCTTGGCATAGTCATAATTTGTGGTCTGGATTTAATACTGAGCGCTCTTGAAATGTTGAGCATTGTTGGTGGACAATAGAGAGAGCCATCGACGTAGCCTAATAGATTATAGTCAAATAGGAGATTAGAAAATTGAGCATGTGAATGATGCATAGTTACTTACCTTTGTATAACTCGAAGGGGATGACGTGCAGAGGACATGTTGAGCATACGTACTAATCTAACTAAGGTGGGAGTCTACAACGATTTGGTGGGTGAGAAAACTGCTACGATTAAGTGCGAGGAGTTATACTTCTTCCTTTGAGGAACCGTTGTTGTAGCGACGACAGTGATGCATATTAGCGTTGATTGAGGTGGGTTGTAGGAAAAGCAATTCTATTCTGCTGCAAGGAGGCCTCGTGTACCGATCACAACTCCAACCTTTGAGAATCTTAAAGAAGACTTGGACAGGACCGATACCGGTCACTTGCCAACTTTTCAAGCAAAAGGGTCCTCTTGTATTTGTCGTGTGAGCTGCGCCTTGACAAGTCGACATTAATGGCTAATGGCAAGCAAGCAATTAGATCCATGCTGCCACTATTCGCAGTGCAGCTGTGGTTGTTGATGCTGCTGCAAGCAACAACGACTGCAGCAGCAGCGGCACCACCGTCGCCGAACGTGTTGCGGATTGCAGTCCGGTGAGAGGCTGCAGCTTCTGTGAGAGGCTGTGGCATGCAGGTCTGTGAGATGCTGCGGCTAAGGATGCAGGAGGGGGCGGAAGGCAGCATTGACAAGGCTGGTAGGCGGCGATTGTTGAGATGAAGCTATGGCTACGACCCAAGGGGAGGCAATGGACTCTGGCAGGGAAGCAGTCACGGGGCTGCGGCGGGAGGTGACCACTAAAGTGAGGATGGCCATGAAGAAGGGGTCGTCGTGCTGACAATCTGCAGGAACCAAGGAGAGAGGCAACCTCGGCTCATCCTTTTCAGCCGTGAGCCTACAGCCAATAGTTGGAGAGTGTGGAACGGAGGAAGAATGTGTTCCGTGGTCGGTGAGGACGTCCCGCTTGGGCAGAGAGCGTGTAGACAGCAGCAAATGCTGCTGCGGGCTGCAACGAGTGGACTGACACAGAACGACAGCGGAGGAAAACGGCCACTGGTCACCAAGGAAGTGCTGCAGTAGCCGTGGGAAGAAATACCATATATATATATAAAAGGGTTTCACCAATCCAAATACCATATATAAGGGGTTTGGTAATGTCAATTTTAATACAAGCAAACCTATAACTTTCAAAATGAAGAGATCTGAAGATGTAATACAGAAGATGGATTTCTCATTCCAATACTCCATAGGAAGACTAGCTAGATGAATCCAAATAGGTGCAATATCAATCCTTAAAGTAATGGATTAAAAATTTGGACACCAAGGTATTAGTTATAGAATATCTCCATGAAAATGCCAAGGTCTACTCTTTGTCCTCAACATTTTTCTCTTTTAGGTGTTAATAATTAAAATAATAAAAATAATCTGTTAATCTTAGATTTGATCGTATCACTCGATAACCAAATTCCAATGATATTGGATGAGGACAAAGCATTTTATTCTTTTCACACAAAAATATTTTCTTAACAAAAAACTTCGTTAGAAGAGACCATTGTAGTTGAAAAACGAACAATGGCAACCATCGCTTATCATTACCACTCTAAATGTTGAGATCAAAACTTGTAAGATGTATTTAAAGACCAAAATGAGAGAATTAGAAATAAAATATGCAAGTATGAGAATGACAAAATATGTCTAGAGTAACTAATATCTTCTCGGTGTCACACTCCTTCCTCTTTCAAGGGATGACAAAACGAAGGATCTAAAAAAACGAAACAAAGAAATTAAGTGTGTTCTAATAGCTTCCAATGGTGGACTTCAAAAGAAATTAATGGTATGAGTAAAAGTCTATCACGTGGAATAACTTAATGCCAAATTCAAAATCAAATAATTTCGAAGAAAGATAAGGTTTCAATACCTTTAAATGACATGAATATCTCTATGTCAATAACATAAGCTATCTCAATTATATTAATCATTTTAAAGTTCTTAGTGAGAAATTTCTTAATTTCGCATAATAAATCAAGATCACTGTTAGCAAACAAATATTATCACGTATAAGACTAATACAATAAACTTACTAACTTTAGATATATACATTGATCAATGATATTATAAAACTTTATATACCATTGTCTAGAAGCCTGTTTAAAGTCATTCCTAAATTCACAAGCTAATTTTTTTTTCATTTCTTTCTCTACTAATCCTATATGTTGTTTTATATAATTTTTTTCATATAAATCTTCATCTAGAAAAGCTATTTTCACATTCGTCTAATATAACTCAAGATGATAACGAACTACCAATAGCATGAGGATATCGAATGAGTCCTTTTTAGAAATTGGATAAAAAATCTCGTTACAATCGATATCTTCTTTTTAGAAAAACTTTTAACTATAAGCTTAATTGTAGATCATCCGGTATTAGTTTAGTCATAAAGGCTAATTTATAACTGATTTTTTTTCCATTATTAGATAATTCAATGAGTTTTCAAATACCTTTTTTTCATTGCTTCCCTCTCTTTCACTACATCCTATCACTTTCCAAAATTATTATTTTTCATAATTTATGAAAATGATAGAAATCCACTCCGGAATTGATTCTCTCTCCTTTCACTATAATAAAAAAGTAAGTAGTAAATGAAAAGAGTACCCCAGATTTATAGTGGTTCGGTCATCGTGACCTACATCCACTCCTAATTTCTCTTTACTCGAGGCCACCGGCATCCACTACTAATCTTCTTTCGAATAGATGAAGATTAACTACCTTTACAACTCTTCCACTTTTTCATAAGTTCAGGAGAGAATCTTTACACCCCTCTATTACAAGTATTCCCTCACACTCTCTCTTAAAACTATTAGGATCAATATGACACTAAGAGGGGCAAGGGGGGGGAGGAGGGGGGGGGGGGGTGTTAAATTAGTGCAGCGAAAAAAATTTCGTTGATTCAGAAAATTTCTTTTGATATAATCATTTCAACAAAGCCCATATCAGAAAGTAATGAAAATAATGACTTAGAGTAAATGCAAAGTGTAAAATAAAGCTAAGTAGTGAAAGAAAGCAGTTAGGAAAGAACACACCAGATTTATAATGGTTCGGTCATTGTGACTTATATCCACTTCCGATTCCTCCTTCATTGAGGTGACTGGTGTCCACTAATGGTCTTCCTTCAATAGATGAAGATCAACCACCTTCTTACAAAGCTTTCTCATTTTCACGGATTGAGGAGACAACCCTTACAACTCTCACACCTCTTCTCTAATAATAACAAAGCTGAAGAAAGAGAGAAGGAGGACACTTAGCACTTTTACGATTCTTTCACACCCCAACGCTTTAAGATTTTGTTTACAGTTTAATCCACATTCATGCAGAAAGGAATAGGTATTTATGGGCCCAAATGGCTTCAAAATTACAGTAAAAAAGTGTTTCATCCTGGGTTTTCGTGGTAGTAGTAGTACCACCGCTAGTACTGGGCAGTACTACCACTTGACACTCTGACACTAGGTGGTACCACTGTCCAGTCTGGCAGTACTACCGCCTAACAAAGCCTCGGAGATTGGGCTCTGACGGTACCATCGCTTGACAGTGTGGTACCACTGCTTGGTAGCATTAATTGCCGGTGGTACCATCGCCCAAACAACTTGGGAGATCGAGTCTTAGGCGGTGCCACCATCGGCCCTAGCTTGGATCATTGAATGAGCCTTTCTCTTAGCCTAATTCAGTCCTAATTTAGGCCCAGTTGGCCCTGAACTAAGTTAGTGAGATTATCTCCTAATCCTAACTTAATATAAGTTATAACTATAATAATTAAGACATTAACTAAGAAATCTTTGTCTAGTATGTCAATCGTTCTTCTAGAGAAGTCTTGATGAACTTCTGGTGAACTCTCAACACGCTTTTAGCGAACTGACGAACTCTTGGCAAACTCCCGATGAACTCTCGGCGAGCTCTCGACGAACTCTTGGTGAACTCCCAACGAACTCTCGGCAAACTCCGAATGAACTCTCGGTGAACTCCCGACGAACTCTTAGTAAGCTCCCGATGAACTCTCGATGAGCTTCCGACACATCATCAGAATCTTTGTCATATCATCCGATCTTTGACTCCGGCCTAATATCAACTTTATGCCTTATCCATTATCGTAGTTAATTCTATAATACTTATCTCAACACATGGATTAGATCATTAATTTACTAATTGATTTCATCATCAAAATCCGAGATTCAGCAAGAACAACCTCTAAGCATATGGAGGAGTGAACTCAACTTTCTAACAGGGTTTACAACCTTAGAATCATAGAGTTTAGGTTCTACTTTTCATCCCTTTTCCAAGCATAAATTTATAGGGTATTTATAGACCCCAAATGACTTAAAAAATTAGAGCCCAAATTCAAATCCTCGGGTTTTCGATGTACTGGCGGTATCACTGGTAGTATTGGGTGGTATCACCACCTGCCAGATTGACAATTAGCGGTACCATCGCTTGTCAATCTAACACTGAGCGGCACCATTGCCCAATCTGATACTGATGCTAGGCAGTACCACCACTTAACATAGTCTAGGAGATTGTGATTGGGCAGTACCACGGTCTGACACAATTTAGGAAACTATGTTTAGGCGGTACCATCGCTTGACACAGTCTAGGAGACTATATCTGCATGGTACCACCACCCAGTCTATACCACCTCTAGACCCTACTATAAGTCATTAAATGGGCCAAACAATAGGCCCAATTCATCCCTGATTCAGGCCCAATTGGCCCCTAATTAAGTTAGTATGATTTCACCCAAAACCAACTCAATTAGATATAACTAACTCGATTTAGATACACATGATTATAAGCATGAATCTTATGTTGTCTGGTATGTTATTGGTTCATTTGGTGCTTCATTCGATCTTTTGATGCATCATTCTCTCTTTTGGCATATTACCTAATTGGCATATTGACTCCCGTAACTTTTAATCTCTTTAGCGCAATGTCTGATCCTTCGACTCGATACCCTAACTCATGGCACGAAGTCCTTCTGCTGGTATGTCGACCGATCCTCTAGCTCGATATCCAATCTCTTGACATGTTTCACTTCGGTCCAATGTTTGATTCCTCATACTTTAATTGATTTACCTTTTTTGATCGAAATTAGTCATGCCTCACTCAAAATGCAGATTAGATTGTAAACTTATCAATTGATTTCATCATCAAAATTCAAGATTCAACAATTTCCTCCTTTTTGATAATAACAACCAATTGATGATGGAGTTTAAACTAAACTCCTCTTATCAATATGTCGTATCGATAGAAACTTTGAATTTAGAAAATCATGACTATTTCATTATTGCATGCATCATGAATATTGAAAGAGCCAATTAATCATATAACTGCATGCATCTTAAAATCATGAGTATTGCATACATCATTTCAAATCATAAATATTTCAAATCCTCATGGTATCAAAATATCAAGGTACATTACATCTTACCATATATGATCATCATAACTTCTCATTATATGCATCATCATAATATCATGAATATTTCATACATAATTTTATATCATCGTTATAACTTCTCCACCTTTGTCATCAACAAAAAGAAGAAAAGTATAACTAACAAATTTTTCGTTATGCAAGCTAGTAAGATAGCAAGTTTTGAGATATGAAAATTAGCAAAATTTTTGCTTCACTTTGCAAGATACCATGTTTGCTTTTCTTTGCGATGTTGAAGCTAGCAAGTTTTTGAAAAAGAATACAAGATAATAAATAGTAAGTTTTGCATCATTTTAGTGTTGAATCTCGTATTTTGATGATAAAACCAATTGATAATTGTGTTTATGTTTTAATTTATGTTTTGAGTGACGTAGGATGCTTCGATTAGGATGAGACAATTAAATCAGGAAAAATCATATTGTGCTAGAGGAACATGTTAGAAGATTGGACGTCGGGTCGGTGGATCGGTCGACGTATCGACATAAGGCTTCAGGTCGTGGACTCAGGCATCGAGCTAAGAAGAGCGGGTATTGCGCCAAGGATATTGGAGTTGCGGAGTCAACTGACCAATTGGGTAATAGGCTGCAAGAGAGGATGATACGTCGAAGAATTGGACAAAGCGTCGAGGGACCAATGACATGCCGGACAACTTAGTTAATTGCTTAGAATTAATTGTCTCGATCGAAGTTTTATTTTAAGTGAGCAGGATTAACTATGATGAAAGAAAGACATGCAGTAGGAGTTACGCTAGAGTCAAGACTATGATCACGTTGGGGGTTCGAGAATTCGACGGAAGTTCGGATGGTTGTCGGAGGTTCTGCGAGAACAAATCCGAGAAGTCCAGGAGCTTGCCAAATAAGCTCATCATAACTTGCCAAGTGGATCGTCAAAAGTCCAGGAGTTTGCTGGAAGTCCGCAGGGGCATCACCGAGGGTTCATCGAATGATCGACGGAAGCTCGCCGAAAGAAGCGATTGACGCACCGGAGCAGGTTGCAGTAAATGTCTTAAGAAATTCGTAGTTAGCACGATGATTAAGTTAGAAATGGGAGGTGATCCCATTAATTTAATCTTGGGACAATTGGGCCCTTGACAGACCCAAATTGGGTCGAATGGATCAGCCCATTCGGACCCAGATTACTTGGCCAGAGGTGACACCGCTTGGGTCGACGGTGGCACCGCCCAGGGCTCAGTCTCCGAGCTCTGGCTAAGCGGTGCAACCGCCTCTGACAGAGGTGCAATCGCTTGAGCTCGGTCTCTGAGCTTTGGCAGGAGGTGCAACCGCCCCTGACAAGAGGTGTAACTACCCAGAGGCTCAATCTTCGAGCTCTGCCAGGCGGTGCAACCGCCAGACCCCAGAATTCCGGGAATTGACAGTTTTGAGCTCGGAATTCAAACTGGGTTGGGACCTATAAATACCCCACCCTTTCAGCAATGAAAGGGCAACCAAAAACCACTGAAATCCTGATCTTACTCTGTGATTTTTAGAGCTCAAAAGTGTTGTATGAGTTAAAAGTTCTCCTTCCTCTTTTCTTCCAAGTTTTGATCTATCAAGAGAGGAAAGAAAATTCTGTAAGGGTTATCTCCTAAGCCCATCAAAAGGAGTGAAACTGTAAAAAGGTGGTTGGCCTTCACCTATTGAAGGAAGGCCTCTACTGGACATCGGTAACCTCGTCGGTGGAGGAAGCCAAAAGTGGATGTAGGTTAAGATTGACCGAACCACTCTAAATCTCAGTTTGCATTTACTTTGAGCGTATTATCTTTACTGCAAACCTCCTCAATAGCTTACTACCTTCTACGCATTTACAATCGTGTTTCAAAGTTCAGTATTTTCCGAATCATCATTTAGACATAAATCAATTTTATCGTATGAACATCATATTTCAGTTTGCGCTTACATTCTAATTTCCATTATAACTGCAAACTGCCTTCACAGACTTGCTTTAACTATATCTTGCTTGATCACAAGTTAAAGTAATTTACGAATCGGCTTTTCTATCGAAATCACTCTTATAGTACGAACACAGTTTTAAAAGTCGAAAGTTTTTCGCTGCACTAATTCACCCCCCCCCCTCTTAGTGCTCTTGATTCTAACATTTAGAACACACAATCTAACAAGTTTTAGATATAAGTAAGTTTAGCAATTCTTTACTTCTTGAGATGGGTAAGATAGCACTTTTGCTTTTTTTGAGATTACAAGCTAGCAATTCTTGCTTATCTTTTGAGATAAGTTTATAAGTTTTGCTTTTTGAGATGGGCAAGATAGTAATTTTTTCTTTTTTTTGCAATGTGCAAGCTAGCAATTTTTATTTTCTTTGTGATGTGCAAGCTAGTACGACTTTCTCCCCCTTTGTTATTGTCAAAGAGAAGGAAAGAATACAATAGTATAATTTTTCTCCTTTTCTACATCAATGATTCAATCATATCATGAGATATACAAATCATAAATATAAGATAATTATACATAATAAAATTCAAATCATAAACATCAAGAAGTCAAGTGATATATCATGATTAATTTGAATACATCTCTTCTTTAGTTAAAGGAAAATTCTTGATTTATAGAAAACTCAAGTCATAACAATCGAGAAATCAAGATCGTGATTAAAAAATATATAAGAATTTAGGAGATTTAACATGCCTAAGTTTAACATTCAAGCCAGCAATTATGGTTCTCTTGAGATGCTAGCATTTTTTTTTTCTCCCCTTTGTCATTGCAAACAAGAAAGAAGAAGAGGGTGTTAGTCATAGGTGCCCTGCAAGCCAATCATATGAGCGATGACATATGTGACTTGACACATAATCTTTTTACTCATTATATTATTTTATATTTTATTATTTTATATTGCTTGTTGTATATATGCATATATATATTATTATGACCATGAATCGGTGCAATGGGAATCGGATATCGTGATGAAATCACGATAATGAGACTGATTCACCATTAAACACAGATCTTAAATAATCTCGATCATAGATTACTCGAGAGGAACATCAAGATAACCGGATATACTTGTTAGGATCAAGAGCGCACTAAGAGGAGGGGGGGAATTAGTGCAAAATGGAAAGATTATGTCTCGATTAAAACTTCGTTCGATAAACCGTTTCCGACGAAAACCTTTTCATAAAGATATTAACTTGAAACCCGTTTATAAATGTATTGAAAGCAGTAAGGGATTAAAGAGGTTTGCAGTAAAGATAAATTGCACAAAGGCAATGCAAACCAGAGTTTTAGAGTGGTTCGGTCAACATGACCTGCTAGTCATAGGTGCCCAGCAAGCCAATCACGTGAGTGATGGCACGTGTGACTTAATATAGAATCTTTTTGCTTATTATATTATGGCATATATCACTTTATAACTATTGCATAAATGCATACATATATTGTGATGTCCTTGGATTTGTGTAATGGGAATCGGATCGTGATGAGATCACGATAGTGAGATCGATTCACCTTTAAACACATATCCTAAATAATCCCGGTCATAGGTTACTCGAGAGGGATATCGTGATAACCGGACAGAATGGTGTGCTGTATACCCGTCCATATGATGGATGTAGCTGGTCTCATAGCTGCTTGTGTAGGGACACTAGGGATACAAGATGGGTGCTCATTGGAGAATGAGTTCACCGATTGATCCACTTACGGAATGCTTTGGATGGTTGATGATGCCTTATTGTCGATTAAAGACAATTCTGTAGTCCTATTGGTGTATTTGGTCCTTAGACTTGAGACACCAAGGATGTCCCATATGAGTGCTCCACTCTTTGATATCGACTTATAGGTTTGGTCTGTCCCGCATCTAGTACAGCTGGTCATTGGGAGTTGTAGTGGAACCCACGAGGGGCTATTGAGTGTCGATAGAGGATCATCCACTCTCGGCATGAGAGGAATATCCCATGTGTTCTTGCTTAGACAAATCCCCGGCCGTGGTCATTCGGGTTGAGAGAGAAAGAGTTTTCCTGGAGAATCCGATTAGAGCGAGACTTCGAGTAGAAACCGTGTGGGTTTGACAACACCATGCTCGATATCGATCTCTCCGTATATTAGATGGATGAGGGACTATAGGTACACGGTGAATCGAGGACAGACAGGTGTCCAATGGATTGGATTCCCTCAGATCATCTGGGGACTACTGCATAGTGGGCCTAGTATGTCCGTCGTCGATGAGTCGAGTGAATTATTACAGAGATAATAATTCACCGAAAGTTAGAAGGAGTTCTGACAAGTATGACTCACGGCCAGCTCGATATTGGGCCTAGAGGGTCACACACATATGGTAGGCATTGCGATGAATAGAGGTTCGGATATGAGATATCCGACGGAGCCCCTTTGTCTTATTGGATGCAGATCCAATACCCACTAGGGAGGACCCATTAGGGTTTTGACAGGGACCTCTATAAATAGGAGGGATTCAGAGCCCCATGGGCTAGAGAGCTTTTGTTTGCCTTTTTTTCCTATTCTCCTCCCATCTCCACCCCCCTGAGTAGGTCCGGAGTTTTGAGGAGCGTCGTCAAACCCTACTGTGTGGATCACCATTAGAGAGGAGGACGCTTGACCTCCTTCACCCTCTCCTAAGGATCTGCAAGGAAACAGGAATATACGATCTCCCTAGGTAACACAATCTACTCTATACGCAGTTTCATGTTTCGCGGATATTTGCATACCAATCTTCGCACGACGACGAACATCTCTTTGGGAATCGGGGATTTTGTTTTACTTGTTCTTCCGTTGCGCATATGATGTCGCCCCCAAGGATTTCCCAACATGACCTACATCCACTTTCGGCTTCCTCCTCCAACGAGGTCATCGGCGTCCACTAGAGGCCTTCCTTCAATAGGTGAAGGCTAATCACCTTTTGCACCCCTCTTCTCCTTTTACCGGGTTTAGGAGATAACCCTTACAAGCACTCACTTACTCCTCTCTCAAACTAGTCTAGCACTTAGAAGAGGGAGAGGAGATCACACAAGATTTTAGCAGCAATTCTTCTTTTTAAACTCTTTGTGCTTGTGTGCTTTAACCAGGGATGAGAGGGGTATTTATAGGCTTCAAGTTGATTTAAACTTTGAGCCTAAAACTTTCCCATCTCGGGTTCCCCAGGCACGAGCGGTACCACCGCCCAGTGTCAGTTTGGCTGACACTGCCCTGGGCGGTACCATTGCCCAGGTCTAGTAGTACCACTGTCTAGACTGGTGGTACCACCACCTGGCACCCTGCTAGGGGTGGTACCACCGCCTAACATAGTCTAGAAGACTGTGCCACGATGATGAAACTTCTTGGGGCACTGTTTGGGCCTCTTATTGGGCGCAACACAGTTCTTACATGGGCCTAGCTACCCTCTACTTGGGTTGGCCCAATTCTAAGCCCAATTACGTGCTAATTACGAAACCCTAAGACATTTGCTAAGCAAAACAAGTCCCTATGTCTATTCTTTCGACGAACTTCCGACAATCTCTCGGCAATGTTTCAGCGGACTCCCGGCAAGCTCCTGGATTTCACAATGATCTTCTTAGCGTGTTTCAACGAGCTTCTCTGGCAAGCTCCGAGACTTCTCGGCTGGTTCTGGCTGAACTTTCGACGAATGTCCGGACTTCCAACGAGCTCTCAAACTCTCAACGAAATTGCATCCTTGACTTTGGGACTTCATTTTGCTTCATGCCTTACTATTGTAGTTAATCCTGCACATGTAAAAACATACTTAAATCTAGACAATTAATACTAAACATTAATCATGTTATCCGGCATGTCATTGGTCCCTTGACGCTTCGTCCGATTCTTTGACGCATCGTCCTCTCTTGCAGCCTATTGCTTAATCGGCTAGTTGACTCCACAACTCCGATATCCTTGGTGCAATATCCACTCTTCTTGGCCCGATGCCCGAATCCATGACCCGAAGCCTTCTATCGATACGTCGACCGATCCACCAGTCTGACGTCTAATCTTTTGACATATTCTCCTCCGGCACAACTTAATTTTTCTTGCTTTAATTGTCTCATCCCGATCGAAGCATCCTACGTCACTCAAAACGTAGATTAAAATATAAACACTTATCGATTGGTTTAATCATCAAAATCCGAGATTCAACAAGACTGATGTACTATATACCCGTACATATGATGGAGGAGGCTAGTCCCATAGATGCTCATGTGGGGACACTAGGGATACAATGTAGGTGCTCATTGGAGAATGAGTTCACTAATTGATCTACTCACTGTATGTTGGATGGTTAATGATACCTCATTGTTAAACAGCGATTTCATTATCCTAGTGGTGTATTTAGTCCTTGGACTTGAGATACTAAGGATGTCCTGTGTGAGTACTCTACTCTTTGATACCGGACTTATAGGTTTGGAAGTTTCAGATCTAGCACAGTCGGTCATCGGGAGTGGTAGCCAACCTTACGAGGGCTATTGAGTGTCGATAGAGGATCATCCGCTCTCGGTATCATGAGAGGAATATCCCATGTGTTCTTGCTCAGATAAATCCCTAGCCAAGGTCATTCGAAATGAGAGAGAAAGAGTTCTCCGGGAGAATCCGATTAGAGCGAGACTCGAGTAAAAATTATATGGGCCTGATAGTACCATGCCCGGTATATGGTCTCTAGTATATTAGATATATGAGAGACTATAGATACACAATAACTGAGGATAGACAGGTCCAATGGATTGGACTCCCCTGTATCGTCTTGGGACTATGGTATAGTGACCTAATATGTCCACAATCGATGAGTTGAGTGAATTATTATGGAGATAATAATTCACTAAGCCAAAAGGAGTTCTGATAGGTATGACTCATGACCAACTCAATATTAGGCCTAGAGGATCACACATATATGGAAGGTATTGCGACGAGAAGAGGTTCGGATATGAGATATCCGTTAGAGCTCTATCTTATTGGATATCCAATAAGCCCCTGAATTATCGGATCCTATGGATGAGATGAGAGATTATTGGATAAAGATCTACTGATCTAAGAGGCTTGGATAGTTGGATGGAGATCCAATACCCAATAGGGCAGGATCCATTATGGTTAAGTTGATAGGGGGCCTTTATAAATAAGAGGGAATTAAACACCCGCTAGAGGTTTTTTCAGTTGCCACCTCCTATTCTCCTCTTCCCTTCTCCTCCTCAGATAGCAAGCTTAGAGGTTTAAGAAGTATCATCGCAGCCCTACTGTATGAATCACTGCTAGAGTGGATGACGTTTGACCACTTTCATCCTCTCCTATAGATTTACAAGGAGTTAGGGATATAGGATCTCCCTAGGTAACACAACTATCTCATATGCAGTTTTCGATTTTACAGATTTTATGTACCAATCTTCGCACAATGACAAGCATATCTTTGGAAAATTTGGGAGTTTTATTTTTTATTCTTCCATTGCACATGTGATGTCACCTCTAGATTTACCTGCAAAGGGGAGGTACAAAAATTTACATCAATGATCATCACATGAAAGATATCAAAGATCATGAAAGACCAATACAAAAGATCATTAGTCTTTTGTATTATCAAGAAAAACTTCAAAACATAAGAGATCAACTTGTTGTTCAATACAAAGGTGTCATAATGAGAAATTAAAATTATAATTTGTATAAATCTCCTCTTAAATAAAAACATCATAGAGAATTTCAAGAATATTCAGAAATCAAGAGAAGGACCATGATTAAAAGAAATCTCCTTTTTAGTGAATAGCAAAAGAAAGAAGCATAATAAACGATCTTGATTCAAATGAAAAATGCAAGTAATTCAAAACCAAGAAATCAAGATAAAAATCATGATTCATTTAGATAAGTAGTCTCTTTAATAGAATACAAGATTCATATGAGAATAAAGAGTAGGGGATCTTGATTTATATAAAGAAAATCCCAAGTTATAATTTTGAGAATTCAATATCACGATATAGATAAAACTCATTCAAATCCAAATAACCAAAATTACTCTCAAGAGATTCAAAATGACATAAATAGATTCATTAATCTCTTATTGAAAACTCAATAAGAATTTTGGGATAGAGATATTTTCAAGAATAATACATTCATTTTTCTTATATGATTCAATTTATGTGATTTATTTCACACAAGTATGTCTTTGTCTTTTATGCCAAACAAAAACAAGCATCATCGTTTAAAATCGAAAAATAAGATTTATCACAAAAGTCATCAAGATCAATAAATCATAAATCATAAAAATCATCATTACTTCAAATCATCATGCATTATTAAATCATCAAGCATAATTTAATTAAACATAAAGCATTTTCAATAAAATTATTTTGTTTGTTATAGTAATACATTTTTCTTCTTAAGTAAATCTAACTCTTCATACTTAGTGCTAGGAGTTAACATGTAATTTTCATGCTCAATTTTTTTTTTTTTAAATCACTAGAAAGAGAAGCATGATCGCTTTTTATTAATTTTATATAGTAATTTAAAAACAACTCATGAAATACATCAAGTAATTTCATAGTAAAGTAAAAGGGTTTTGGTTGAGTCACTTACCTCATTGTTGAAAGCCACCAAGGCGTAGTTCGCCACTTCTTCTTTATCGATTTGCTCATTGTCTTCGAATACACTCAAATCGTCCCAAGTTGCCTTAAATACTTTCTTCTTCTTTGTAGCTTCTTCTTCACTTATGGACATTCGCTTTTGAAGTATCCCGACCAATTGCATTCATAGCAAGTTTTTTTCTCCTTTTAAAGTTCATTTTTATTTTTTGATTCTTGTTTTATGAACCTTTTAAATTTACTTGTGAAGAGTTCAAAGTCATCATCGGTTGAGTTTTTACTCGAGTTATCTTTTTTTATTCTAAGTGCCAAACCTTTCTTGTTATTTGGAAGGTTATTCTCAAGTTTGTTGTGTCATACAAGTTATTTTATATGTCATTAATGAACTGATAAGTTCTTCCAATGAAAAATTGTTTGTTATTTACTCTTGTATTGTAGTTACTTTCGAATCCTAATTTTTAGAAGGAGATCATAAAACTTTATTAACAAGTTCAAGATTCGAAAAATAATTGCCAAGAGCTTATAAGCTATTAACAACATCCGTAATACAAGTGTACATGTCAACAATGGTTTTACTTGGCTTCGTTCGAAACAGTTCAAAATCATGCATCAAAAGATTTATTTTAGACTCTTTAACTCTATCATGCCTCCATGAGTTACTTCTAGTGTGTGTCAAATTTCATGTGCAATTTTAATTAAAAAAATATGATTAAACTTATTTTTATTCAAAGCATAAAATAAAGCATTCATAGCTCTAGTATTCAAAGAAAAAGTTTTTTCCAAATCATTCTATTTGATCATTAGTTTGAAAGACTTTTCAAAACTGCTTTCAACAATGTTCCATAAATTGAAATCCATAAAAAGCAAAAAAACTCTCATTCGAGTTTTCCAATACATATAGTCTATCCAATTGAACATAGGAGGACGAACGATAGAAAGACCCTCTTGATTATCGACAAAAGCCATTTTTCTTGGGTGTTAAACCAAATAGAAAAAATACCAATTATTATAACCAAAATCGATACTAAGAGGGGGTGTGAATTAGTGCTTACATAAAAATTATGTCAATTTGAAAACTCGTTCAATGTAAAAAAACCGTTTCGATAAAGCCCATATCAGAATGTGTTTAAACTTGACTTAGAGTAAATGTAAAGTGAAGTGAGCAGCTAAGTAAGCAATAAAAGTAAGGAGCAAAGGAAAAGAGCACATCAAATTTATAGTGGTTCGATCGTCGTAACCTACATCCACGCTCGATTCCTTTTCACTCGAGGTCGTCGGTTTGCACTACCGATCTTCTTTACAACGGGCAAAAATCAACTACCCTTATAACTCTTTCTCTTTTTCAGAGAACCTTTACACCTCTTTATTACAAGTATTCTTATATGAAAGAAGGAACTCAACTTTCTAATAAGGTTTGCAACCTTAGAATTACAGAGTTTTGGTTCTACTTTTCGTGTCTTTTCCAAGTAGAAATTTGTGGGGTATTTAGAAACTCTAAATGACTTTAAAAATTAGAGTCAAAATTCAAATTCCCAAGTTTTTGAGGTACTAGCGGTACCACCACTAGTACTGGGCGATACAACCGCCTGCCAAACTAACAACTAGCGGTACCACCGCTAATCTAACACTGACACTAGGTGGTATCACTACCCAATTTGGTGATACCACCGTTTGACACAGTCTGGGAGACTATGTTAGGGTGGTACCACCACCCAGTCTGGTGGCACCATCGCTAAACCTTGCTACAAGTTATTGAATGGGCCAAACAATATGCCTCATTCAGCCCTGATTCAGGCCCAATTGGCTCATAATCAAGTTGGCATTGTTTCATCCAAAATCAACTCAATTAGACCTAACTAACTCGATCTAGACACATACGATTACAAGTATGAATCTTATATTGTCCAACATGTCATTGGTTCATCTAACGCTTCGTTCAATCTTGTGACGCATCGTTCTCTCTTTTGACGTATTACCCAATCGACATATTAACTCCTGCAACTTTCGATATCCTTGGCACAATGTCCGATCCTTCGACCCAATGCCCAAACTCATGGTATGAAATCCTTTTACCGATATGTTGATCGATCATCCAACTTAACATCCAATCTCTTGACATGTTTCACTCCAACCCAACGTCTAATTCCTCTTGCTTTAATCGATTTATCTTTTCTGATCGAAGCTAGTCTTACGTCACTCAAAATGCAGATTAGATCGTAAACTCATCAATTGATTTCATCAAAATCCAAGATTCAACAATATCAACACTATATGAGAATTTATTAATATTATCTTATTATTTACCCACATCAAATCATTCAATAATTTAAAGAATAATAATATCTCAAATGATTAAATCAAAATATGTAATACCGTATCATATCGATATTTCAAGGTTGGCTTGATACGATACCGTGTACCGAGCAGTACGCCAGGGCGTACCGAGCAATATATCTAATTTAGGTGTAAAACCCTCCGAAAATACCTAAAAATAAAAAAAATTAGGATAGGATTTTTAAGTTAGAAATAAATATAATAATAACATAAGTTTAGCAAAATCAATGTAAATTAAATAAGAATAGTATCACATATCTTTTTCAAGTTTTGAAGAATATCTTATACAAGGTTCATATTTCAGTCTATTATGAATTATCCTTATGTAAACATACCTTTCGATTAAAAAGTTTTTCCTCTTAATCTTCCTAAATTAACCTTGATTCAATTCACAAATTATTATTTTGTAAAATTTAAGAGAGAACAAATATGAGAAAAAAAGAGTTTAAAATAATTTAAGAGAATATAAAAATATAATGAAATGAAATAAGAGAGAAAAAGAGATTTAAATACTAAGAAAAGACTCTAACGATCAATTTGATCACTGTATCAATATTACCGAACGATTTTAAATATTTTTTCTCTTATTGTAGCACTATAGCACTACTACAGCGTAATACTATAGCACTATAACATATTCTGTCTAGTAACGGACGATCCGCGTACCAGTATATTATCAGACCAATACATACCATCCATACCGGATGGTACCATTCGAAATTACATACCATGGATTAAATAACATCAACCCATATCTACTCAATTATTACCCTCATCATCTCATGTCACACATGGTATTCTAACAAAACCAGCTAGGGGCAGTATACCTCCTATAACTTGTACCAGCTAGGGGCAGTATACCTCCTATAACTTGTTGCCTTGTCTGGTTTAAGTGTTTAGTTACATCAGACAAGGTCTCATCATAAAAGCATAAAAATTGATTTTGCTTGCACCTGATCTAATCCATACAATCAAAAAACCATATTTTTCAATGGTAAAGAATACAACAGCTGAGGCATCTTTTAAGTCCATTCTTTGCAACATAGCTACAGAAGAGAGATCTGATCAGCAACACAAGGATCAAGGATGATACCTACCTATTTCATTGGATTTACATGGTGAATTCTGTTTTTGCTTGCACCTGATCTTCGTTTGGGTTCTTGGAGTATATGCAGAATGCAAATTTAGCAATCATAATCTTAATTTTTGCACCAATAAGTGAAAGATAAAAGTCATGTAGTGCAAAAACATTGAGCTGTGATATGCCTGACCCTTCAAGAATACTAAAGAAATAAATATACGGGAGCAATTACTTCCAATAACCACAGATTATATGATTAATCTATTCGCAGCATCATCAAAAATCTTTGTTAGTTCGTGTTTGACTTCATCATCAGCAAATGTAGATTGAATTGCACTTCGAGCAAGCAGAAACATTTCATCCTTGTTTAGCCCTGTATAAGACGATACAACCCAATAAATCTTATGTAATACTTGCCGGATAATATGCTTGCTTTGTAATGAAAGATGGTGAATTGACACACCAAATGTGGAGGCAGCTAGATAAAACTCATTAGATAGAGTTGTTGAGAACAGGCCAGAATCATCAGTGCACAGTGCCACTTGATGCTTCGCTTTGTAAAGATCAGCTGCACAGATGAGGTCAAGACACATGTTCAATAGAAGCACATATTCCTTGTACATCAGCCCCAAAAAATTTAAGAAAATGTAATACAAACCAAAAAAATGATCATATATTGAAGAAAAACGTTCAGTTCGGATATTGGATGTCAAACATATCTCAACCTGCCATGAAAAAGTGAGTCTTAAGCACAATAATATGAAGACAAACTACCTAATAACACATATAAAGAAAAATAAGAAGAATACTACCGGGATCTTTAAGAATTTCACCCTTTTCCATTCCTCTTCTACAAGGAAACAAGCATGGCCTATTCGCTGGGGGCAGATATCAAGCATTGCTTGGATTTCCTTGTGGTTTGGCACCTAAAATCTCTAAGTTATTACAATGAATTAGTTAGACAATTTGGATCATAAAAAATAAACCAGCATAAAAAACTTTGTACTCCTAATTTTAAGAGCAACTGACTATGGTTGATGACTGAAGAACTTCTTGTCAAAAAAATATAATGTCAAAATTCTGCCACACCTCTCCACAGTGGAGAGTAATAGGAAGCCCTAGCTCTTTAGCATGCTTCAGGGCTGGCAGGAAGGTCTGCCTGCAAATCATCAAGCAAGCAACAGACGAGTGTAATTGCTATGTTTTCATAAGTATATGAATTAAAAATTGCAATTTACCATTCTCCAATAACAGGATTGCCAGATAGGTCAATGCCAACCACTCCAAAATTCTTCAGATCCATTGCTAAATTAACCTGTTAAGATAGACGACATCTGGATTAAGCAGTGTTCAAATTGGCTACTAAAATAAATAATGAAAGATTAGCAGATGGTGTGGCGACAGAACTGTTTCCAATGCTGCTGCAGTTGTCTCACGACGGTCAATACTCAGAAGAAGACGTACATAGATCTTTTTCCTCTTTATGGGACTGCCTATACAGTTTAGTGGAGTAGCTTCTGAACAGTTCACATTGCTCGTGCCAGATGTATCAAAGTCAACATCAACAGTCTCAATGGCTCTTATGCCGTCAATGACTGCTTTCATGTATGAGCATTTGGTCATCCCTTTAGCTTCATTTTTCTGCAATATCAGAAAACAAAGAACAAGGAAATGTGCACTTCTAGATTGTTACATCTAGCATAGTCAAAACTTGATTTTCCATTGTTAAGACAAGCATATGACAGACAATATACCTTTGGAGTTGTTCTTAATTCAAGATAGACAACATTCTCAGCAGCAAAATCTTCAATGACCTATTATGAAGCATGATGCAGGATTAAGTGACATAAAGAATAAGGTCTCTGAACAGGTGTGCATAGGACATACTTCCTTGGTGATTCTTGTTACAGTTTGATGGTCAGTAGTAAGTAGGTGATACAAGTCAAAAAGCTTGAAGCATTCTGGCAAAGATCGACCATCTGCATTAAATGTTCAATTAAAAAATTCCAAAGCAGTTATGACCAATATTGAATTAGTATATCATTGTGGTCACCACGAATTATCATGATTTTTCGTTGTCCTAAAGAGTATCTTAAGACATAATTTTTAAATCTTAGAATCAAATGCAGAGGGAGTCTCAGTTTTTTTTTCTTTTTCTTTTCTTTTTACATTCAAAAGGGATCCTACAGGTTTATTAAAGGTGGATATGATGTGGAATAATGTATACTAAAGAAAATCTAAAAGATGAAGTGGAAACCAAAATAATGTTAGATCCAATGAACATGTTTAATACAGTTTGCTCAAATTGTCAATTGAAAATGATAATTTTTGGTGCACTAGCAAAATCCAGCAGCTAAGCAAAAGACACTGACTGTGACTTTTACAATGTATGTCATGGCAAATTTCAAATAAAAGATTCATAAATACTCAATTTTCAAGCAACTTTTCATAGTGGAGACTGGTGGTAAGATTGTTGTAAGTAATATCATTGAGTTCAGGTAAATTTAACACCTAGAATAAGAATAACGAAAATTTCCAAATTAATTAATTAAAAGTTACAGGATGAGTAAGACCACCATAGGTAAGATACAGTTATATAACAGGAATATCTGGAAATCCATAATCTCATAAATGGAAATGCTTCTGTGTCTTGGTTTTTCCCTTACTACGGAAAGGTAATTCATGGCAAAGGCTGAACAAAAGTTACAGAGATGTAGGTGAGTGTACTTTTTAGACAAAATAATACAAAACTGAAGTTTGCTAAAGAAACGTAAACAAATCATCTAAGATTTAAAATTTCAGCTCAAATTAGATAATCACAAGAGAATAAAATATGCATATTATCAGCTCCATAATAGCAACAATTGAAATAAGGAAAACCAGAAGATCGGAGTATCAATTACTTTTCATAATAACATGCACAACATCCTCAAAAGCAATGACACCTTTCTCGCCCAAATCTTTTGCAAGCTCTCTGAAGAAGAAATTTCATTGAGAAAAGTCACACAAAAGAAAAATAAGCCACATAAAGTGTTCTTCTGATAGCAGAACTGTACTAGCCTTATGATTGGCAGACTCCATGCGACCTTGAAAACGTCATAAACTTGACAGATAGGTGTTGGTTTTACTTGATAATTAAACTGATCTAACAAGTGCAATTTGACCTTCTTATTATACAACCGTACCAAGACAACTAGCCTTTTGCATTACAAGCAACAATTATAATAATCCACTCCCACTTAGTAGTAAAAAGTCAAACTAACAGGGAAAAAAAAAGACATATAGAAAGGAAATAATTTCTAAAGTCAAAACATCCATATATGTTTAGATGTTGATCTTTTTTGTTTTCTTTATTTTTATGTGTCACTCGGACACTTATTGTCCTGTAGCTACCTAAAACCATGAGTACCTTAAATTCCTTTGTCTCGGCCTTTTACATGATGCAATATCAGCAATCCACCTTTTTTGTTCAAAAAAAACAAAAAATCAGCAATCCACCTCATGGCCAGTCCTGTGGATATAATTTGCTTTAAGGTACTCCTAAATGTTATGCAACTTGAATTTTCGAGATCGTTCCCGACATCACAAGGCGGGCTACAAAAATATCAAAATAATAAAGTGAATAGCCTCAATTCTTCTATCAATGTTAGGGTGATGAAAAATCCCCAAAACTTAGGAAGGAGGGAATACGATTCTCACTATCCTGCAAAACCTCAAGCATGAAATTAGGGGTGCGATACATGATTCTATGTAGCTATTACGTGATGAAGAATGGTTCGGTGGAGCCAAAATCTATAGCTACGGAGAGACATGGGTGGTAGGAGACGAGTAGTCAGAGGAGGAAAAAGATGGGAAGATCTCACAGTAACGTGGAGTCTCTGACCGAGCCATTGAGGTGGGCATGGAGCTCGATCTTGGGCAGCTCTCTGCACCACTCCATGAGCCCCATGTCTCCGCCTCCTTCCATCCTCTCTCTCTCTCTCTCTCTCTCTCTCTCTCTCTCCGCCCCCTTATACTAGCGGTCGTGGATTGGGCTGGGAAACGTTCTTTCCCACTTCCCTCGGCTCATTTTCGGCGCCCTATGGGACCCACTTACGAGGTTATTGGATTTCACCATGACGATCAGACGGGTAGGATGCGCTCAAAAGCAAAGTTTTCTCATACCAGACCAACGTGATCACAGTGTCTACCTCCCTCAAGATTGATCCCAAACGTGAGCCCCGCGGGACCAGCATTTCGGCAGTGTCACTGTTTTGTACGGTGTATCTGAAACGGGTAGGAAGAGCGACCACTGGCGAGTCAAAAGTAAAACAAAAAATTCTTATAATAAAATGATTCTTACTCCGTAAGCATAAAATGATTTTAGGACAATTTATCAAATGACATATTTACTGTTTATTTTTAATCGAATGGCACCATATAATTTATTTTTACCCAATGACTTTCCTTTCCATAAATATCAATTTTATTTTTATTTTTAATTTTTTTAAATTGATTTAGATCGAACTAATTTAAGGTAATGAATCCATTTAGACCAATAAACCAATTTTGACTCAACCCTTCCAGTATCCTCATTCTACTCTATCTTGATTGTCTCCTCTTATTCCATCGACTCTTTTTAGTTTTTTTATAAAATAAAAAGGATTTAAAATTAAAATAAATAAAATAAAATTTAGTTTACAAAATAATTTTACCTAATTAGATTTTAAAATTTTTAAAAATATTTTACATGTATAAATGATTTTTAAAAAATAAGTTAATAAATTTAATAAATATAATAATATTTTATTAAGTCTAACTATCAATATAAGTAATATGATTATATATCATCAATATCATACTTCCTTCTATATATTACAATATTATTAGCCTTTCTTAATATAGTCCAAAATGACTCATGTAATTTATTTTATTAAAAAAATTTTGTTACCATATTTAACAATAATATGTGTAAATATAAATATAAACACAATAGCATAAAGAAATAATTTTAGTTACATAAATAAGAATATCAATTATAATGTTCACTCAAATATGCATCACTATAACTTTTATGGATTATTTACAAACCTCATCTTTAAATACTTTATGTTGTAAGACATCAATAAATTGATCAACAATTAATATAGTGAAACTTAGGTTCTTAATAAATATTGGTTAATTTTGAATTCTTTCTTTAACCACCAACTACTTTATGTCGATATGGTTAGGTTCAATATAGTACTTATCATTATCGAAAAAGGAAACTATTAGACTGATTAAAAAATATCTTTAGTGACTTGATAATTGATTATGACTATCCCAAGTCCTAAAATAAAATTTCACATCCACAAAGTTTGATTAATGGCCTCAAAACATATCATGTAATTAGCTTTTATTATTGATAATATAATAATAAATTAATTTATACTTTTGTTATAAATAGTTCTTTTAGCTAAAATATCATTGAAATAATTTACTATTGAAATAATTTACTATTGAAATAATTTATAAAATCAACATATAAAAATATCATCATTTCAAGTTGATCTAATCTCTTATGTCTAAGCATATAATCCTTTGTCCATTATAAATATCTTATTATTTTCTTTATAATCTTCTAATATTTTATTTTTAAATACTTTAATATCTATTTGGCATTCTAACTATAAAATTGATATCTTATTATTCCCATTGACCTTTAGAGATATGCATTAATTAACAATATTTTCTTGAATTTAAAAAAAATAATGGTATTATGAAGTTTGTTTAATGTCATAAATAAATTGTTTAACTTGCAAACTAGTTTTTTTTCCTTCTCTACTAATCCTTTAGTTATTTTTGTTGAATCTCATATTTTGATGATGAAATCAACTGGTAAATTATTTAACCTAATCTATGTTTTGAGATAAGTGTGTAGGATTAACTACGATAGTTGTAAGGCATAAAGTATACAATGTACTAGAAGTGTGTCGGGAGCTCGCCGAGAGCTTGTTTGAAGATCACTAAGAGTTTATCGGGAGTACATCGAAAGCTCGTTGGAAGATCGCCGAGAGTTCGTTGGAAGATTACTAAGAGTTCACCGGAAGACTCGCCGAGAAGTTCGCTGAAGAATCACCGAGAGAAAAATCGACATACATGACTAATTGCTTGCCTTAATCGTAGTTAGAACATTAGTTGAGTTAGGATCGGAAAGTAATCACACTAACTCAGTCAAGGGCCAACTAGGCCCTTAACAGGGGGCTGAATTGAGCCTGATTGAACAGCCCATTCAACATTTGAAATCATAACCCTCGGTAGCACCGTTAGGGCTGGTGGTTGCACTGCTTAGGACTCGATTTCCAAGGTGTTCTGGGTAGTGGTACCACATAGACTGGACAATGGTACCGTCGATAATTAATACTATCAAGTGATGGTACCGCCCTTGTCAAGCGATGGTACCACTAGAGCTCAGTCTCCAAGCTCTATCAAGCGGTGGTACCGCCCAGACTGAGTGGTGGTACCACCCAGATAGAGCAGTGGTACCGCCTAGTGTTAGTTAGCAAGTGATAGTATCACTCAATAATGACGGTGGTACTACTAGTACCTTGAAATCCGGGGAAGTGACATTTTTTGGCTTTAATTCAGAAGCCATTGGGGCCTATAAATACCCTATCATTTTTTGTATGAAAAGACACAAAAGTGTTAACATAATCTTGAATTCTTGGGAAAGTGTTGTAAAAGTGAGAAGAGTCCTCCTCTCCCTCTCTTAGTTTTATAACCATCCATGAAAGAGGAGTGAAGCTTGTAAGGGTTATCTCCTAAACTCGGTAAAAGGAGAAAGAGCTGTAAAAGGTGGGTGGTTTTTGCCTATTGAAGGAAGACCATTAGTGGATGCTGGTGATCATGACGGAGGAGGAATCGAAAGTGGATGTAGGTCATAATGATCGAACCACTCTAAATTCTGGTTTGTATTTCCATTTGAGCAATTTTCATTACTGTAATCTTCCTTGACTTTCTTTTTACACTTTTATGAACGCTTTCAAGTTTAATATCTTTTCGAAACAGATATAATCGAAACAAATATTTTTTGAAATAAATGATTTTTCCACTATACTAATTCACACCCCCCCCTTAGTGTCACTTTTGATCCTAAGAATTAGTATCAGAGCCCGATTACTCTCATTTGGTTTGAAACCTAAGAGAGATGATATTTACCAGCAACCAAGAGGGTCACTCAATTACACGTTCGCTTATATTCAATGGAATAGATTATACCTATTGAAAGACTAGAATGAGGAATTTTCTAATTTCTATGGATCTCAAATTATGGAACTTTGTAGAAAATGACTTTCAAAAGTCTTCTCTTCCAATGGATGATTGGAATGAGTTGGAGAAGAAGACTTTCACTTTAAATGCCAAGGCTATAAATGCCTTGTTATGTGCTTTCGATAAAAATGAGTTTAATTGAGTATTAATTTGTGAAATGACTTTTGATATTTGGCACATACTTGAAGTTACTCACGAAGGCACTAGTAGAGTAAATGAGTCAAAAATTAATCTTTTAGTCGATACTTATGAGTTGTTTTGGATGAAACCGAGTGAGAGCATTGGAAACATATACACCTGATTTACGGATGTCGTCAATGGTCTAAAAAGACTTAGTAAAAGTTTTTCTAATTTTGAACTTTTTAATAAAATCTTGAGATCCCTTCCAAAGAGTTGGGATCCTAAAGTAACTTCTATTCGAAAGCAAAGGATTTAAATAACTTCCCTCTCGAAGAAATTATCAGGATACTAGTGACCTCTGAGATGACTTACAATGCTAATGAAGAGCTTGAGAACTACCTTCCAAAGAACAAGAAGGATATGACACTAAGAACTCATGAAGACCACTTAAAAGAAAATTCAAGTTATGAGAACTATGATGAAGACTTAGCACTCTTGATAAGAAAGTTTAAAAAATTTATAAAAAAGAATAAATTTAAAAATGACACTAAAAATAAAATTGAACCCAAGAAAGAACAAATTATATGCTACGAATGCAAGAAACTGGGACATTTCAAAAGTGAATGTCCCCAAGCAAAGAAAAACCAACTAAAGAAGAAGAAGACCCTTAAAGCAACTTGGGACGACTCAAGTGCATCCGAAGAAGAGGAGCCAACCAACATAGAGCAAGTTGCTCACTACGTGCTAATGGTTATCGGAGATAAGGTAAGTGGTTCATTAGATGCAAATTTATCTTTTGATGAATTACTAAGTGCTTTTTAAGATTTATTCGATGAATATAAATTAGTTAGTAAAAATTATAAATTGTTGAAAAAGGAACATGTTTCTCTCGTTAATGATTTTGATAGATTAAAAAATTAGCATAATGATAGTTTAGCTTCTTGCACAAAACGTAATAGAATTAGAAACGCTTAAAAAGGAAAATTTATAACTACATGAAACCTTAGAAAATTTTGAAATAGGTAGCAAATCCTTAAACATGATTCTTACAAGCAAAAATCATATTCATAGAAGAGATGGAATCAGCTTTGTGAGTAACACTCATAAAAATCCAACCATCTTTATTAAATGTTCAACCTTGCATGTTTCACCCCGAAATAAATATAACTTTTATTACAAATTTGGACATGTTGCTTATCAATGTCCATTTAAGAGATATAGTCCACACAAATTGATTTGGGTTCCTAAATGAACCGTAAAGAACTCCATGCAAAATGATAAGTTAAGCTGATCAATTTTTGAGGCACATAAGGTCAAATAGGTACTTAAAAGTCATCCTTTCTTGTAGAAACATTTACCATCACAAGCTAGGAGCAAGAGATGGTACCTTAATAGTGGATGCTCAAGGCATATGACCGAAGATCCATCTCAATTCTCTAAGCTCACTAGCCTAGACGAAGGATATATCACCTTTAGAGACAATAACAAGGGTAAAATCATTGGCAAAGGAACTATAGGTAACAAATCTAACTTTTTGATTGAAGATGTGTTGTTGGTTGATGGCTTAAAGCATAATCTTTTGAGTATTAGTCAATTGTGTGATAAAGGATATATCATTAGATTTGAATCAAATGCTTGCATTATTGAAAAACCACACAAAAACATATATATGATTGTACTAAAATAAAATAATATATACACTATCGATATTGATGATCTGTGTAATGAAATATGTTTTTCAATTTTGAATGATGATGCTTGACTTTGGCATAAGAGATTAGGTCATGCTATCATGAAATTAATCTCTCAAATCTCATCTAAAGAGCTTATAAGAGGAATTCCTCATATTAAGTTTGTTAAAGATAATGTGTATGATGCATGTCAACTAGGAAAACAAATAAAAGGTAGTTTCAAACCAAAGAATCAAATAAGTACCTCTACATCATTGCAATCGATCCATATGGATTTATTTGAACCAATTGAAACATCAAGCGTAGGAGGTAGCAAATATGCCTTTGTAATTATGGATGATTATAGTAAATATACTTGGACATATTTCTTGGCATACAAAAGTGATTGCTTTAGGTATTTTTCTAAGTTTTATAAACGTGTTCAAATTAAAAAAGGCTTTATAATTTCATCAACTTGGAGTAATCATAGTGACGAATTTCAAAACTGTGATTTTTAAAATTTTTATGAATATAATGGCTCTAACCATAATTTCTCTACTCCAAGAAATTCTCAACAAAATGTAGTAGAAAGAAAAAATAGAAATTTATAAGAAATGGCAAGAACCATATTAAACGAACATAGCCTACCCAAATATTTTTGGGCGGAAGCCGTTAATACGATATGCTATGTCATGAATAGGGTTCTAGTAAGACCATTACTTTCAAAAACTCCTTATGAATTGTGGAAGAACAAAAAACCCAATGTTTCATATTTTAATGTTTTTGATTGTAAATGTTTTATCTTGAATGAAAAAGATGCCTTAGAAAAATTTGATGCAAAATCTGATGAAGGGATTTTTCTTGGCTATTCTTCTATTTCTAAAGCTTTTCATATATTTTCAAAAGAATTTTGGTTATAGAAGAGTCTATTCATGTTATCTTTAATGAAGTTTTTTAACTTAAGAAAATGAGTTTGATGATGATCTTAATTTTGATGCTTTGAATTTAAATGAACCTTCTCCTCCAACTAGCAACTTTGATGCATCTTTTTTTGAAATATCCTTACCCAAGATATGAAAGTATGTAGATGCTCATCCTAAGGAGCTAATCATAGGAGACATATCAAAAGGGGTTCAAACTCGTTATCTCTTAAGAATTTTTGTGCCAACACAGCTTTTCTTTCTCAAATTGAACCTAATTGTATTGACGAGGCATTGAAAGATGATTCATGGGTTATCACAATGCAAGATAAGTTGAACTAATTTGAGAGAAATGAGGTGTGAAAGCTTATTTCGAGGCCAAATAACTATTTAGTTATTAGTACTAAATGGATCTTTAGAAACAAGCAAGATGAATTTGGTATCATAGTTAGAAACAAGGCTAAATTAGTGGCCAAGGGTTTCAACTAAGAAGAATGTATCGATTATGAAGAAACCTTTGTACCTATGGCACGATTAGAAGCCATAAGGATGCTCCTTGCCTATGCTAGTAGTAATAATTTTAAGTTATTTCAAATGGATGTTGAAAGTGCTTTTCTTAATGGCTTTATTTCTGAAGAAGTTTATGTTGAACAACCTCCTAGATTTGAGAATGATAATTTTCTGAATTATATATTTTAATTGACTAAAGGTCTCTATGGATTGAAACAAGCCCCAAGGGCTTGGTATAAGAAACTAAGCTTATTTCTTATCCAAAATAATTTCTCTAAAGGTAAGGTTGATACTATATTTTTTATTAAAAATTTTGAAAATAATTTTCTTGTTGTTCAAGTTTATGTTGATGATATTATTTTTGGTTCTATAAATGAATCTTTATGTGAATCATTTGCCAAGAGTATAAGCCAAGAGTTTGAAATGAGTTTAATGGGTGAATTAACTTTCTTTTTAGGCTGACAAATTAAATAACTTAGTGATGGTATTTTCATTAGTCAAACAAAATATGCTTTAGACTTGCTAAAATGATTTAATATCGATAGTTCAAAGGCTATTAATGTTAGGATCGAGAGCACTAAGAGGGGGGGGGGGGTGAATTAGTGCAGCGGAAATCTTTCAGCGATTAAAAACGAAAGCTGCGTTCGTCCGATAAAAACGATTTCGATGTAAAAGCCGATTCACAGTTTGTATCTAAGTGCAGTTTACGCAGTTTGCATCTAAATGCAGTTTGCGTCTAAATGCAGATTGCATCTAAGCGCAGTTTGCATTTAAGCGCAGTTTGCGTCTAAGCGCAGATTGCGTCTAAGCGCAGTTTGCGTCTAAACACAGTTTGCGTCTAAACACAGTTTGCGTTTAAGCGCAGCTTGCATCTGAGCGCAGTTTGCGTCTAAACGCAGTTTTACGTCCAAGTGCAGATTTACGTCTAAGTGCAGTTTTATGTCTAAATGCAGATTTACGTCTAAGTGCAGTTTTACGTCTAAACACAGTTTTGCGTCTAAACGCAGTTTTACGTCTAAACGCAGTTTTACGTCTAAACGCAGTTTTGCGTCTAAATGTAGTTTTACGTCTAAACGCAGTTTTACGTCTAAACGTAGTTTTGCGTCTAAACGCGGTTTACGTCTAAATGCAGTTTTTACGTCAAAGCGTAATTTTACGTCTAAACACAGTTTTACGTTTAAAAGCAGTTTTAAACTTTGAAAATCGTTTTATGAATACGCAGAAAGCAATTTGCAGTTATAAATGGAATCAAAACGTAAGCGTAAACTACAGTGTAAAGATCGTACGAAAACACCGATTTACGTCTGAATGCAGATTCGGAAAGATCAGAACTTAGAGACTCGTTTGTAAAAGCGCAGAGGGCAGTAGGTATGTAGGAGGTTTGCAGTAATGATAAAGTGCTCAAAGTAAAAGCAAACCAGAGATTTAGAGTGGTTCGGTCAGTCTTGACCTACTCCACTTTTGGCTTCCTCCTCCGACGAGGTCACCAACGTCAACTAGCTGCCTTCCTTCAATGGGCGAAGGCTAACTGCCCTTTACAGTTTCTCTCCTTTTGGCCGGGCTCGGAGACAACCCTTACAGATCCTTTCTCTCCTCTCTTTTTACAACTCAAGACTTGAAGAACGAAAAGGAGAACTTTAGGACTTTACACAAATTTGAGCTCTTAGAATCATTGAAAAGATCAAGAATTCGGTGTGGATCTGTGCCTTTTCAGTGCTGAATGGGTGGGGTATTTATAGGCCCCAACCCAGTTCAAATTTGGAGCTCAAAAAGCGATCAAATCCCGAATTCGGGATCGGTGATTGCACCTCTTGGATGGAGAGGTTGCACCGCCGGGAGCTCGGAGATCGAGCCCAAAGTTGCACCTCTCTGTCGGGGCGGTTGCACCGCCGATGCAACTCGAAGATCGAGCCCCAGGCGGTGCCACCTCTCGACCGAGGCGGTTGCACCTCTCTGCCTGAGCTTCGAAGACCGAGCTTCGAGCGGTGCTACCTCTCTGGGGGAGGTTGCACCGCCCGAGTCTAGCTCGAAGACTGAGCTCTGGGCGGTTGCACCTCTGGCTGGGGCGGTTGCACCGCCCGGTCTCGTGGGAGACACAGCCCTAGCGGTTGCACCTCCTCGGCCTGGCGGTTGCACCGCTGTGCATCGGGGTCCGAATGGTTAGCTCCATTCGGTCCAATTTCAATCTTTTCAGGGGCCCAATTGCCCCAAGATTAAGCTAATGGGATCACCTCCCATTTTCAAGCTTAATCAACTTGCTAACTACTGATTAAATCTAAGACAACTTCTACAGCTTTGCTCGATCGTCAATCGCTTCTTCCGGGCGAGTTTTTTCGCGAACTTCCGTCGATCATCCGATGAACCCTCGGTGATTCTTCTGCGGACATCCGGCAAACTCCTGGACTTTCGCGACGATCCACTTGGCGAGTTCCGACGAGCCGGCAGCAAGCTTTTGGACTTCTCGGATCTGTTCTCATGAGAACCTCCGACGACCGTCCGAACTTCCGTCGAACTCTCGAACTCCCAACGTGATCATGATCTTGACTCTAGCGCAACTCCTACTGCTTGTCTAACTTTCATCGTAGTTAATCCTGCACACTTATCTCAACACATAGATTAGATAACAAATGACAATTGACTTCATCATCAAAATCCGAGATTCAACAATCTCCCCCTTTTTGATGATGACAATCAATTGATAATGGAGTTATCCTTAACTCCCCCTATCTATATGCCATAGTTGAGATAAGTCAACCTTGAATTCAAGACCTAAGAATTCAAGTGACGTATTGATAAGTTAGATCAGTTAAACTTATCAATACTCCCATCATGATACCCATCATGATGTATCTCTTCAAGAATAATGTCAAGGCTTGACATACATCATCAAGTTTGTATGATTGTGTTTGTAACTATTCATCATGTAATCATATAAAGCTACGAAGGACTATTACATGATGCACACATTTGAGATTTTCTAGCAAGTTTGCATTTACTTCACAAGATAGAATATCAACTCAAGACATAATGCAAACTATAGCACATGTTCATATATCTCTTGGTGATGCAAGGATGGCATAACTATAACATTGTTTATAGCATCACTGAAATATTTGCAACTATGACATAGACATGATTATGGCAGTTCAACTATGACATAGACATGATTATGGCAGTGTTTATCAATTCATATGTTTCTCCCCCTTTGTCATCAACAAAAAGCATGATAGCATTATCAAAAAGCATGGTAGATGTGATTCCAGCAGGTTATCACGCACATAAAGGAAGGCATGACACATATAATACTTTGAATATTTTTTTCTTGTTATGGTTCGTTGCTTGAAGGAGGAAAGTCATTTTTCAAAAAGTTTTCATAAGAGTGTACAGTAAAATCCCATTTTTAGCATTCAAACCGAAAAATGAACTTCTTACATGCATTCGGTTATGAGTAAGCTACTGATTAATAAAAACATTTGTCACATAATTTTCAACATGTTATTTGATCAAGTGATGCCAAGGTTTAGATATACAAGATAGCACATGCAAGCTAGCAGTGTTACAACATTTTAGAATTTGCAAGCTAGCAGTTTAGAGATATTCAAGAAGGCAACTCTTGCTTCTTGAAATATGCAAGTTGCAAGCTAGCAAATTTTTGCTTCCTATGCAGTGTTAGCTTTTGATATTGTAACGCAACTATTTCAAGTGTAGCATTTCATCATATGGCATGATATTGACATGTATAGCAAGATTTTGATATCATTTCATGATATACACATTTCGAATATTTTAGCAAGTGTAGCATTGCATCACATGGTAAGATATCATGATACCAGCTCGTACGATGCAAATTTTTGTTTGATATCTTGATACAGGGCATATAGCAATGATAGCAATCATATATTTCTTGGTGATACAAGTATGGCCTAATCATAGTATCGATGATAACAACTATATTAACATCAAGATAATAGCAACCATATCAATGTCATATTGTTTGACTTATCAACTAAATTGGTATGTCGCTTTATATTTTTTTCAAGGCATAAGGTTTTTTTTTTAAACATTTTAGTTTCAAAGCAAAATCCGAGATAAACAACAAGAGATGTTTGTAAATATACTTATGCTTACGGATCGAGGTAACATATGGAGTGTACAGCATATCAGGTAACCATATCAAAAACAAAGTTCTTCATGATGAGTAACATAAGGAGTTTACAACATATCAGGTAACCATATCAAAAACAAAGTTCTTCATGATGAGTAACATAAGGAGTTTACAACATGCCATATCAAAGACAAAGTCCATGAGGAGTTTATAACAACAACGGATGATTGTGTTCATACAAGCTCATTCATGAGGTGGAAGGTTGAAGTGCCTAAGTAAAGAGTCAAATTGACGATGGATTTGCTGCAGCTCGGTTAGGATTTGATCTTGTCGAAGTTCAAGCCGTTCTTGTCTTTGTTCGAATCGGTCCATCCAAATCCCAATATCTTCGATGGATGATGTGTGAGTTTGCTCAACCGGATGTGTTTCCTCAAAGGGACAGATCGGAGGAGATTGGGTACTCCTAAAGACTGGTGTTTCGCTCGGGTTCAGTTCGAGGTTGAGGGGATCAGTTCTTCTAGGCATTCTAACCCAGCCACCGTTTCTATAGTGACATCTTAGTCGGTGAAGTATATTTTTGTTTATTATGCTGAATCTATCTACTTTCATTACTTCTTCTTCTGGTGGTATTTGAATGTCGAGCTTTCATTATTCTAGTGATTATACCACCATATGGGAGCATCATATCTTTCTTAGATAATTCTAACATGTTTTGTTGTATAAGATAGCCAAGACAAATGTCATGTCCTTTCATGATTAAGTACATAATTCCTAATTCTAATTGACTCACTTCATCATGATGGTATTGTTTAGGAAGAATTATACTAGTCATGATATGATGAAGTATCTTAGTGTTTAAAGGCAGTAGATGTTCACAACTTTTAGGAACAAATGCTATGTTAGGATTGGCAAAGATTGTTCCTAAGGCTCCAACATAGGATGTTCCAATAGTTTCTTCATCCCATGATCCTCTAAAGTAAAGTCCTATGCTTTTCATGGGAATGCCTATCATACCACAAATGAATCTATCAGTGATTGAGATGTGTTGTCCTAAAAGATAGGTTGACATCCTTTCTCCATCATCTATTTGCATGTTATTGTAAAACAATCTAACTAGCCTAGGATAGATGGGTTCGTTGATCTGCAAGATTGGAAGTAGATTTAGGTTTGCAAACCATTGGATAGTCTCTACGTCTCTTAGTTCACTCAGATCTACGTATTTTCCCTTATTGATGCTTCTTAGTTCGAAAGAGAGAAATTTTTCAGCATGGTTTTTGGAATAAAAAAGGGTAAGATCAAACTCTTCTACTAATCTCCTCTTTCCCTTGTCCCTTGAGGATCTTCTAGAACCCATAACTACTGCTGTTTAAAGAGATAAAGATGAACAAGAGTGAATGAAGAACAAAACAGAATTTCAGAGGTTCTTAGATAATACCTTAGTGAAATCTTCAAAATAGGGAGCGATTCTTGATGTTTTGCTCTGAAATGGGAGGTATTTGGGAAGCTAAATGGGGTGAAATGAGGATGGAGGAGGCTTGGAGGAGTAGAGAATGAAAGGGAGGTGAGTTGGGGTCGGTTTCACCGCCGGCCCTAGTGTGGGTTAAAAAGGCAGAGTTGCGGGTGGTTGCACCTCTGGCTGGAGCGGTGCAACCGCTGGCAACTCGTGATGGTTGGAGGTGCCACCGCTGGCTGGAGAGGTGCCACCGCCGGCTGGAGAGGTGCCACCGCCTGTAGGCAGTGAACACCTTATTGTGATTTGATCAGGGAGGTTTTGTCTTGAGGAGAGTTTTCATTCAGAGCAATTAACGTTGCTTACATGATTACGTGTGCGTTTTTATTTCAAGGCAAAAACGCTTGTACGATCAAGATAGAACTTTTAACGTGCATACTCCCAATGTCGTACATGTGTTCGTGATTTTGAAAAGTCACATTAGGTTGTATCCAAATTGCTTTTGTGATTTCATAATTTCCACTCGTTGTTGTATCCAAATTGCGTTTGGGTCATGACTGTCGAGAATCAAGGAGCAGAACATTAATTCTTGCTCCAGCCTAAGGTTTTAATGTTTTTGTAGGAAGGGATGATTTTTAGGTACCCATTTGCTTTTGGGTGCCTCACTAATAGATCTAGATTTTCTATCATGTTGCATAGAATTTGTCATGGTTCCTTTAGGAACCCAAATCAATTTGTTTGGACTAAATTTTCTAAATGGACAATAATGCATCCTGTGTCCGAACTTGCAACAAAAGTTGCATTTGCTTTGATGTCTAACATGTAAGATGGGGCCTTTTTACGAAGGTAGTTGGATTTTGGTGAGGACTCCTCACAAATCCAATCCCACTTCTTTTGGGAACATGACCCTTGTTTGTAAGGATCATGTTTAATGACTTGCTACCAACCTCGAATTTCTTCAAGGTGTCCTTAAGTAGCAAGTTTTCTTTTTGAAAAGTTTCTAGATCATGACATTTGATACATGAATTTAAACTATCATGATATTCGATTTTTAACTTATTAAAATCACAAGTAAGACTATCATGTTCCTTTTTTAGCAATTTGTATTTTCTATTGATAATCTTGCATTCATCAAATAAATCATGGAAGGCATTTAATAATTCATCGAAAGATAAATCAGCATCTAATAAATTCGTTACCTCCTCTCCGATGGCCATTAAGGCGTAATGAGCAACTTGCTCGGTGTTGGACTCCTCTTCTTCAGATGCGCTCGAGTCATCCCATGTTGCTTGAAGAGCCTTCTTCTTTGATGTTCTTCTTTTGACTTGGGGACAATCACTCTTGTAGTGTCCCGGCTTTTTACATTCATAGCAGATCACTTGGTCCTTCTTGGGTTCAAGTTTATTTTTCGCATCATTCTTAAACTTGTTTCTTTTGAAGAATTTCTTAAACTTTCTTGTTAAAAGTGCCAAGTCATCATCATTAGTCCTCATCACTTGAGTTTTCTCTCAAGTGGCATTCAAAGTTTTAAGTGCCATATCCTTCCTGTTCTTTGGAAGGATGTCTTCTTGCTCTTTATGAGCTTTGCAAGTCATTTCATAGGTCATTAATGACCCCGATTAGTTCTTCAAGAGGGAAGTTATTTGAGATCTTTTGCCTCTTGAATAGCAGTGAGTTTAGGATCCCAACTTTTAGGAAGGGATCTTAGTATCTTATTTACGAGTTCAAAATCCGAAAAACTTTTTCCGAGTCCTTTTAGACCGTTGACGACATTCGTGAAACGGGTAAACATGTCGCCAATGGTTTCACTCGGTTTCATTCGGAAAAGTTCAAAAGAATGCAGCAACAGATTGATTTTTGACTCTTTCACTCTACTTGTGCCCTCGTGGGTCACTTCAAGTGTGTGCCAAATATCAAATGCAGTTTCGCAAGTTGAAACACGATTAAACTCGTTTTTATCAAGTGCGCAAAATAAGGCATTCATAGCCTTTGCATTAAGAGCGAAAGCCTTCTTTTCCAATCCATTCCAATCGATCATTGGAAGAGAAGACTTTGAAAATCCGTTTTCAACAAGGTTCCACAGTTCAAAATCCATAGAAATAAGAAAGATCCTCATTCGGGTCTTCTAGTAGGTGTAGTTTGTTCCACTGAACATGGGTGGACGTGTAATAGAATGCCCCTCTTGGTTTCCGGCGTATGCCATCTCTCTTGGGTTTTAATCCGTTAGAGAGTTAACCTTGCTCTGATACCAATTGTTAGGATCGAGAGCACTAAGAGGGGGGGGGTGAATTAGTGCAGCGGAAATCTTTCAGCGATTAAAAACGAAAGCTGCGTTCGTCCGATAAAAACGATTTCGATGTAAAAGTCGATTCACAGTTTGTATCTAAGTGCAGTTTACGCAGTTCGCGTCTAAATGCAGTTTGCGTCTAAATGCAGATTGCGTCTAAGCGCAGTTTGCATTTAAGCGCAGTTTGCGTCTAAGCGCAGATTGCGTCTAAGCGCAGTTTGCGTCTAAACACAGTTTGCATCTAAACACAGTTTGCGTTTAAGCGTAGCTTGCGTCTGAGCGCAGTTTGCGTCTAAACGCAGTTTTACATCCAAGTGCTGATTTACGTCTAAGTTCAATTTTACGTCTAAATGCATATTTATGTCTAAGTGCAGTTTTACGTCTAAACGCAGTTTTGCGTCTAAACGCAGTTTTACGTCTAAACGCATTTTTACGTCTAAACGTAGTTTTGCGTCTAAACGCAGTTTTACGTCTAAATGCAGTTTTACGTCTAAACGCAGTTTTGCGTCTAAACGCGGTTTACGTCTAAACGTAGTTTTTACGTCAAAGCGTAATTTTATGTCTAAACACAGTTTTACGTTTAAAAGCAGTTTTGAACTTTGAAAATCGTTTTATGAATACGCAGAAAGCAATTTGCAGTTATAAATGGAATCAAAACGTAAGCGTAAACTGCAGTGTAAAGATCGTACGAAAACACCGATTTACGTCTGAATGCAGATTCGGAAAGATCAGAACTTAGAGACTCGTTTGTAAAAGCGCAGAGGGCAGTAGGTATGTAGGAGGTTTGCAGTAATGATAAAGTGCTCAAAGTAAAAGCAAACCAGAGATTTAGAGTGGTTCGGTCAGTCTTGACCTACTCCACTTTTGGCTTCCTCCTCCGACGAGGTCACCGACGTCAACTAGCTGCCTTCCTTCAATGGGCGAAGGCTAACTGCCCTTTTACAGTTTCTCTCCTTTTGACGGGCTCAGGAGACAACCCTTATAGATCCTTTCTCTCCTCTCTTTACAACTCAAGACTTGAAGAACAGAAAGAGGAGAACTTTAGGACTTTACACAAATTTGAGCTCTTAGAATCACTGAAAAGATCAAGAATTCGGTGTGGATCTGTGCCTTTTCAGTGCTGAATGGGTGGGGTATTTATAGGCCCCAACCCAGTTCAAATTTGGAGCTCAAAACGATCAAATCCCGGAATTCCGGGATCAAGCGGTTGCACCTCTTGACTGGAGAGGTTGCACCGCCTGGCAGAGCTCGGAGACTGAGCCCAGGTGGTTGCACCTCTCTGTCAGGGGCGGTTGCACCGCCTGAGTCTGGCTCGAAGACTGAGCCCCAGGCGGTGCCACCTCCTGACTGAGGCGGTTGCACCTCTCTGCCTGAGCTCGAAGGCCGAGCTCAGGCGGTGCTACCTCTCTTTCAGGGAGGTTGCACCGCCCAGTCTAGCTCGAAGACTGAGCTTTGGGCGGTTGCACCTCTTGGCTGGGGCGGTTGCACCGCCCAGTCTCGTTGGGAGACACAGCCCTGGCGGTTGCACCTCCTGGCCTAGGCGGTTGCACCGCTTGGTGCAATCAGGGTCCGAATGGTTAGCTCCATTCGGCCCAATTTCAATCTTTTCAGGGGGCCCAATTTCCCCAAGATTAAGCTAATGGGATCACCTCCCATTTTTAAGCTTAATCAATGTGTTAACTACGATTAAATCTAAGACAACTTCTGCAGCTTTGCTCCGATGCGTCTATCGCTTCTTCCGGCGAGTTTCCGGCGAACTTCCGTCGATCATCCGATGAACCCTCGGTGATTCTTCTGCGGACATCCGGCAAACTCCTGGACTTTGCGACGATCCACTTGGCGAGTTCCGACGAGCTTCGCTTGGCAAGCTTCTGGACTTCTCGGATCTGTTCTCGCAGAACCTCCGACGACCGTCCGAACTTCCGTCGAACTCTCGAACTCCCAACGTGATCATGATCTTGACTCCGGCGAAACTCCTGCTGCTTGTCTAACTTTCATCGTAGTTAATCCTGCACACTTATCTCAACACATAGATTAGATAACAAATGACAATTGACTTCATCATCAAAATCCGAGATTCAACAATTTATACTTCTATGAGTACCTCCACTAAGTTAGACATTGATGAAAGTGGAGAAAGCTTTAACCAAAAAGCTTATAGGGGTATGATAGGTAGTTTACTATACCTCACCGCAATAAGACTAGACATTATGTTTAGCGTAGGACTTTATGCTATGTTTGAATCTAATCGTAAGCTATCTCATCTTAAAGCAATTAAAAGAATTTTTAGATATCTTAAAGGAACCACTAATCTAGGATTGTGGTATCTAAAATTCGAAAACTTTGAATTAATTACTTATGCTGATACGGATTTTACTGAATATAGATTAGATAGAAAAAGCATATCTGGAATATGTCAATTCTTAGGCCATGTACTTATCTCTTGGTCTTCCAAGAAACAAAACTCGATTGCATTATCTATGACCAAAGTCGAATACATAGTGGCTAGTGCATGTTGTGCATAAGTCATATGGATGAAAAAGACATTAGAAGATTATAAAATTTATCTTAAAAATATTTTCATAAAATGTGATAACACAAGTATAATATGTTTAGTGAAAAATCCTATTCAACACTATAGAACTAAACATATTGATATTAGGTATCACTTTATACGAGATCATGTTAATAATCATGATATAATCTTAGAATTCATTAATACGAAACATCAATTGGCCAATATATTTATAATACCCTTAAATGAAGAATAATTTGATTTCATTAGAAGGGAGTTAGGAATATTAAATTGTCCAAATGCATAAGTTTGTTGTATTCCTTTTTCGGACTATCTTTCTCTTAATGTATTTCATGAATGGTGCTTTCATGAATTTATTTCGTTGGTATCAAGTTTGTTCCATTCCCTTGCTCCATCATGTAATAATGTTTGATACATTGACAAATGCATCTTTCATGGATTTCACTCTTACAAATTTTTAATGAGAAACATATTTGATTTATGAAGTCTTATTCAAGGATTTTTGATCCTTCATTTGATGCTTCTTCATTTATGAAAGATTGTTTATGAATTTTTAGTGTGTAATGATCACTTGCAAGAATGGCGATTTGATTAAGTGTATAACGGATTTGATTTATGTTTGATACACTTGATCCTTTTCCTTGTTAAAGTTGAAGCATGATTAAATGAAACTCATTTACTATTTTGAATTTGACGTGGTTCAAATCCTTTCATGAATTTGGGTCTTCATGGATTCTTTCCTTACCCTTCTTCCTTTTCTTGTTCTTATGATAAAGGAAGAAAGAGACTTGCAAAACTAAAGAAGAACAAAAAAAAGTAAAAATGATTATCTTGCAAAGTTTTACTTACCTTTATTGCTTGGATACATTATTGTGAAACTTGCTTGAATTTTTACCACACTTGCATTATTGAATTATTCTCCTTTTTGTTGATGATAATAGGGGAGAAATGTGGTAAATTGATGACAAATTGACATGTCTTGGATAAATGCTTTGCATTGTAAACACTTGAATGTCTTACGAATGCTAGAAATATGATTAAATATGATTGGTATCGTCAAATACATACTTGAAAAATATGTATCAAAATATTTGCTTGAAACGTAGTGAAATGTGGCATGATGACTTGTAAATATATTATTCCTAGTATTATGCTTGAATCATATTAATTTGATCGATGTCTTTCATTATGATAAGGTATCATGAGCTTAACTTGCTATTTATAATTGATATTTTGCCACGGAATGATGAATTGTCATCTTGCAAAATTTCATATTCAAAATTCATATCATATTTGAAAATAATGATTGTTTATTATTATTAGACTTGAAAATGGATATCATGCCTTGACATCATTTTTATTAACAAATACGTGGCATCGTATTTAGAATTGGTAAATCATGATAAGTATCATGATGTGCATGTTGATAAGTTTAAATGAAAATAACTTATCGGTTTGATGCTTGAATTCAAAGGTCTTGAATTCAAGAATGTCTTTTCTCAAGAATGGCATTTAGATAGGGGGAGTTAAGGTTAATTCCTTCACCAATTGGTTGTCATCATAAAAAAGGGAGAGATTGTTGAATCTTGAATTTTGATGATGAAATCAATTGGTAAATTGTTTGACCTAATCTATGTGTTGAGATACATGTGTAGGATTAACTATGATAGCAGTAAGGTATAAAGCAGATGATGTACCATAAGTATGTCGAGAGCTCACCAAGAGCTCGTTTGAAGATCGTTGAGAGTTCGTCGAAAGCTCGTCGGAAGATCACTGAGAGTTTGACGAAAGATCACCGAGTGTTCACCGAAATCACACTAGAAGACTCGTCGAGAAGTTCACTAGAGGATCGTCGAGAGAAAAATCGACATACAAGACTAATTGCTTTCCATAATCATAGTTAGAACATTAGTTGAGTTAGGATTGAGAGGTAATCCCACTAACTCTGTCAAGGGCCAACTGGGCCCTTAACAGGGCTGAATTGGGTCAGATTGAACAACCCATTTAGCATTTGAAATCATGATCGTAGTGGCACCGCTTGGGAGTCGATCTCCCAAGTGTTTTGGGCAATGGTACTATCAACAGTTAATGGTGTCAAGCGATGGTACCACCTGTTAGGATCGGAGCGGCACTAAGAGGGGGGGTGAATTAGTGCAACGGTAAACTAACGTTGGTTTAAAAACTTTCGTACGATAAAAACCAATAATGATGAAAAGCAATTTTGGAAGCTTGATAACTTAGAAGCGTATAGAAGCGTAGTGACTAAGTAAAGAAGTTTGCAGTATGTAAATGGCAAGAGTAGGATGCAAACCAGATAACACATCAGTTTTAAAGTGGTTTGGTCAAAATGACCTACATCCACTTGCGAAGCCTTCCTCAAAGAGGCTCCCAACTTCCACTAGCAAATCTCTTTGTAGGGGAAGGACTAATACCCCTTTTACAACCTTTACAAGTGGTTCACACTCTTACAATTCTTTTCAACAAGATGGGAGGAGGTGAACACTCAAGTAATTTGAAAAACAAGACTTGCTAAGACTTTTCTAAGGCTCTTATCTCAAACTATTGCTTTGCAAAAGGTGTCTTCTCTACTGAGAATTGAGGGGTATTTATAGGCTCCAAGAGGATTCAAAATTTGGGCTCCAATTTTGAATTCCTCTTAGGTTTTTGAGACTGGCGGTGCCATCGCCTGTCAATGTCTGTTAGGTAGGCTTACTGGCGGTGCCACTGCCTGTCGGTGGCTGTGCCACCGCTTGGTCTCGGGTGCTGGGCGGTGCCACCGCATATTCTGGCAGTGCCACCACCTGACACTTCGGGTTCTGGGCGGTGCCACCTCCCAGTCTAGCGGTTCCACCGCCCGTCCTTACAAATTTCTGGTTGGGTTTCACGTTCGACCCAAACCAAGTCACTTTTGGGCCCAGTTGGCCCCTAACCAAGGTATAGGATTATCCCTTAATCCTAACCCTGATTACATGTGAACTACATACCTAAAAACATAATCGAAAGCAAGTGTTTAACTGGCCAACGCCAAGTTTTGTTTCGGCAAGCTTTCCCGCGTTCTTCCGGTGGACTTCCGATATGCCCTCGGGTTTCTTCCAACAGACTCCCAACAGGATCCCAATATTATGACGAATTCAACGAGTAGCTGAGCCTTCTCAGTGATATCTGCGAACCTCCGACGATCTCTTCGGCAGACTTCCGAAAGTTCCGACAAGTCTCCGATCTTTCTTGGTTGGTTCCGATAACATCTCCGATGAATCTTCGGACTCTCAAACGTCGATCAAACTTGACTCCGGTATCCTTGCTTTATGTTTTTAGGCTGTGGTAGTTAATCCTGCACACTCAACTTCAATAATATGGATTAGATCAATTAACCCATCAATTGATTTCATCATCAAAATCCGAGATTCAACAATCTCCCCCTTTTTGATGATAACAATCAATTGATGACGAAGTTAAACATAACTCCCCCTATCTATATGCCATATTGTGAGAAGATAAAACCACTTGAATTCTATCCCTTTAAATTAAAGCATAAATCGATAAGTTCTAACGTTGAATTTATCGTTGTCTTATTTAGCATGAGCAAATACGAACCTTCGTATTTCTCATAATTTTCAGCTATTGAAAATCATTTTCAAGTCAAATGATAAGAGACAATTTTCACTTTGACGAGAGATAAAAAATATGATAAAGATTTTCAACATGAATTTCATGATATAAATGTGAGGAATGATTTCATATGATCAACCAATCTTATAATATACTCAAAGATTAAGACATGTAAGACAAGCAAGGCATATAAGACAAGCTTTTGTAATTCATATAAGTCATGCTATCGATGCACATAAGTCATACAAGTCATCACTTCTCCCCCTTTGTCATCAACAACAAAAAAAAGGAGATGAGACTTGAAACATACAATTTGTGATCATAAAATCAAAAGAAGTCATCATCAAGATTAATCATATGAAATTCATCATTCAAAATTAATCTCGCAAGAAATATTTATCCAGATTCAAAACAAAATCAGCAATTATCCAGAATTTAATAATACATCTTAAACAAATGTTCAGTTTTTGTTCAAAAGAAGATGATAGACTTCTAACTTCACATTAAGAGTAATCAAAACTGAATAAGAAACTACATCGATTAATCCTTAAGAGGTAAGCCACAATGCTGATATATGACATCTATTTTTTGATTCATATGTCGTAGTTCCTTCAAAATTTCAATTTGCTGGATTTGAATTTATTCTTGCTGCGATTTGATCTGATTCAATTATGCCATAATGAGTTCTTCGAAGGATGAAACAGGAGCCGAAGGTGCTGCACCAAAGGGACTAGGAGGAGGAGATTCATTTCCCCTAAGAATTGATGTTTCGGGGTGTTTTACTAGTGGGGGAATTGGATTAGTCCTTCTAGGTTGCCTAACCCATATACCGTTGCTAAATGTGCACCTAAGTCTTTTCAGCAGATTTCTATTGATAATGTTATACCGATCACTTTGAATTGTTTCTTCATCGGGTGGGATGCAGATGTCATGGGCAAGTAGAAATCGAGTGATTAACCCTCCATATTGCAACATAGTGTCTTTAGCTATAGTATCTTGCATGTGTTGCCAGATTGAGTATCCAAAACAGTTATGTTGACCGGTCATAATCCAATACATGGTGCTTATTTCTATTTGACTCATTTCATCAAGATGAAATTGCTTAGGGAATAGTATGCTAGTTATGATATGATGAAGTATTTTAGAGTTAAAGGACAGTAGGTGCTCACAACTCTTGGGTATTATGCTAAGGTCAGGATTTGCAAAAATAGTTTTGACGGCTTCGGAGTAAGTTGCTTCGATTGTATTGACATCCCATTTACCTCTAAAATAACAGCCCCTATCTTTTTCAGTGATTCCAATCAGTTCACAAATAGTACTATCAAAAATTCTAATTTGTGTCCCTAGTAGGTAAGTACTTAGGCTATCATTATCCACATATAAGTTTGCATAAAATAGCCTAACTAACCTAGGATAGATTGGTTCATTTATTTGAAGCAGAGGTAGGGCATCTAAATGTGCAAACCACTTAATGGGTTCTAGGTTTCCTAGTTCATTGAGATCAACGTGTTTACCCTTATGGATACATCTTGTTTCGAAGTTTAGAAACCTAAGAGCTACTTCTTTGGATCTAAAAAGGTCTTGGTTATATGAATCTCCTTCAACCCTTTTCCCTTTTGATCTTTTAGGAGCCATTATCTAGACAAGATGATAGATGAAACTGCAAGGAGTAGGTAAAATAATGAGAAGAGAGGAAAAATTTCAGATTTTACCTTATTGAGAATCTCTTAGAAGATGGAGATCTTGGACCAACAAGAATCACTCTCCAAGGCTTCTAAATGCTGGAATGAAGGTTTAGAGAGGTTGTGAGAGAGCTTAAGGCATTTCTCACGGGTTGGGGGCGGTGTCATCGCCGGCCCTAAACCCTTGGCTTATAAAGGGGCTCTCGGGCGGTGCCACCGCCAAAAAAAGCGGTGCCACCGCCTGGCGCCCGAGCGCTCAGGCGGTGCTACCGTCGATCCTGGCGGTGCCACCGCTGGCTTGCCGCGGAAGAGAAGAAAAAATTCTTTCTTCCCCCTTCTTGATTTTTTGGTTTGAAACTAGTTTTTATTTGTTTACCTAGTTGACATACATCGCATACTTTGTCCTTAGCAAACTTCATATTTGGAATCCCTCGTACTAGTTCTGTAGATGAGATTTTGGATATTAATTTCATGCTTGCATGGCCTAATCTCCTATTCCAAAGCCAAGCATCATCATTTAGAGCAGAGAAGCACATTTCATTACTTAGTTCATCAAGGTTTATGGTGTAGACATTATTTTGTTTTAATGCAATCATAGTCATATTATTGTTTGGTTTTTCGATAATACACATATTTGATTCGAATCTAACGATATAACCTTTATCGCATAATTGACTAATACTCAAGAGATTATGTTTCAATCCATCAACTAGTAAAACATCATCAATAGAAAAACTTAATTTGTTACCTATAGTTCCCTTGCCATTGATTTTGCCTTTGTTGTTGTCTCCGAAGGTGACGTACCCTTCTTCTTTGCTAGTGAGCATAGAAAAATGAGATGGATCTCCGGTCATATGTCTTGAGCATCCACTATCGAGATACCATCTCTTGCTCCTAGCTTGTGGGTTTGTCTATAAAAAAGGATGATTTTTAGGAACCCATATGATTTTGGGTGCCTCAAAAATTGATCTACTAATTTTGTTATTCATTATTGAATCATTTATAGTTCCTTTAGGAACCCATATTAATTTTTGTGGACTAATTTTCCTAAATGGACATTTGTAGGCAATATGTCCGGATTTGCAACAAAAGTTGCATTTCATATAAGATGAAACATGTAATGTAGGTCCTTTTATGAAAGTGGTAGGATTTTGACGTGATCCTTTTACAAATCTAATTCCACTTCTATTTGCAACGTGACCCTTGTTTGCAAGGATCATATCTAATCCTTTGCTACCAATCTTAAACTTGTTTAAGGTTTCTTTAAGAAGCAAAATTTCATTTTTTATTGCTTCTAAATGCTCACACTTAGAGCATGGAGGAGTTTGAAGACTATTAAAGTTATTTTGTAGTAAAACATGCTCTTTCTTTAAGATACTTAACTTCTTACTAATAGTTCTACATTCATCAAATAATTCATGAAAAGCGATAGAGAGTTCTTCAAAAGATAAATCTTCATTAATTAAATCACATACCTCTTCTCCTAAAACCATTAGCGCGAAGTTTGCCTCCTCTTTGTTGCTAGCTTCTTCACTTTCGGAATCACTTAAATCGTCCCAAGTTGCCTCTAGAGCTTTCTTCTTCTTTGGTTGCTTCTTCTTGGCTTGGGGGCATTCATTTTTGAAATGCCCTGGCTTCTTGCATTCATATCATATCACTTGGTCTTTTTAATGTTCAAGTCTGTTTTTGGTGTTATTTTTAAATTTGTTTTTTCTTAAAATTTTTTTAAATTTTTGAGTCAAGAGTGCAATGTCATTTTCACTATCCTTATCACTTGATGTTCCTTTCAAGTGATCTTCTTATGATGTAAGTGTCATATCCTTCCTGTTCTTTGGAAAGGGGTTCTCGAGTTCATCATGATCTTGACACGTCATTTCTTAGGTCATTAGAGACCCAATAAGTTCTTTAAGAGGGAATGTTTTGAGGTCCTTGGCCTCTTGAATGATCGTAACTTTTGGATCCCAACTTTTAGGAAGAGATCTTAAGATTTTGTTTACTAGTTCAAAGTTAGAAAAATCTTTACCAAGAGCTTTGAGTCCATTGATGACATCCGTGAAATAGGTGTACATGTCTCCGATGGACTCACTTGGTTTCATTCGGAAAAGTTTATAAGAGTGCACAAGGATGTTGATTTTGGACTCTTTCACTCGGCTAGTGCCTTCATGAGTGACCTCAAGAGTTCTCCAAATATCAAAAGCCAAATCACAAATTAAAACACGATTAAACTCATTTTTGTCTAATGCACAAAACAAGACATTCATAGCCTTTGCATTTAAAGCAAAAACCTTCTTCTCCGATTCATTCCATTCGCTCATCGGAAGAGAAGATTTTTGAAATCCGTTTTTGACAATAGTCCAAAGCTCGAAATCCATGGAAATGAGGAAGATCCTCATACAGGTCTTCCAATACATGTAATCTGACCCATTAAACATAGGTAGACGTGGGATAGAATGTCCCTCATGCATGCCGGAGTAAGCCATCTCTCTTGGGTATTAAACCAAATATGAGAGTGAGCCTCGCTCTGATACCAATTGTTAGGATCGGAGCGACACTAAGAGGGGGGGGTGAATTAGTGCAACGGTAAATTAACCTTGGTTTAAAAACTTTCGTACGATAAAAACCAATATCGATGAAAAGCGATTTTGGAAGCTTGATAACTTAGAAGCGTATGGAAGCGTAGTGACTAAGTAAAGAAGTTTGCAGTATGTAAATGACAAGAGTAGGATGCAAACCAGATAACACAGCAGTTTTAAAGTGGTTCGGTCAAAATGACCTACATCCACTTGCGAAGCCTTCTTCGAAGAGGCTCCCAACTTCCACTAGCAAATCTCTTTGTAGGGGAAGAACTAATACCCCTCTTACAACCTTTACAAGTGGTTCACACTCTTACAATTCTTTTCAACAAGATGGGAGGAGGTGAACACTCAAGCAATTTGAAAAATAAGACTTGCTAAGACTTTTCTAAGACTCTTATCTCAAACTATTACTTTGCAAAAGGTGTCTTCTCTGCTGAGAATTGAGGGGTATTTATAGGCCCCAAGAGGATTCAAAATTTGGGCTCCAATTTTGAATTCCTCTTGGGTTTCCGAGACTAGCGGCGCCACCGCCTATCGGTGGCGGTACCACCGCCTGTCAATGTCTGTCAGGCAGGCGTACTGGCGGTGCCACCGCCTGGTCTTGGGTGCTGGGCGGTGCCACCGCCTGACACTTCGGGTTCTGGGTGGTGCCACCACCCAGTCCGGTGGTTCCACCGCCTGTCTTTACAAATTTCTGGTTGGGCTTCACGTCCGACCCAAACCAAGTCACTTTTGGGCCCAGTTGGCCCCTAACCAAGGTATAGGATTGTCCCTTAATCCTAACCCGGATTACATGTGAACTACATACCTAAAAACATAATCCTAAGCAAATGTTTAACCGGCCAACGTCAAGTTTTGTTTCGGCGAGCTTTCCCGCGTTCTTCCGGTGGACTTCCAATAAGCCCTTGGGTTTCTTCCGGTGGACTCCCAACAGGCTCCCGATCTTGTGACAAATTCAACGAGTAGCCGAGCCTTCTCGGTGATCTCTGCGAACCTCCGATGATCTCTTTGGCAGACTTCCGAAAGTTCCGACAAGTCTTCGATCTTTCTTGGTTGGTTCCGACAGCATCTCCGACGAATCTTCGGACTCTCAAACGTCCATCGAACTTGACTCTGGTATCCTTGCTTTATATTTTTAGGCTGTCGTAGTTAATCCTGCACACTCAATTTCAAAAATATGGATTAGATCAATTAACCCATCAATTGATTTCATCATCAAAATCTGAGATTCAACACCGCCCTTGTCAGACGGTGGTACCTCCAGAGCTCGATCTCCGAGCTCTGTTAGGTGGTCATACTACCCAAACTAAGTGGTGGTACCGCCTAATGTTAGTTTGCAGGTGGTAGTATCTGATAAGACCCTAAAGTCTTATCATCGCTCTGATACCAATTGATAAGATCCTAAGGTATTATCGTGGAAGAAAGGGAAGAAAAGGGAATGATAATGATCACTTCGAGGCGATCAGCCTCTTTGATCGCTTCGAGGGGATCGACCTCTGTAACATCCCTCATTTTTAAAAATTTATAAGGACTTATTTATAAATATGAGAAATTTTTTTTTATCTATCATCAAAATGCTTATATAGTACTTTAACAGTTCAGTTTATTATATCAATATTAAATTATATGGACTTGTGGCATTAGCAAGGATGAGCCACTTGCATTTATTCTAAAGTTGACACCTAAACCTCCATGCATGCTTGTCACCTTACTATTTTAGCATGAGCCAAACCTAAATAATTTAAGGCACAATCAAGAGAAACTTTGCAGCCAACGTAACTTGAGAAGAGGAGAAAGGAATTGAAGGAGAAGAGAAAGAGAAAGAATCGAAGAAGAAGAAGTTTTATCTTGGTTTAAGGCTTTGCCTCAATTCCCCCACATTTGAAAATCAAAACTTTTTAAAGCAAGTATTCTAACCTATCCTAGAGATAAATTTTGATCCTTGTTTTCATCTTGATTTTGAGAAAATTGGGAGATTGTGGCTGCATGTAAGATATCCATGCCATTTATACATAAAATGTTGAATCTAGAATTTTTTAGATTTTGACCTTTCAGTACTCGTGTAGCCATAACTTTTTACACCAAATTCAGATTATTAAAAAACTATTTCATACGTAAGGAGACTTATAGAGCTTTCATTTGATATAAATATTGAAAATTTTGGAGTAAATTTACTTATCCAAACATATGAATGAAAAGACCTTATGTATTTGGTAAAACAGATACTATAGCTTCTAACCTTCTGTTACTAAATTGTTTATAACACTAGTAAAAATTCTAAATTATGCAAAACTTAGTTTTTTTGAAACTATACTTGAATATCTTTCTTTTGACACTTAGTTTGGAAATTTTGAAGTATGTTTGCCTTCTAAAACATCTGTTTAATTTGATTCTATCAATTCTGCAAAACAGAGATGATCAATTCTGACCTTCTGTTACTAAATTGCTCATAACTCTCTACTGAAAATTCTGAATTATGCAAAGCTTAGTTCTTTGGAAACTAGATTCGCATATTTTCTTTTGACACATAATTTGGAAATTTTAAAGTATGTTTACCTTCTGAAACATCTGTTTAAATTGATTCTATTAATTCTGGAAAACATAGATGATTAATTCTGATCTTCTGTTACTAAATTGCTCATAACTCTCTAGCGAAAATTCTGAATTATGCAAAATTGAAAACTAGATTCACATATCTTTCTTTTAACACCTTGTTTGGAAAATTTGAAGTATGTTTGCCTTCTGAAACATCTATTTAAATTGATTCTATCAATTCTGCAAAACAGAGATGATCAATTCTGACTTTCCTTTACTCTATTTGTTGTAACTTCTTGTTTTTAGTTCATCTGAAAATAGATTAATACAACTTTCCAATGATACCTATTTTTAGTGAATTAGAGCATGCTTGGTTACTCAAACAATTCAGGAAATGTACCATTAAAATTCTACTAGAATTGAAAACTTTGTTGGGTTTTGCCTATTTAAGTTTCATCCTATTAGAAATTTGATTTCTGCTAAATTCTTCTTCAATTGAGTTTTATATTAGTCCTTTGAAATTTTTGTATTGTTCATCCTGAAATTGTTGTATGTCTGAAATTTATTATGTAATGCTTCGTTTGCATTTCCTTGTTTGATAAAGGCAGACGCATATTTTCGTTGTTCCGCATGTGCTTCCGATATGTGTCAATGTTATTGTTCATACTACTCTTTTATACTCTGGTATCTTGTGGGATAATTTGAACCTTTACCAGAAATGGTAAAGGGAGTTATGCTTAGAGCACGCGATTGCTCTATCGATCCCATTGACTTCACTCAGACATAGGTGGATGGAGCTCCCAAACGTGGGAGACTTTTGCTTGGTGGTCATCCAGAAATGGATGAATCACATTATGTATGTGGTCCCAGAATGCCCTATATATTTTTGATATGATATCCAAAGCTTTGTTTATGAGTTTATATTTATGCTTTGGATAAAAAATGGAATGCATGCTACATAAAAAATGACATACATGCTTGTGTTTATTATTCGGTTCACTTGTTATACTTTGAAGTGTTTTGTATATCTTTTTTATGCTCCCAAACACTCTTACACCTTTGATATGCATCTAAATGCTTCATGTGCCATTTGATACATGCCTAAATGCTTCTTTTGCCAATGAAATACTCTAATTTCCTTTCTTCTATTGTTATGTCTAATGCCTATTTTTGAATGAGGTAACCTTTTGTGATTTTTATATCAAATGAGATGATTTCAAATGAACACTGGTATTTCTGTTTTTGTTATCTTGATACTAAGCCTGCTTGAACTTCTCCTATCGCCATGGATATGTTAGTTGCTTGCTGAGCTTTTTATGCTCACCGCGTTGCTATATAAATTTTTCAGGGTAGTTTGTCACACATTGAGAAGCTAGAATTGGGTTGACGTAGTGAATGGCTAGAATATTTTTGAGCTAATCTTTGTTGGTTGATAGGTTTTTGTTTGTATTGTATACCTTATTTTTGATGTAATGTTAAGGATATGTTGATACTTATGTGTTGTAAAAGTTTAAAGGACCGCTCATGTTTATGGAATGATAAGTTTAAGTTGTATAAGGATAAGAACTCATGGTAAATAATTATCTTTTTATGATTGTATATATTTCTACAATTATGGATTTGTGTTGTGGTTGATGTTTAGTTGAGTTGCCTTTGAATTTTATGAATCTCCGAGGGAAGTAGAGTATGATTTATTTAACTTACAGGTTTATGAATTATGAATATTGATTTGAATGGTTCTTAGTATCCTCAAATTGTTAGATTGGATCCTGGATTGAATTGACGATGAATTATAATATTATTGATTTTAGATAGGGTCACACCTCATGAATGCGATAATTCTGGCGACATGACAGAGTTGGTATCAGAGCATGGTTTGAGGATCACTAAAATATTTGATATGTTGACGTGCAAAATATATTGAGGTATAGTGAAATATAGTGATTGGTAGAAATTTTCTTTGATGTCTTTTAGGAATCTAGGAGGACAAGGACATTTGGATCTCCTACTTTATCTGGTTTTAATTAATTAGTGAGATGAAAGGGGTGATTGGGGATATTGAATCAGAGTGGCGCAGCAGAAGCATGTTGCACCTAATCCATTAGTGGCAGAAAAATGGATGATGCGAATGGAAAAGATATTTGATGTACAAAATTATTCCGATGATCAAAAGATTTCTTTTGCCACCTTATATTGGAAGTAGAGGCTAATTATTAATGGGAACAATGAAAAGAATTTTTGGAGATTAGTGGCAAGAATGACAAGGACAACTACGAGATCCACATGTAATATACTTGAGGAATGAAGTTGAATTTTCAAATTTCAGATGATGACCTATTGAGATTTAGGGATAGAATATGTGTTCCAAATGACCCAGATATCAAGAACAAAATCTTGAACGAAGAACCAAATCTTGAACGAAGGTCACAATTCAAAGTACACCATGCATCCTGGTGGCATGAAAATGTATAGAGATCTTCAAAGTCATTATTGGTGGAAAGACATAAAGAAGGAGATTGCAATATACGTTTTAAGGTGTTTGACATATCAGCAAATCTAAGCAAAACACCAAAGACCTGGAGGTTTGTTATAGTCCTTAGATATTCCTGAATGGAAATGGGAATGCATTTCTATGGACTTTGTTTCAGGACTACCCAGAACCTCTAGAAAGCATGATGCTATTTGGATCATTGTTGATAGGTTAACCAAATCTGCACATTTTTTACCAATCAATATGACTTACTCTCTTGATAGGCTTGTAGATTTGTATGTTGATGAAATAGTAAGACTTCATGGTGTCCTGAAGGAGATCATTTCAGATAGAGACTCCAGATTTCTTTCTAGATTGTGGAGGAGATTACAAGATTCTATGGGCACCAAAGTAAAGGTTAGCACTACCTATCACCCTCAAACTGATGGTCAATCTAAAAGAACAATTCAAGTACTTGAGGATTTGCTTAGAGCCTATGTTATGGATTTGAGAGGTGAATGAGATAAAGATATTTCTCTTATTAAGTTCACTTACAATAATAGTTACCATTCGAGCATTCAGAGGCTCCTTATGAAGCATTGTATGGGCGAAAGTACAGAATGCCTATATGTTACGAGGAAATTGGTGATAGAAAGTTTTAGCACCAGATAAAGTACAAGAGACTACTGAAAAGATTCAGGTTATCATAAAAAGGCTAAAGGCTGTTCAGAGTCGGCAATAGAGCTATGCTGACAACAGAAGATGAGATATCGAGTTCCAAGTAGGGGATTTTGAATTCCTAAAGGTCTCCCCTTCCAAAGGTGTTGTAAGATTTGGAAAGAAAGGAAAGTTAAACCTAAGGTTCATTGGACCTTTTGAGATCCTTGAAAGAATTGGCTCTATCGCTTACAAGATTGCCTTGCCACCATCGATGTGTCATATCCATGATATATTTCATATGTCAATGCTCAGAAAGTATATACCTGATCCCTCTCATGTCATTGAGTATGAGCCGATTGTGATTGAAAAAGACTTGATTTATAAGGAAGAGCCCATTCGGATTATTGATAAAAAGGAGAAGATCTTAAGAAAAAGAATTATTACTCTGGTTAAAGTAATTTGGAAGCATCGTCCTACAAATGAAATGACCTGAGCGCTAAAGGAAGAAATGAAGAAAGCTTATCCTTATCTTTTTGCCGAAAGAGGTATGACAAATTTAGAGGACTAAAATTTCTTTTAAGGAGGGGAGAGTGTAACATCCCTCATTTTTTAAAATTTATAGGGACTTATTTATAAATATGAGGATTTTTTTTTATCTATCATCAAAATGCTTATATAGTACTTTAACAGTTCAGTTTATTATATCAATATTAAATTATATGGAGGACTTGTGGCATTAGCAAGGATGAGCCACTTGCATTTATTCTAAAATTGACACCTAAACCTCCATGCATGCTTGCCATATCACTATTTTAGCATGAGCCAAACTTAAGTAATTTAAGGCACAATTAAGGGAAACTTTGCGGCCAACATAACTTGAGAAGAGGAGAAGGAATTGAAGGAGAAGAGAAAGAGACAGAATTGAAGAAGAAGTTTCATCTTGGCTTAAGGCTTTGCATCAATTCTCCTACATTTGAAAATCAAAACTTTTTAAGGCAAGTGTTCTAACCCATCCTAGAGATAAATTTTGATCCTTGTTTTAACCTTGAGTTTGAGAAAATTGGGAGATTGTGGCTGCATGTAAGATATCCATGCCATTTATACATCAAATGTTGAATTTGGAATTTTTTAGATTTTAACCTTTCAGTACTCGTGTGGCCATAACTTTTTGCACCAAATCCGGATTGAGGAAAAACCTCTTTCATACGAAAGGGTACTTATAGAGCTTTCATTTGATATAAATATTGAAAGATTTAGAGTAAATTTACTTATCCAAACATATGAATGAAAAGACCTCACGTATTCGGTAAAATAGATACTATAGCTTTTGACCTTCTATTACTAAATTCCTCATAACTCTCTAGTGAAAATTATGAATTATGCAAAATTAGTTTTTTGGAAACTAGACTCACATATCTTTCTTTTGATACCCAATTTGGAAATTTTGAAGTATGTTTACCTTCTGAAGCATCTGTTTAATTTGATTCTATCAATTCTGTAAATCAGAGATGATCAATTCTGACCTTTTGTTACTAAATTGCTCATAACTCTCTAGTGAAAATTCTAAATTATGCAAAACTTGGTTCTTTAAAACTAGATTCACATATCTTTCTTTTGACACCTAATTTGGAAATTTTGAAGTATTTTTTCCTTTTAAAACATCTATTTAAATTGATTCTATCAATTATGCAAAACAGAGATGATCAATTCTGACCTTCTGTTACTAAATTGCTCATAACTCTCTAGTGAAAATTCTGAATTATGAAAAATTGGTTCTTTGGGAACTAGATTCACATATCTTTCTTTTAACACCTAATTTAGAAATTTTAAAATATTTTTTCCTTCTAAAACAACTGTTTAAATTGATTCCATCAATTCTGCAAAATAGAGATGATCAATTCTGACCTTCCTTTACTCTATTTGTTGTAACTTCCTATTTTTAATTCATCTGAAAATAGATTGATACAGCTTTCCAAAGATATACCTATTTTAGTGAATTAGAGCATGCTTGGTCCCTCAAACAATTCAAGAAATATACCATTCAAATTCTGCCAGAATTGAAAACTTTGTTGGGTTTTGCCTATTCAAGTTTCATCCTATTAGAAATTTGATTTCTGCTAAATTCTTCTTTAATTGAGCTTTATATTAGTCCTTTGAAATTCTTGTATTGTTCATCCTGAAATTGTTGTATGTCTGAAATTTATTATGTAATGCCTCGTTTGCATTTCCTTGTTTGATAAAGGTACACACATATTTCCATTGTTCCGCATGTGCTTCCGTTATGTGCCAATGTTATTGTTCATACTACCCTTTTGTACTCTAGTGTCTTATGGGATAATGTGAACCTTTACTAGAAATGGTAAAGGGAGTTATGCTTAGAGGCCGCAATTGTTCTGTCGGCCCCATTGACTTCACTTAGTCGTGGGTGGATGGAGCTCCAAGATGTGGGAGTCTTATATTTGGTGGTCATCCAAAAATGGATGAATTATATTATATATGTGGTCCCACAGTGCCCTCTATATTTTTGATATGATATCCAAAGCTTTGCTTATGAGTTTATATTTATACTTTGGATAAAAAATAAAATGCATGCTACATCAAAAATGACATACAAGCTTGTGTTTATTATTCAATTCACTTATTATACTTTAAAGTGTTTCGTATGTCATTGTTATGCTCTCAAACACTCTTACGCCTTTGATATGCACCTAAATGCTTCATGTGCCATTTGATACATGCCTAAATGCTTCTTTTACCAATGAAATGCTCCAATTTCCTTTCTCCTATTGTTATGTTTAATGTCTATTTTCGAATGAGGTAACCCTTTGTGATTTTTATATCAAATGAGATGATTTCAAATGAACACTGGTATTTCTGCTTTTGTTATCTTGATACTAAGCATGCTTGAACTTCTCCTATCGCCATAGATATGTTAATCGCTTGCTGAGCTCTTTATGCTCACCCCGTTGCTATATAAAATTTTCAAGGTAGCTTGTCACGTACTAAAAAGCTAGAATTCGGTAGAAGCAGTGAAAGACTAGAAGATTTTTGGGCTAATCTTTGTTGGTTGATAGGTTTTTATTTGTATAGTATACCTTACTTCTGATGTAATATTAAGGATATGTTGATACTTATATGTTGTAAAAGTTTAAAGGACCGCTCATGTTTATAGAATGATAAGTTTAAGTTGTATAAGGATAAGAACTCATGGTAAATAATTATCTTTTTGTGATTGTATATATTTCTATGATTATAGATTTGTGTTGTGATTGATGTTTAGTTGAGTTGCCTTTGGATTTTATAAATCGCTAAGTGAAGTGGAGTATGATTTATGTAATGTACATGTTTATGAATTGTGAATATTGATTTGAATGGTTCTTATTATCCTCAAATTGTTAGATTAGATCCTGGATTGAATTGATGATGAATTATAATATTATTGATTTTAGACAAGGTCACACCTCCTGAATGTGATAATTCGGGGGGCGTGGCAGCTTCCTTGATTACTTCGAGGGGATCGACCTCCTAGGGTTTGTCCATAGAGTGAAATAATATTTCATTGATTGATTGATTGATTTAAAGAAAGGGTTACATCACTATTTATAGAGTTCCACTAGAGTCCACCATGGACTCTTAATAATAAATAAATATTAAATAAAACTCTACCCAATTCTAACTGAACTAAACAGACTCAATAAACAACTGGACTAAGCAAACTCAATAAACATTATTTAAAAGCTCAAAAGAAGGGTCCTAACAGTTCCTCCTTCTTCAAATCAGCCTTGTCCTCTAAACTGAGCAGCATTAATCTCGGGGAGCTTCTCTTTCAGCACTTTAATCATAGACTCTCTACAATGCAATACAACCCATTGATCAAGTAAGTATAGTCTTAACTTTTTGATAGTGTAAGCAACAAGTCAGTTTTTTAGTGTAGTAATCATTGCAAGAAACTTCTGGCCCTATATAATCAATTTTATCTTTGAACTTTTGCTATCACAAGTGAAAATCTGTCTATCAACGATCTTTACTTTGAATCTGTCATAGTCTTCAATATGGTGGGTCAATCGATCAACATTCTCACTATCCATAAAATTGTTAGTGCTACCAATATCAATCAAAACTATAATAGGTTGATGCTCTAGAGTTCCGCTAACTTCCATAGTTTGCGGGTTAGAGTAGTCAGCTAATGTATGCATTATATCTTTGGTAGGTTTAACATCTTCATTAGAATTTATACCTTCATGATTGGAGTCCACATTCTTATTAGGATCAAGAGTCGGGGTTGGCACTAAGAGGGGGTTTGAATTAGTGCAATAGATAAAAACATCAACTTGATCAAATCTCTCGTACGATAAAAAATCGTTTCCGACATAAAACCGATTTTGAAAACTTAGCTTGAAAGCATATGTAAATGTATTGAAGGTAGTAAGCTATTGAAGGTGTTTGTAGTAAGGTAATAGCAGGAAACAAAATGCAAACCAGAGAAGATGGGAGTTTATAGTGGTTCGGTCAATCGTGACCTACATCCACTCCTCTGATTCCTCTTCCGTCGAGGCCACCGGCATCCACTAACGATCTTCCTTTACTAGGCGAAGATCAACCTCCTTCTTACACCCCTCTTCTCCTTTTATCGGGTTTAGGAGATAACCCTTATAAGCACTCACTCTCCTCTCTTAAATAGAATTCTAACACTTAAGCTAGAGGAGGGATTTCTCAACTGATTTCTACAGCTTTTCTTTCCTTTTTTACTCTATGTGCTTGTGTGAATTAACCAGGGACGAGAGGGGTATTTATAGGCCCCAAACCAGTTTGAATTTGGAGCTCAAAACTATCATCTCCCGAAATTTTGGGGTCTAGCGGTTGCATCACCTGGCAGAGCTCGGAGACTAAGCCTCTGGGTGGTTGCACCTCCTGCTAGAGCTCGAAAACGTAGCTCAAATGGTGCCACTGCTTGACTGGGGCGGTTGCACCTCTGTCAGAGGCGATTGCACCGCCTAGCCAAAGCTCGGAGACTGAGCCCTGGGCGGTGCCATCGCCGACTCAAGCGGTGCCACCTCTGGCCAAGTAATCTAGGTCCGAATGGGTTGATCCATTCGGCCCAATTTGGGTCTGTCAAGGGCCCAATTGCCCCAAGATTAAGTTAATAGGATCACCTCCCATTTCTAACTTAATCATCGTGCTAACTAAAAATTTCTTAAGACATTTACTGCAACTTGCTTCAGTGCGTCAATCGCTTCTTCCGGCGAGCTTCCGACGAGCTTCCGTCGATCATCCGATGAACCCTCGGTGATGCTCCTACGGACTTTCGGCAAACTCCTAGACTTGTGATGATCCACTTGGCAAGTTCCGACGAGCTTTTTTGGCAAGCTCCTGGACTTCTCGGATTTGTTCCCGTAGAACCTCCGACGACCGTCTGAACTTTCGTCGAATTCTCGAACCCCCAACGTGATCATAGTCTTGACTCCAGTGCAACTCCTACTGCATATCTTACTTTCATTGTAGTTAATCCTGCGCACTTAAAACAAAACTTCGATCGAGACAATTAATCCTAAGCAATTAACTAAGTTGTCCGACATGTCATTGGTCTCTCGACGCTTCGTTCGATTCTTCGGCTCATCGTCCTCTCCTATGGCCTATTGCCCAATCGGCCAGTTGACTCCGCAACTCCGATATCCTTAGCGCAATACCCGCTCTTCTTGGCCCGATGCCCGAGTCCATGACCCAAAGCCTTCTGTCGATACGTCAATCGATCCACCGGCCTGACGTCCAATCTTTTGACATGTTCCTCCGGCACAATATGATTTTTCCTACTTTAATTGTCTCATCCTGATCGAAGCATCCTGCGTCACTTAAAACACATATTAAAACATAAACACAATTATCAATTGGTTTTATCATCAAAATACGAGATTCAACAATCTCCCCATTTTTGATAATGACAACCAATTGATGACAGAGTTAAACTTAACTCCCGGAGTTTAAACAAACTCTCCCTATCAATGTGCCATATTGATAGAACCTTGAATTCAACCTGAATTCAAGTCATTGCAATATACATCATGAATACTTGCAACACGTCATCATGAACTTATGCATAAACTTATGCATAACATCATACTTCTCCCCCTTTGTCATCAACAAAAAGGAGAAGTACCACAATCAAGTGCATGAAAAACATAGTATCATCATGCAATTTTGCTATCATCATAGATATGCAAGGTAGTAAGATAGCAAGTTCCACAACATCAAGCTAGCAAATTTTATAATATTTTAGAACATGCAAGCTAGCAGTTTTGAGATGTTTAAGAAAGCAACTCTTGCTTCTTGAAATATGCAAATTTGTCAAGTTTTGCTAGATATGCAAGTTACCATTTTTGCCTCTTAAGATTGGCAAGATAGCACATTTGCTTCTTTTGAGATAGCAACTTTTTGCTTCTCTTTAGACTACAAGCTAGTAATTTTTACGATATGCAAGTTTCACAATATACAAGCTAGCAAAAATTTTGAAAGCAAATGCAAGATAACTTTCTTGTGTAAGCTCATGATTCTTGCTTCCTATTGCAATGTGCAAGTTGCAAGTTTTGCTTCTTGAGATAGGCAAGATAGCACTTTTGCAATTTTTGTTTCTTAAGATAGGCAAGCTTGTGATGTTCAAGATAACAAGCTCTTTCTTCTCTTTTGAGAAGTGCCATTTTTGCTTTCTTTGCAAAGTGCAAGCTAGCAAAATGCCAAACTAGCAAGAGATAATGTTTTACATGAGGCAAGCAAACAATTTGACATATGTTACATTTGCATCTTCTCTTTTGAGAAGTGCAATTTTTGCTTTCATCTTGAATTGTGCAAGCTAGCTAGTTTGCCTCTTTTCATGATGTCCACGCTAGAAATTCTTACTCCCCCTTTGTCATTGTCAAAAACAAGGGAAGACCCTTATATCAATTTTCATATTATGACAAAGGTAAGTATCAATTTTATTTGTGCATCATTATATATTCAAATGAAAACATACACAATTTCAAAAACCTTATTTTTCATGCACGATACCGAAAAATAAATCAATCATCATTAATGGGCATATCATACATGATACTCAAATATTAAAATTTTTAAGCATTTATCAACATGTTGATCATGATACCAAACATTCATCATTTAAAGCATTCATGATACACATCATATGCAATACATCATGTATATCATTATCATAAGTATTGCATACATCATTTTAACTTCATGAATATTTCATCATTGCATGCATCATACCAAAACATTTCAAGCAATGCAAGCCATAAATACAAAGAAATCATGTCATGAAGGATAAAATCATTTGAATACCAAAAGACATGATTCATATAGTAAATATCTTCTTTAAATAAAATATCAAAAAAAATCATAGGAGTACAAAGAAGAGATCTTATTTTAAAAGAAAATCAAGTAATAACTCCAAGAACTCTCAAGGAAAAATCATGATTTATTTAGAAATCTCATCTCAAGAGAATATCAAGTAAAATCATAGAAGATTGATTAATGAAAAATTTTGATTTATAATAAAATCTCATGTATCGAATGTCGAGAAATCAAAATGATGATTTATGTAAAAAATATCACAAGTTATATTCAAGAGAAAAATCATCATTCACTTTCAACTCATTCAATTTGTCACATCAACATTTCTTAGATATGCATGATACCAAAACATGGTTTCCAATCTTCAACATATAACATGCATAAATTCAAAAATTGAAAGGAGAAGGGAAGAATTCAAAGGTACAAAGATTTCAACCATCTCATAAACAAATGTAAAACTAAGTCATGAATCCAAAATTCCATGAATCAAAATGATCATCAAAGGTAATCTTATGTTATTCCAAGAAATCAATATCATGTTTTTGATAAAACTCATTTCAAATTTAAATAATAAAAATCACTTTTATGGTTCACAAAATTCATAGCATAGGTAGATTCATGATTTCAAAATATATTTTCCCCTTTTTTAAGTATTTGATTTCATGTTAGCATGCTTTTTCATTTATGTTAAATAAAAACATGCATCAACGTTTAAGATCGAAAAATGAATTTCATCATAAAACCATCAAGATCAATAGATTCTAAAAAAATAATTGTTATGGTCAAGAAAATCCGAAAATGAAATTTAACACTTTCATGCATTCGGACATGGTTTTGCCATATGTTTTTCAAATATACTCATGAAAATAACACATGCTTATCATCATGTATAACTTAAAATCTCATGCAAAAAATTGTCAATCATTGTATCAAAAACATTTAATATTTTCATTACATCATTATGCATTACTTCAAATCAAACATGATTTCATTCAACAATGTTAATCAAACATGATACACATTATTACTTCTTAACCATGATTTCATATTTTCAATCAAAATCATTTTGTTTGTTTATTATAAAATATGCAATATTATCATTTTCGAAATTACTAGTATGATCATAATTTTTGTATTTTTATTTTTAAACATGTAATTTTCAAGAAAATTAATTCTAAACTAAAAAAGAAAATACATCATGAAAGCATCAAGTAATTTCAAAATAAATTAGGGGGATTTCGATTACCTTTTCACTGAAAGCGGTTAAGGCGTAGTTTGCCACCTCGCCTTTCTTGATTTTCTCCTCATCTTCGGAGGAGCTCAATTCATCCCATTTTGTGTTCTTCTTCTTTGGCCTCTTCCTCCGTTCAAGTTCATTGTTTATTTTAGATTTTTGTTTAATAAACTTATTAAGATTTAGTGTTCGAAGTTTAAGTTCATCATTATCCTCATCACTTGAGTCATCGCTCAAGTTGTATTTATTTGTCTGGGATTCCAAATCCTTCCTGTTATTTGGAAGGTTGTTATGTTCATCATGTGTATTGTGCACCATTTCATATGTCATCAACGAACCAATTAGTTCTTCAAGTGGTAAGTTGTTTAGGTTTTTAGCTTCTTGTATTGTAGTTACTTTTGAATCCCACTTCTTAGAAAGAGAACGCAAAATCTTGTTTACGAGTTCAAAATCTGAAAAACATTTGCCAAGAGCTCTTAAACCATTGACGACATCCGTAAAATGGGTGTACATGTCACCAATGGTTTCGCTTGGATTCATTTGAAAAAGCTCAAAATCTTGCATCAAAAAGTTGATTTTCGAATCTTTAACACTAGAAGTGCCTTCATGTGTGATTTCAAGAGTGCCATATGTCAAAAGCCGTTTCGCACAAAGAAACCCGATTGAACTCATTTTCATCCAAAGCGCAAAATAAGGCATTCATAGCCTTTGCATTTAAAGAAAAATACTTCTTCTCCAAATCCGACCATTCGTTCATCGATTTAGAGGGAAGTTGAAAACCATTTTCAACAATATTCCATAAATCCAAATTCATAGAAATCAAGAAAACTCTCATTCGAGTTTTCCAATATGTGTAGTCCAATCCGTTAAACAACGGTGGACGAAGAATCGAAAAACCCTCTTTAAAGCCATGAAGAGCCATTTATCTCGGGTGTAAATCCGAAATGAGAAATACTAGGCTCTGATACCAATTGTTAGGATTAAGAGCACTAAGAGGGGGGGGTGAATTAGTGCAGCAGATAAAAACATCAACTTGATCAAATCTCTCGTACGATAAAAAACCGTTTCCGACGTAAAACCGATTTCGGAAACTTAGCTTGAAAGCATATGTAAATATATTGAAGGTAGTAAGCTATTGAAGGGGTTTGCAGTAAGATAATAGCAGGAAACAAAATACAAACCAGAGAAGACAGGAGTTTATAGTGGTTCGGTTAATCGTGACCTACATCCACTCCTCCGATTCCTCTTCCGTCGAGGCCATCGGCATCCACTAATGATCTTCCTTTACTAGGTGAAGATCAACCTCCTTCTTACACCCCTCTTCTCCTTTTACCGGGTTTAGGAAACAACCCTTACAAGCACTCACTCTCCTCTCTTAAATAGAATTCTAACACATAAGCTAGAGGAGGGATTTCTCAACTGATTTTTATAGCTTTTCTTTCCTTTTTTGCTCTTTGTGTTTGTGTGAATTAACCAGGGATGAGAGGGGTATTTATAGGCCCCAAACCAGTTTGAATTTGGAGCTCAAAATTGTCATCTCCTGGAATTCCGGGGTCTAACGGTTGCACCGCCTGGCAGAGCTTGGAGACTGAGCCTCTAGGCGGTTGCATCTCTTGTTAGGGGCGGTTGCACCTCCTGCCAAAGCTCGGAGACCGAGGTCAGGTGGTGCCACCGCCTGACTGGGGCGGTTGCACCGCCCAGTCAGAGCTCGGACACCGAGCTCAAGCAGTTGCACCTCTGTCAGAGGTGGTTGCACCGCCCAACCAGAGCTCGGAGACTGAGCCCTGGGCGGTGCCACCGCCGACCCGAGCGATGCCACCTTTGGCCAAGTAATCTGGGTCCGAATGGGCTGATCCATTCAGCCCAATTTGGGTCTGTCAAGGGCCCAATTACCCCAAGATTAAGTTAATGGGATCACCTCCAATTTCTAACTTTAACTATGAATTTCTTAAGACATTTACTGCAACTTGCTCCGGTGCGTCAATCACTTCTTCCAGCGAGCTTCCGGCGAGCTTCCGTCGATCATCCGATGAACCCTCGGTGATGCTTCTGCGGACTTCCAGCAAACTCTTGGACTTGCGACGATCCACTTGGCAAGTTCCGACGAGCTTCTTTGGCAAGCTCCTGGACTTCTCAGATTTGTTCCCGCAGAACCTCCGACGACCGTCCGAACTTCCATCAAATTCTCGAACCCCCAACGTGATCATAGCCTTGACTCCGGTGCCACTCCTACTGCATGTCTTACTTTCATCATAGTTAATCCTGCACACTTAAAACAAAACTTCGATCGAGATAATTAATCCTATGTAATTAACTAAGTTGTCTAGCATGTCATTGGTCCCTCGACGCTTCGTCCGATTCTTCGGTGCATCGTCCTCTCCTACGGCCTATTGCCCAATCGGCCAGTTGACTCCGCAACTCCGATATCCTTGGTGCAATACCCACTCTTCTTGGCCCGATGCCCGAGTCCACGACCCGAAGCCTTCTGTCGATATGTCGACCGATCCACCGGCCCAACGTCCAATCTTCTGACATGTTCCTCTAGCACAACATGATTTTTCCTGCTTTAATTGTCACATCCTGATCGAAGCATCCTGCATCACTCAAAATACAGATTAAAACATAAACACAATTATCAAATGATTTTATCATCAAAATATGAGATTCATCAGTGGTGAATTAGTGCAGCGATAAAAATATCGGTTTAGAAAAATATTTCGTACGATAAAAACTAAACTCGAAAGTGCTTAACTTGAAAGTGTGTTCGTAAAAGTGTGCAACAAAAGTAATGCGGAAGTAAAGCTCATATGGAGGTTTGCAGTAAGGTAAATAGCAATAATTAAATGCAAAACAGAGTTTTAGAGTGGTTCGGTCAACGTGACCTACATCCACTTTCGGCTTCCTCCTCCGACGAGGTCACCGACGTCCACTAGAGGCCTTCCTTCAATAGGCAAAGGCCAATCACCTTTTACACCCCTCTTCTCCTTTTCATGGGTTTAGGAGACAACCCTTACAAGCACTCACTCTCCTCTCTTGAACAGAATTCTAACACTTAGAGTGGAGGAGGGAATTCTAGAGAGATAGCAGTAGCATTTTTTCACTTTTGAATACTCTGTGCTTGTATGCTTTAACCAAGGATGAGAGGAGTATTTATAGGCTTCAAGTTGATTCAAACTTGGAGCCTAAAACTTTCCCATCCTGGGTTCCCTGGGCACAAGCAGTACCACCGCTTGTGTTGGGTAGTATCACCACCCAGTGTCAGTTTGACACTAACACTACCCTAGGCGGTACCACCGCCCAGGTCTAGCGGTACCACTACTTGGGGGGGGCAGTGCTAGGTGGTATCATCGCCCAGACTGGTGGTACCACTATCTGGTGTTGGGAAATCATGGGGGGCGACATCATATGCGCAGCGGAAGAACAAGAAAACAAAAATCCCCGATTCCCAAAAAGATGTTCGTCGTTGTGCGAAGATTGGTGCGTAAAAATCCGCAAAACACAAAATTGCGTATAGAGATTGTGTTACCTAGGGAGATTGTATATCCCTGTTTCCTTGCAGATCCTTAGGAGAGGGTGAAGGAGGTCAAGCGTCCTCCTCTCTAGCGGTGATCCACACAGCAGGGTTGCGACGACCCTCCTCAAAACTCCAGGCCTCTGAGGTGGAGAGGGAGAGGAGAATAGGAAAGGCAAGCAAAGACTCTAGCCTATGAGGCTGTGAATCCCTCCTATTTATAAAGATCCCGTGTTAAACCCTAATGGGTCCTTCCCTAGTGGGTATTGGATCTGCATCTAATAAGACAAGGGCTCCGTCGGATATCTCATATCCAAACCTCTACTCATTGCAATGCCTACCATATATGTGTGACCCTCTAGGCCCAATATCGAGCTGGCCGTGAGTCATACCTGTCAGAACTCCTTCTAACTCAGTGAATTATTATCTCTGTAATAATTCACTTTCGACTCATCGACTCACTGGGGCTAGGCCACTATATCGTAGTCCCCGACGATCTGGGGAATCCAATCCATTGGACCTGTCTGTCCTCGATTACCATGTACCTATAGTCCCTCATCTATCTAATATCCCGGAGACCGTATATCGAGCATGGTGTTTGTCCGGACCCATACGGTTTCTACTCGAGTCTCGCTCTAATCGGATTCTCCCCGAGAACTCTTTCTCTCTCTCAACCCGAATGACCCTGGCCGGGGATTTGTATGAACAAGAACACATGGGATATTCCTCTCATGGCCTTGAGAGTGGATGATCCTCTATCGACACTCAATAGCCCTCGTAAGGTCGACTACCACTCCCAATGACCAATTGTACTAGATCTGGGACAGCCAAACCTATAAGTCTGGTATCAAAGAGTGGAGCACTCATACAGGACATCCTTGGTGTCTCAAGTCTAAGGACCGGATACACCACTAGGGACTACTGAATCGTTGTCGACAATAAGGCATCATCAACCATCCAGCATTCCGTGGCGGATCAATCGATGAACTCATTCTCTAATGAGCACTGTGTCTTGTATCCCTAGTGTCCCTACATGAGCAGCTATGAGACCAGCTGCATCCATCATATGGACGGGTATATAGCACACCGTCTATCCGGTTATCCGCGATGTCCCTCTCGAGTAACTTATGACCGGGATTATTTAGGATATGTGTTTAAAGGTGAATCGATCTCATTATCGTGATCTCATCACGATCCGATTCCCATTGCACAAATCCAAGGACATCACAATATATATATGCATTTATGCAATAGTTATAAAGTGATATACGCCAAAATATAATAAGCAAAAAAGATTCTGTATCAAGTCACACGTGCCATCACTCACGTGATTGGCTTGCTGGGCACCTATGACTAGCAATCTCCCACTTGACCTAAAGCCAATCACCTATGTATTTGATCCCCATCAGACCCCTGTGATGCTCAAAGACAATCTGAGACAACGGCTTTGTTAGTGGATCTGCAATGTTATCTTCGGATGGAACTCTTTCCACTACGACATCTCCTCGGGTTACGATCTCTCTTATAAGCTGGAACCTCCTCAGAACACTTCTGATGAGACCCGGGTAACCTTATTTGAGTAATCACCTCATAGTTGTCACAATATAAGGAAGTCGACTTGTCGCTATCTGTATCGACTCCCAAATCTGTGATGAACTTCTTCACCCAGACTCCCTCCTTTGCTGCATCTGATGCAGCAATGTATTCCGCCTCTGTGGTCGAGTCAGCAGTGGTATCTTGCTTGGAACTCTTCCAGCACACTACTCCTCCATTCAAGGTGTACACATACCCTGAATTCGACTTGCTATCATCGACATCAGACTGAAAACTTGAGTCAGTGTAGCCTTCAACCTTAAGGCTATTACCTCCATATACTAGTAAAAGATCCTTAGTCCTTCTCAAGTACTTAAGGATACACTTTACTGCTTTCTAGTGCTCCAAGCCTGGATCCGCCTGATACCTGCTCGTGACACTCAGAGCATGCGCTATATCAGGCCTAGTACATAGCATGGCATACACGATAGACCCTATTGCTGAGGCATAAGGTATCATATCCATGTTCGCCTTTCTTTTGGAGTCTTTGGGGACATATTCGTAGAAAACGATATCCCATATCTCATCGGTATGAGACCTCTCTTGGAATTTTCATTGCCAAACCATTTGACAATAGTTTCTATGTACCTGGACTGGGACAAGCCAAGCATCCTCTTGGATCTATCTCTATAGATTCTAATCCCCAAGATATAAGATGCTTCCCCTAAGTCCTTCATGGAGAAGTGTCTAGATAACCAAGCCTTTACTATGGATAGCATTCCTATGTCATTCCCAATGATGAGGATGTCATCCACATATAACACCAAAAAGGTGATAGCGCTCCCACTTACCTTTCTGTATACATAAGGCTCATCTTCATTCTTAACGAAGTCATAAAATCTGATTGCCTCATCAAATCTTATGTTCTAACTTCGGGAAGCTTGCTTTAGTCAATAAATGGATCTAAGCAACCTACACACCTTATCTGGGCAATTCTTGGACACGAATCCCTAAGGTTGCATCATATACACCTCCTCCTCGAGGTTCCCGTTGAGGAATGCGGTTTTCACATCCATCTGCCAGATCTCATAATCATAGTGTGCTGCAATAGGCAATAGAATTCTGATGGATTTTAGCATTGCTACGGGTGAGAAAGTTTCGTCGTAGTCAACACCTTGCCTTTGACGATACTCCTTAGCCACTAGCCTTGCTTTATAGGTCTCTACCTTTCCATCTACTCCGATCTTTTTCTTAAAGATCCACTTGCAACCGATGGGTACAATACCCTCGGGCGCATCAACTAGGTTCCAAACCTTATTGGAGTACATAGAATCCATCTCAGAATTCATGGCTTCTTTCCACTTCCCGGAGTCTATACTCATAATAGCCTTCTCGTAGGTCTGAGGATCAATATCCTCTACATCCTTTGCTCTAATATGTCCCACATATCTCTCAGGAGGATGGGATACTCTATCAGACCTGCGTAAAGTTGATACTTGTGTATTAGGTACCTGAACAAACTCGGGCTGTAGAGTGGTGCTTGAGCTTGGTTCTCCAACCTCGCTCAATTCTATCATTCTCCCACTGTCTCCATCAAGAATGTGTTCGTTCTCAAGGAACACTACTCTCTTAGCTACAAAGACCTTTTGGTCCTCGAGATGATAGAAATAATACCCACAAGTTTCCTTGGGGTATCCCACAAATTTGCATCGCTCTGTCCTTGATTCTAACTTATCGGGGTTGTGTCTTCTAACATGGGTAGGGCAGCCCCAGATCTTAACAACCTTAAGATCAAGCTTCTTCCCTTTCCATATCTCATATGGTGTAGACACTACCGACTTAGTTGGAACTCTGTTCAGAAGGTAAGCTGCGGTTTCTAGGGCATATCCCTAGAATGAGATGGGTAGGTCAGCGAAACTCATCATGGACCGTACCATATCTAATAATGTACGATTTCTCCTTTCAGAGACACCATTGAGCTAAGGTGTATAAGGAGGTGTCCATTGGGATAATATCCCATGGTCCTTGAGGAACTGAGTAAACTCTGTACTTAAGTATTCACCTCCTCGATCTGATCGAAGAGTTTTGATACTCTTTCCAGTCTGGTTCTCCACCTCATTCTTATACTCTCTGAATTTCTCAAAGGCCTTAGACTTGTACTTCATTAAGTACACATATCCATACCTTGAGAAATCATCAGTAAATGTAATGAAGTAGGAGTAACCTCCAATGGCATGAGTTGACATGGGTCCACATACATTACTATGTATGAGTTCCAACAACTCATTGGCTCTCTCTCCAGTTCTACTAAATGGAGATTTGGTCAATTTTCCACGAATGCAAGGCTCACAGGTCGCATATGACATATAGTCGAATGGATCTAGATATCCATCATTTAGCAACTTTTGAATCTTTCTTTCATCGATGTGACCTAGCCTACAATGCCACAGGTATGCACTGTTCAACTCATCTCGTTTCCTTTTGGACACATTTTACATTCATGATATGTGGAGTGGTGTCTAACATAAATAAACCATTATGCAATGTTCCTTTCGTGATGATCTTATCATCTAATAATATTGAACAACCATTTTCTCAAAAACAAATTTATATCCACTAACTGTTAAACATGAAATGGAGATAATGTTTTTGATAATAGAAGGAACAAAATAACATGCATCTAATGCAATAAAAGCTTCACTAGGCAGATGTAGGGCGACCTCACCAACAGCTAATACAGTAACTTTTGCTCCATTACCCATCTTAAGGTCCATCTCGCCTCTCTGTAGTCTCCTAGGCCTTGCCAGAACCTGCAAGGAATTGCATATATGATAAGCACTACTGGTATCCAATACCCATGTGTTATCATAAGAGTCTAACAAATGGAGACTGATCATGAATGTACCTGAAGCTTCATCAAGCTTTTGTTTCGCCCTTTCTACAAGGTACTCTTTGCAATTTCTCTTCCAATGCCCATCTTTACCACAGTGGATGCACTGGCCTTTGTCCTTTGCTGGGTCTTTCTTAGCAACCTTTGCTTTACCTTGTTTGCCCTTGCCCTTTCCCTTCTTAAGGGACCTTTCTTCTTTCCTTTTCTTTCTGGTCTCACCAGTGTAGAGAACTGGCTTCTCTTTCTTAATAGTACTCTTTGCCTCCCTCAACATATTGAGGAGCTCTGGGAGAGTCACCTCAAGCTTGTTCATATTAAAATTCATTATGAATTGTGAAAAGGAATCTGGTAGGGACTGAAGCACAATGTCCACACACAAGTTATCCTCTAGGACCATTCCTAGACCTGTGAGTTTCTCTATCCACTCAATCATCTTTAGGACATGATTCTGAACCGGTGTCCCTCGGTCATCCTAGCGGAAAAGGCTCTTGGATATCTCATATCGTTGAGTCCTTCCCTGTTCCTCAAACAATTTATGGACATGTAGGAGAATGGATCGGCATCCATCTTTTCATGTTGTCTCTGTAACTCTGAGTCATAGAGACCAACATATAGACACCGAGCAAGAGTGGAGTCATCAATGTACTTCACGTGGCGAAGCGAACTCATCCTCGCTTGCCCCTTCTTCCCCGGTAGGCATCATCAGATCAAGGATGTACACGATTTTCTCCGCCTGAGAGAATAATTCTCAAGTTCTGGAGCCAATCCGTATAATTTGGACCAAGATAAAGGCGGTTGACATCAAGTATGCCACGTAAAGGGATTTGAAAGCGACATTTTCTGAAAATAAAGATGTAGCGAAAATGAATAACATGCAGATTTTGCAAGAAATAAACTATCAAGATATGGATTTCTATCTTAATATGCTCCCACTATTTTACTAACGAGTCACGCGACACCCTCAGCACGTGAAACGGAAGTCTCCGGCAGACTTCTAGTGGGGATCAGGATCCAATCAGCGTCTTAGTGTAACCTCGAGGGACTCGACCAATCACACTAAGCCTAAAAGGTAGGCAACTCTTGCCGATCACAACTCCTTGTGATTCCCATCCTGTTCGGCCTCCGAATCACCATGGCCTCGAGGGACTCGACCAACCATGATGCTCGGTTAAGTCAACACCTTCGTTACAAGATAAGTCTGATTTGATGATATACCCTCGAGGGACTCGACCAAGCATACCATGTCCTCAGGTCACCGATGACATCTCTATGTCGTAAGCAAGATAGCGAATCGTGATATAGGTGAATCTCGAGGGACTCGACCAACTCAACCTACACAGGGAATCAGTTCCTACTCATAACGATGGAAGGCCATGTGGGTCAATCTAATTGCCTCACGTTTACCGACTTAATATTATCGAGAGATGTTTCTATAATTTGGTCTCCTAATATGATATGTCACACATATACATATTTAATATATATCTACATCGCATGCAAATATATATATACATATCTAGTATGTGTATAAGCAATCACATCAGATGATTATGGACCACAACCTAATATGATTAGGCCCGAGCCAGTAGGCCTAATCACTCACATCAAGATCTATGTGTGCAACGGTGCATCTCCATGCCTTGTGATCGTCCATCTCGTCCTAATCGGTTCCGTCGAAATCTTGATGCATCTCCATGCATCACGATCGTCCGTCTCGTGGGTCCCGCTATCGCATCCGCGCTCCCGCTGCGCCTCCTCATGTGATTACAACTTAATCATAGGCACGCAGGCCCGACAATAAACGAGAAATATAATGGAGGTTCGCAGACCTCAATAATAATAATCACAAGTACACACATCACACGGTCCATGATCATCCGTCCCACACATCATACATCACATGTATAAATAATCATCATCATGTAGGACTACTAGATAATAATAAAAAATAATAATCAACTAAACCTTTTAATTAATTAATATTTTTCTGAAATCGGGATATGTAGGGAATTTCTCAATTCCTAAGGGTATTTTTTGTAATTTGGACAAAAAGACGAAACTGAAATTTCTCAAATTCACAGGGGCAAAACTATCCTTTTGCCCAAAACCCTAATTCCCTGTTGCTGCCGCCGCCACCCTCCTATGGCGGCTGCTCAGGCGGCGGGGATGCCCTCGCGAGGGCGGCTGCGCGATGCAGCCGATGGCCGCCTTCGGGGTGGAGCACCCCCCCGCGCCGCCGCCTCAGCGGTGGTGCTGCCTCGCTGGAGGCCGCCCTGCGGGGTTTTTGCCATGGGAGTAGCTGCCACCCGGCCGCTACCCCTGGTGCCTCGGCCAGCGTTCGCCCCGTGGCGCCCTCTACCAGTGGGCTGCCGGCCGCCCGGCCGCCAAGCCTACTGCAAGCAGACGGCTGGCGGTTGCTGCGGGCACAGCGCTTATGCATCTTGCCGACGTTGGTGCTGGCTGCGGCTGTCATGCTGCCAGGTGGCTGCAGGCATCGCGATCATGGGCAGCAATTGTTGCTGCCCTTCCTCGCTTTTCGTCCAACGATTTTGGCGTCAATATTCTTCCTAAACACAACACACGCAGTTCAAAACCAATCATTCGCACGAATAACCTGGCTCGATACCACTGTTGGGAAATCATGGGGGCGACATCATATCGCGTGGAAGAACAAGAAAACAAAAATCCCGATTCCCAAAAAAGATGATGTTCTTAGATCGTGCGAAGATTGGTGCGTAAAAATCCATAAAAACACAAAACTGCATATAGAGATTGTGTTACCTAGGGAGATCAGATATCCCCTGTTTCCTTGCAGATCCTTAGGAGAGGGTGAAGGAGGTCAAGCGTCCTCCTCTCTAGCGGTGATCCACACAATAGGGTTGCGACGACCCTCCTCAAAACTCCAGGCCTCTGAGGTGGAGAGGGAGAGGAGAATAGGAAAGGCAAGCAAAGACTCTAGCCTATGAGGCTGTGAATCCCTCCTATTTATAGAGATCCCGTGTCAAACCCTAATGGGTCCTTCCCTAGTGGGTATTGGATCTCAGATCCAATAAGACAAAGGGCTCCGTCCGGATATCTCATATCCCAACCTTTACTCATCGCAATGCCTACCATATGTGTGTGTGACCCTCTAGGCCCAATATCGAAATGGCCGTGAGTCATACCCTCGTCGAAACTCCTTCTAACTCGGTGAAATTATTATCTTTGTAATAATTCACTCGACTCATCGACTCTGGGACGTACTAGGCCACTATGCCGTAGTCCCCGGACGATCTGAGGGGAATCCTATCCATTGGACCTGTTTGTCCTCGGTTATCATGTACCTATAGTCCCTCATCCATCTAATATCCCGAGACCGTGATATATCGAGCATGGTGTTTGTCGGACCCATATGGTTTCTACTTGAGTCTCGCTCTAATCGGATTCTCCTGAGAACTCTTTCTCTCTCAACCCGAATGACCCTGGCCAGGGATTTGTCCGAACAAGAACACATGGGATATTCCTCTCATGACGCCAAGAGGGATGATCCTCTATCGACACTCAATAGCCCTCGTAAGGTCGACTACCACTCCCAATGACCAAACTGTACTAGATCTGGACAGCCAAACCTATAAGTCTGGTATCAAAGAGTGGAGCACTCATACAGGACATCCTTGGTGTCTCAAGTCTAAGGACCGGATACACCACTAGGACTACGGAATCATTTGTCGACAATAAGGCACCATCAACCATCCAGCATTCCGTAAGCGGATCAATCAGTGAACTCATTCTCCAATGAGCACCTGTACTGTATCCCTAGTGTCCCTACACGAGCAGCTATGAGACCAGCTGCATCCATAATATGGACGGGTATACAGCACACCAGTCTATCCGGTTATCACGATGTCCCTCTCGTGTAACCTATGATCGGGATTATTTAGGATATGTGTTTAAAGGTGAATCGATCTCATTATCGTAATCTCATCACGATCCGATTCCCATTGCACAAATCCAAGGACATCACAATATATATATGTATTTATGCAATAGTTATATAGTGATATACGCGAAAATATAATAAGCAAAAAAAATTCTGTATCAAGTCACAAGTGCCATCACTCACGTGATTGGCTTGCTGGGCACCTATGACTAGCATCTGGCACCTTGCCCGGGGCGGTACAACCACCTAGACTGGCGGTACCACCACTTGACATAGTCTCGAAGACTATGCTACGACGATGAGACTTCTTGGGGTACTATTTGGGCTTCTTATTGGGCCCAACATAGTTCTTATATGGGCCTAGCTGGACCCTAATTGGGTTGGCTCAAATCCAAGCCCAATTACGTGCTAACTATGAAATCCTAAGATATTTGCTAAGCAAAACAAGTCCCTATGTCTATTCTTCCGGCGAGCTTATGACGAACTTCCGACGAACATCTATCGAACTTTTGTCGATCTCTCGACAATGTTCCGGCGGACTCCTGGCAAGCTCCTGGACTTCACGATGATCTTTTTGGCGAGTTCCAATGAGCTTCTCTAGCAAGCTCTAAGACTTCTCGGTTGGTTCCGCCAAAACTTCCGACAAACGTCCGGACTTCCGACGAACTCTCGAACTCTCAACAAAATTGCGTCCTTGACTCTAGGACTTTATTTTGCTTCATGCCTTGCTATCATAGTAAATCCTACACATGTAAAAACATACTTCGATCTAGATAATTAATACTAAGCATTAATCACATTGTCCGGCATTTCACTGGTCCCTCGATGCTTCGTCCGATTCTTCGGCGCATCGTCCTCTCATGCGGCCTATTGTCCAATCAACCAATTGACTCCGCAACTTTGATATCCTTGGTGCATGCAATATCTGCTCTTCTTGGCCCGATGCTCGAATCCACGACCTGAAGCCTTCTATCGATACGTCGACTGATCCCCCGGCTCGACGTTTAATCTTCTAACATGTTCCTTCGGCCCAACATGATTCTTCCTACTTTAATTGTCTCATCCCAATCGAAGCATCCTGCATCAATCAAAATGTAGATTAAAAGACAAATATTTATCGATTGGTTTCATAATCAAAATCCGAGATTCAATAATCTCCCCCTTTTTTATGATGACAACAAATCGACGGCGGAGTTAACTTTAACTCCCGGAGTTTAAACAAACTCCCCCTATCAATATGCTTTATTAATAGAAACTCTTGAATTAAAAAATCCAAGCAAACATGTTATGATCAAATCATGCATGACATCAACATACTTCTCCCCCTTTGTCATCAATAAAAAGGAGAAGTTCCAACTATCAAGGGTTTGAGATATCTAAGTTCAATATATTGCATGAAAAACATAATATCCATTTTTATCATCATGCAAGCTAGCAAAAATTTAGAGTTTTGCAAGTGTGTAAATTTTGCTAGATGTGTAAGTTTAGAATTTTTGCTTCTTGAGATAGGCAAGATAACACTTCTTCGTAGTGTTCAAGGAAGCTAGCTAATTAGAGATGTTCAAGAAAGCAACACTTGCTTCATGAAATATGCAAGTTTTACAACTTACAAGCTAGCAAATTTAAATATATGCAAGTTGGCATATTTGCTTTTCTTTATGATGTGCAAAATGGCATATTTTTGCATCTTCTTGAGATTTCAAGCTAGCAATTCTTGGTGATGTTCAAGATAGCAATTTCTTCTCTTTTGAGAAGTGTAATTTTTGCTTTCTTTTTGAATTGTGCGAGCTAGCAAATTTACTTTCTAGCACGTTTTGCTCCCCCTTTGTCATTGTCAAAAAGAAGGGAAGACCCTTTACATCAATTTTCAAATTATGACAAAAGTAAATAGTATAGATGAAAATTCAAGTCATGAATTTTAAAATAATTATTTTATCATGAATATTTCATCATTGCATGCATTATTAACATAAGTTAAAGCATTGCATGCATAATACCAAATCATCATGTATATAAAATTATCATTACATACACCAATCATCATTCTAGAGTATTATTTTAGAAAATGATAATTATTGATTTTCATATTATTTAAAAAATCATAGTGTTGCATGCATTTTTATCTAAGGGAAAAATCATAATGTTGCATACATCATTCCAAAACATTTCAAGCCATATAAGCCATAATTACAAATACATCATGTCATGAAAGATAAGACCTCTTAAATTACAAAAGACATGACTTATATAGTAAATCTCTTCTTTAAATAAAATATCAAAAAAATGTAGGTGTACAAAGAAGTGATCTTGAAAAAGAAATCAAGATCCTGATTTTGATAAAACTCATTCAAATTCAAATAATCCAAATCATCAAAAACATTTTCAAAAACATTTTTAAGAGATTTACAAAAGTGATACAAATAGATTCATTAATCTCCTTCTTGGAAAAATCGATAAAGTAGAGAAATTTTTCTAAGAAAAGGCTTTCCTCTTTCTAGTTTGTTTCATACAACCATGTCTTTGTCCTTTTTATGCCAAAAAATATATATATCATCAATCGTTTAGGATCAAAAAATAAAATTCATCATAAAAATCATCAAGATCAATAAACCATAAATTACTTGAAAATCATCATGCATAATTTCGAAATTTATTAAGCATAATCATTATGCATCATTTCATCAAACTTAAAGCATTTTCAATCAAGTTATTTGTGGTCATGCATTTTTCTTTTTAGGTGAATCTAACTTTTCATTCTTAGTTTCCATAAAAAGGCCAGGCATCATTTTTAAAATCGGAAGGCAATATAAAAATTTTTAAGATATACATTATTGCTTCTCAAGCACAGACATAAAATTAATCATATTTGGTGTGCAAGCATTAGATTAACATTTTATTGTATTTTCATACAGTTTTCATGATCATTTTTAAAAATTACTTAGAAAGATAAGCATGATTCCTTTTTTTTTATTTTCATTATTAAACATGCACTTTACAAGAAAATTAATTCTAAACTAAATTAAAGATAACTCATGAAAAATATCATGTAATTTCGAAATAGACTAAAGCCATTTTGATTACCTCAACGTCGAAAGCCGTTAATGCGTAGTTTGTCACCTCGCCTTTGTTGATTTTCTCCTCGTCTTCGAAGGAGCTCAATTCATCCCAATTTTTATTCTTCTTCTTGCGTTCAGAGCAAGTAATTACTTTTTTTTATTTTTTAATTTTTGTTTCATTAACTTTTTAAATTTCAATGTGAGTTCAAGTTCACCATCACATGAGCTTATACTCGAGTGGTCTTCTTTTGATCGATGTGCCAAATCCTTCCTATTCTGTGGAAGGTGGTTCTCAAGTTCTTCACGTGCATTACATGCTATTTCATATATGATCAATGAACCAATTAGTTCTTCAATCAAAAAATGGTTCAAGTTCTTTGATTCTTGTATTGCCGTTATTTTCGAATCACAATTTTTATTAAAAGAACGTAAAATTTTGTTAACGAGTTTAAAATTCGAAAAACTTTTGCTAAGAGCTTTTAAACCATTGATGACATCCGTAAAATGGGTGTACATGTCAATAATGGTTTCACTCGGCTTCATTCGAAAAAGCTTGAAATCATACATTAAAAAACTAATTTTTGAACCTTTAACTTTGTTAGTTCCTTCATGTGTGATTTCAAGAGTGCACCAAATATCAAAAGCTGTTTTGCACATAGAAACCCGATTAAACTCGTTTTTGTCTAAGGTGCAAAATAAGACATTCATAGCCTTTGCATTTAGAGAAAAAGCCTTGTTCTCCAAATCAATCCAATCTTTCATTGGAAGAGAAGACCTTTTAAAATCGTTTTTGACCAAATTCCATAAATTTAAATCAATAGAAAGTAAGAAAACTCTCATTCGAGTTTTCTAATAAGTGTAGTCCATCCCATTGAAAAAGAGAGGATGAATAAGAGAGTGACCCTCTTGAAAGCCGAAAAGAGCCATTTCTCTTGGGTGTTAAACCAATTGAGAAATCACGAGGCTCTAATACCAATTGTTAGGATCAAGAGTCGAGGTGGGGACTAAGAGGGGGGGGGGGGTTGAATTAGTACAGCGATAAAAATGTCGGTTTGGAAAAATCTTTCGTATGATAAAAACCGAACTTGGAAGTGCTTAACTTGAAAGCGTGTTCGTAAAGATGTGTAGCAAAAGTAATGAGGAAGTAAAGCACATATGGAGGTTTGTAGTAAGGTAAATAGCAATAAGTAAATGCAAACTAGAGTTTTAGAGTGGTTCGGTCAACGTGACCTGCATCCACTTTTAGCTTCCTCCTCCGACGAGGTCACCGGCATCCACTGGAGGCATTCCTTTAATAGGCGAAGGTCAATTACCTTTTACACCCCGCTTCTCCTTTTCATAGGTTTAGGAGACAACCCTTACAAGCACTCACTCTCCTCTCTTAAACAGAATTCGAACACATAGAGTGGAGGAGGGAATTCTAGAGAGATTATAATAGTGTTTTCTCACTTTTGAATACTCTGTGCTTGTATGCTTTAACTAGGGATGGGAAGGGTATTTATAGGCTTCAAGTTGATTCGAACTTGGAGCTTAAAACTTTCCCATCCTGGGTTCCCCAAGCATGGGTGATACCATCGCCCAGTGTCAGTTTGAAACTAACACTGCCCTGGGTGGTACCACCACTTGGGGGGGCAGTGCTAGGCGGTATCATCGCCTATACTAGCGGTATCATCGCCTGATATAGTCTCGAAGATTGTGCCATGATGGTAAGACTTCTTGGGGCACTGTTTGGGCCTCTTATTGGGCCCAACATAATTCTTACATGGGCCTAATGTTGGGAAATCCCTAGGGGCGACATCATATGCGCAGCGGAAGAACAAGAAAAACAAAATCCACGATTCCCAAAGAGATGTTCGTCGTCGTGCGAAGATTGGTACGCAAAAATCCGCGAAACATGAAACTGCGTATAGAGTAGATTGTGTTACCTAGGGAGATCGTATATCCCTGTTTCCTTGCAGATCCTTAGGAGAGGGTGAAGGAGGTCAAACGTCCTCCTCTCTAGCGGTGATCCACACAGTAGAGTTGCGACGATGCTCCTCAAAACTCCAGACCTACTCTGAGGTGGAGATGGAGAGGAGAATAGGAAAAGGCAAACAAAAGCTCTCTAGCCCATGGGGCTCTGAATCCCTTCTATTTATAGAGGTCCCCTATCAAACCCTAATGGGTCCTCCCCTAGTGGGTATTGGATCTGCATCCAATTAGACAAGGTCTCCATCGGATATCTCATATCCGAACCTCTATTCATCGCAATGCCTACCATATGTGTGTGACCCTCTAGGCCCAATATCGAGCTCGCCGTGAGTCATACCTTTCAGAACTCCTTCTAACTCAGTGAATTATTATCTCTGTAATAATTCACTCGACTCATCGACTACGGACGTACTAGGCCACTACGCTGTAGTCCCTAGACGATACAGGGGAATCCAATCCATTGGACCTGTCTGTCCTCAGTTACCATGTACCTATAGTCCCTCATCCATCTAATATACCAGAGACCGTATATCGAGCATGGTGTTGTTAGACCCACACGGTTTCTTCTCGAGTCTCGCTCTAATCGGATTCTCCCAGAGAACTCTTTCTCTCTCAACCTGAATGACCCTGGCCAGGGATTTGTCTGCGCAAGAACACATGGGATATTCCTCTCATGACGCCGAGAGTGGATGATCCTCTATCGACACTCAATAGCCCTCATAAGGTCGACTACCACTCTCAATGACCAGCTGTACTAAATCTGGGACAACCAAACCTATAAGTCTGGTATCAAAGAGTGGAGCACTCATACAGGACATCCTTGGTGTCTCAAGTCTAAGGACCAGATTCACCACTAGGACTACGGAATCGCTGTCTGACAATAATGCATCATCAACCATCCAGCATTCCGTAAGCGGATCAATCAGTGAACTCATTATCCAATGAGCACCTGTACTATATCCCTAGTGTCCCTATACAAGCAGCTATGAGACCAGCTGCATCCATCATATGGATGGGTATACAACACACCAGTCTGTCCAGTTATCACGATATCCCTCTCGAGTAACCTATGACCGGGATTATTTAGGATATGTGTTTAAAGGTGAATCGATCGCACTATCGTGATCTCATCACGATCTGATTCCCATTGCACAAATCCAAGGACATCACAATATATGTATGCATTTATGCAATAGTTATAAAGTGATATATGCCAAAATTTAATAAGCAAAAAGATTCTATATTAAGTCATACGTGCCATCACTCACGTGATTGGCTTGCTGGACACCTATGACTAACAATCTCCCACTTGACCTAAAGTCAATCACCTATGTGTCTGATCCCCATCAGACCCCTGTGATGCTCAAAACAAATCTGAGACAACGGCTTTGTTAGTGGTTCTGCAATGTTATCTTCGGATGGAACTCTTTCCACTACTACATCTCCTTGGGTCACGATCTCTCTGATAAGGTGGAACCTCCTCAGAACATGCTTAGATTTCTGATGAGACCTAGGTTCCTTTGCTTAAGCAATCGCCCCATTGTTATCGCAATATAGGGAGATCGACTCTTCGCTACCCGGCACGACTCCCAAATCTGTGATGAACTTCTTCACCCAAACTCCCTCCTTTGCTGCATCTGATGCAGCAATGTACCTCCGCCTCGTGGTTGAGTCATCGGTGGTATCTTGCTTGGAACTCTTCCAAAGACACTTTGCCCTCCATTCAAGGTGTACACATACCCCGAATTCGACTTGCTATCATGACATTATACTGAAAAAACTTGAGTCAGTGTAGCCTTCAACCTTAAGGCTATTACCTCCATATACTAGTAAAAGATCCTTAGTCCTTCTCAAGTACTTAAGGATACACTTTACTGCTTTCCAAGACTCCAAGCCTAGATCCTTTGATACACTGCCGGGACACTTTCGAGCATGCGCTATATCAGGCCTAGTACATAGCATGACATACATGAAAGACCCTATTGCTGAGGCATAAGGTATCATATCCATTTTCGCCCTTTCTTCTGGAGTCTTTGGGGATATACTCGTAGAAAGCGATATCCCATGTCTCATTGGTATGAGACCTCTCTTGGAATTTTTCATGCTAAACCTTTTGACAATGGTTTCTATGTACCTGGACTGGGACAAGCCAAGCATCCTCTTGGATCTATCTCTATAGATTCTAATCCCCAAAATATAGGATGCTTCCCCTAAGTCCTTCATAGAGAAGTGTCTAGATAACTAAGCCTTTACTGTAGATAGCATTCCTACATCATTCCCAATGATCAGGATGTCATCCACATATAACACCAAAAAGGTGATAGCGCTCCCACTTACCTTTCTCTATACACAAGGCTCATATTTGTTCTTAACGAAGTCATAAGATCTGATTGACTCATCAAATCTTATGTTCTAACTTCGTGAAGCTTGCTTTAATCCATAAATGGATCTAAGCAACCTACACACCTTATCTGGACAGTTCTTGGACACGTATCCCTCAGGTTGTATCATATACACCTCCTCCTCGAGATTCCCATTGAGGAATGCGGTTTTCACATCCATCTGCAAAATCTCATAATCATAGTGTGCTGCATTGCTACGGGTGAGAAGGTTTCGTCATAGTCAACACCTTGCCTTTGACGATACCCCTTAGCCACTAGCCTTGCTTTATAGGTCTCTATTTTTCCATCTACTCCAATCTTTTTCTTAAAGATCCACTTGCAACCGATGGGTACAATACCTTCGGGCGCATCAACTAGGTTCCAAACCTTATTGGAGTACATAGAATCCATCTCAGAATTCATGGCTTCTTGCCACTTCCCGGAGTCTATACTCATAATAGCCTCCTTGTAGGTCTGAGGATCAATATCCTCTGCATCCTCTCCTCTAATATGTCCCACATATCTCTCAGGAGGATGAGATACTCTATCAGACCTACGTAAAGTTAAAACTTGTATATTAGGTACCTGAACAGACTCGGGCTGTAGAGTGGTGCTTGAGCTTGGTTCTCCAACCTCGCTCAATTCTATCATTCTCCCACTATCTCCGCCAAGAATGTGTTCCTTCTCAAGGAACACTGCTCTCTTAGCTACAAAGACCTTTTGGTCCTCGAGATGATAGAAGTAATACCCACAAGTTTCCTTGGGGTATCCTAAAAATTTGAATCGCTCTGTCATTGATTCTAACTTATCGGGGTTGTGTCTTTTAACATGTGCAGGGCAGCCCCAAATCTTAACAACTTTAAGATCAGACTTCTTCCCTTTCCATATCTCATATGGTGTAGACACTACCGACTTAGTTGGAACTCTGTTCAGAAGGTAAGTTGTGGTTTCTAGGGCATATCCCCAGAATGAGATGGGTAGGTTAGCGAAACTCATCATGGACCATACCATATCTAATAATGTACGATTTCTCCTTTCAGAGACACCACTGAACTGAGGTGTATAAGGAGGTGTCCATTGGGATAATATCCCATGGTCCTTGAGGAACTGAGTGAACTCTGTACTTAAGTACTTACCTCCTCGATCTGATCGAAGAGTTTTGATAATCTTTCCAGTCTAGTTCTCCACCTCATTCTTATACTCTCTGAATTTCTCAAAGGCCTCGGATTTGTACTTCATTAAGTACACATATCCATACCTTGAGAAATCATCAATAAATGTAATGAAGTAAGAGTAACCTCCAATGGCATGAGTTGACATGGGTCCACATACATCACTATGTATGAGTTCCAACAACTCAGTGGCTCTCTCTCCAGTTCCACTAAATGGAGAGTTGGTTAGTATTCCACGAATGCAAGGCTCACAAGTTGCATATGACACAAAGTTGAATGGATCTAGATATCCATCATTTAGCAACTTTTGAATCCTTCTTTCATGGATGTGACCTAGCCTACAATGCCATAGGTATGCACTATTCAACTCATCTCGTTTCCTTTTGGACACATTTACATTCATGATATGTGGAGTGGTGTCTAATATAAATAAACTATTATGCAATGTTCCTTTCATGATGATCTTATCATCTAATAATATCGAACAACCATTGTTCTCAAAAATAAATTTATATCCACTAACTGTTAAACATGAAATGGAGATAATGTTTTTGATAATAGAAGGAACAAAATAACATACATCTAATGTAATAAAAGCTCCATTAGGTAGATGTAGGGTGAACTCGCCAACAGCTACTACAGCAACTTTTGCTCCATTACCCATCTTGAGGTCCATCTCGCCTTTCTCTAGTCTCCTAGGCCTTGCTAGAACCTGCAACAAATTGCATATATGATAAGCACTACCAATATCCAATACCCATATGTTATCATAAGAGTCTGACAAATGGAGACTGATCATGAATGTACCTGAAGCTTCATGAAGCTTTTGTTTCGCCCTTTCTGCAAGTCACTCTTTGCAGTTTCTCTTCCAATGCCCATCTTTACCACAGTGGAAGCACTGGCCTTTGTCCTTTGCTGGGTCTTTCTTAGCAACCTTTGCTTTGCCTGGTTTGACCTTGCCCTTTCCCTTCTTAAGGGACCTTTCTGCTTTCCTTTTCCTTTTGCTCTCACCAGTGTAGAGAACTGGCTTCTCTTTCTTGATAGTACTCTCTGCCTCCCTCAACATATTGAGAAGCTCTGGGAGAGTCACTTCAAGCTTTTTCATATTAAAATTCATTATGAACTGTGAAAAGGAATCTGGTAGTGACTGAAGCACAATGTCCACACACAAGTTATTCTCTAGGACCATTCCTAGACCTGTGAGTTTCTCTATCCACTCAATCATCTTTAGGACATGGTTCTGAACTGGTGTCCCCTCAGTCATCCTAGCACGGAAGAGGCTCTTAGATATCTCATATCGCTGAGTCCTTCCCTGTTCCTCAAACAATTTGCGGACATGTTGGAGAATGGATCTGGCATCCATCTTTTCATATTGTCTCTGTAACTCAGGAGTCATAGAGCCCAACATATAGCACTGAGCAAGAGTAGAGTCATCAATGTACTTCATGTAGTGAGCGATCTCAACCTCGTTTGCCCCTTCTTCGGGCACATGCATCTCTGTATCAAGGACGTACACGATTTTCTCCGCTGTGAGAACAATTCTCAAGTTACAGAGTCAATCCATATAATTTGGACCAGTGAGGCGGTTGACATCAAGTATGCCACGTAACGGATTTGAAGGTGACATTTTCTGAAAATAAAGATGCAGCAGAAATGAATAACATGCAGATTTTGTAAGAAATAAACTATCAAGATATGGACTTCTATCTTAATATGCTCCCACTATTTTACTAACGAGTCACGCGACACCCTCAGCACGTGAAACGGAAGTCTCCGGTAGACTTCTAGTGGGGATCAGGATCCAATCAGTGTCTTAGTGAAACCTCGAGGGACTCGACCAATCACACTAAGCCTAAAAGGTAGGCAACTCTTGTCGATCACAACTCCTTGTGATTCCTATCCTGTTCGGCTTCCGAATCACCATGGCCTCGAGGGACTCGACCAATCATGATGCTCGGTTAAGTCAACACCTTCGTTACAAGATGAGTCTGATTTGATGATATACCGTCGCGGGACTCGACCAAGTATACCATGCCCTCAGGTCGCCGGTGACATCTCTATGTCGTAAGCAAGATAGCGAATCGCGATATAGGTGAGTCTCGAGGGACTCGACCAACTCAACCTACACCAGGAATCGGTTCCTACTTATAACGATGGAAGGCCACGTGGGTCAATCTAATTACCTCACGTTTACCGACTTAATATTATCGAGAGATGTTTCTATGATTTGGTCTCCTAATATGACATGTCACACATATACATATTTAATATATATCTACATCGCATGCAAATATATATACATATCTAGTATGTGTATAAGGAATTACACCAGATGATCATGGACCACAACCTAATATGATTAGGCCCGAGTCAATAGGCCTAATCACTCACATCAAGATCTATGTGTGCAACGGTGCATCTCCATGCCCTATGATCGTCCATTTCGTCCTTGTCGGTTCCGTCGACATCTTGATGCATCTTCATGCATCACGATTATCCGTCTCGTGGGTCACGCTATCGCATCCACGCTCCCATTGTGCCTCCTCATGTGATTACAACTTAATCATAGGCACGCAGGCCTGATAATAAATGAGAAATATAATGGAGGTTCGCATACCTCAATAATAATAATCACAGGTACACACATCACACGGTCCATGATCATCCGTCCACACATCATCATGTAGGAATACTAGATAATAATAATAAAAAATAATAATCAACTAAACCTTTAAATTAATTAATATTTTCTGAAATCAGGGACATTATAGGGAATTTCTAAATTCATCGGGGTATTTTCATAATTTGGACAAAAGACATAAACTGGAATTTCTCTAATTTCGAGGGGCAAAACTATCTTTTTGCCTAGAAAACCCTAATGCCCTTTCCCCTTTTCGCTACTACCGCCGTCACCACCCTGCCGACGGCGGCCTGTGCGGCGGGGCAAGGGCACTGGCCTCGCTTGCAGGCGACACGCCCGCTGGCAGCGCTGCCGCTGCAGGTGGGAGCCCCCTTCGGGCGTCGCCACCTCCGCAGGCGATGCTGTCCCACCGGGCGACCGCCTCTGTGGGGGGTTTCGCCCGCGGGAGAAGCGGCGGCGGGCGCCGCTGTCCTGCGGCGGGCGCCGTTGTCCTGCGGCGCCTCTGGCCGTGGGCTGCCTGCCTACGGTTGCGCTGCACGTACGCAGATCGAGGACAACAACTGTTGCTGCCCTTCCTATTTTTGCATCAACAATTTTGACGTCAAAATTCTTCCTAAACACAACACACGTAGTTCAAAACCAATCATTCGCATGAGCAACCTGGCTCTGATACCACTGTTGGGAAATCCCTGGGGGCGACATCATATGCGCAGCGGAAGAACAAGAAAAATAAAATCACCGATTCCCAAAGAGATGTTCGTCGTCGTGCGAAGATTGGTACGCAAAAATCCGAGAAACAAGAATCTGCGTATAGAGTAGATTGTGTTACCTAGGGAGATCGTATATCCCTGTTTCCTTGCAGATCCTTAAGAGAGGGTGAAGGAGGTCAAGCGTCGTCCTCTCTAGCGGTGATCCACACAGCAGGGTTGCGACGATGCTCCTCAAAACTCCAGACCTACTCTGAGGTGGAGATGGAGAGGAGAATAGGAAAAGGCAAACAAAAGCTCTCTAGCCCATGGGGCTCTGAATCCCTCCTATTTATAGAGGTCCCCTGTCAAACCCTAATGGGTCCTCCCCTAGTGGGTATTGGATCTGCATCCAATAAGACAAGGGCTCCGTCGGATATCTCATATCCGAACCTCTATTCATCGCAATGCCTACCATATGTGTGTGACCCTCTAGGCCCAATATCGAGTTGGCCATGAGTCATACCTGTCAGAACTCCTTCTAACTCAGTGAATTATTATCTCTGTAATAATTCACTCGACTCATCGACTACGTATTAGGATCAAGAGCACTAAGAGGGGGGCGGGGGGGTGAATTAGTGTAGCGGAAATCTTTCTGCGATTAAAACAAAAGCTACATTCGTTCGATAAAAACAATTTCGATGTAAAAGCCGATTCTAAGATTACTTTAACTTAAGATTGAGCGAGATGACGTTAAAGTAAGTCTATGAAGGCAGTTTGCAGTTCATGATGGAAATCATAATGCAAGCGCAAACTGAAATGCGACGTTCGTACAATAAAATCGGTTTACGTCTAAATGCTGATTATGAAGATACTCAACTTTGAGATACGTTTTATAAATGAGCATAAGGTAGTTTATAGTTATGATTGAAATCAAAACATAAACGTAAACTGAAATATGACGATCGTACAAAAAAGCCGATTTACGTCTAAACGCATATTCGGAAATCTCTGAACTTAGAAACTCGTTCGTAAAAGCGCAGAAGGCAGTATGCTATTAAGGAGGTTTGCAGTAAAGATAAAATGCTCAAAAGTAAATGCAAACCGAGATTTAGAGTGGTTCGGTCAATCTTGACCTACTCCACTTTTGGCTTCCTCCACCGACGAGGTCACCGACGTCAACTAGAGGCCTTCATTCAATAGGCGAAGGCCAACCACCCTTTTACAGTTTCTCTCCTTTTGACGGGCTTAGGAGACAACCCTTACAGAAATTTTCTCTCCTCTCTTTACAACTCAAAACTTTGAAGAACAGAGGGAGGAGAACTTCTGGCCTTTACAACAATTTTGAGCTCTAAGAATCACAGAAAGAGATCAAGATTTCGAGTATGTCTATACTCTTTCAGTGCTGAATGGGTGGGTTATTTATAGGCCCCAACCCAGTTCAAATTTGGAGCTCAAAACTATCAAATCCCGGAATTCCGGGATCAGGCGGTTGCACCTCCTAACTGGAGCGGTTGCACCACATGGCAGAGCTCAAAGACCGAGCTCAGGCGGTGCTACCTCTCTGTGAGGGGAGGTTGCACCGCCCAGTCTCGCTTGGAGATTGAGCCCAGGCGGTTGCACCTCCTGACTGAGGCGGTTGCACCGCCTGCTAGAGCTCGAAGACCGAGCTCAGGCGGTGCTACCTCTTTGTCAGGGGAGGTTGCACCGCCCAGTCTCGCTCGGAGACTGAGCCCAGGCGGTTGCACCTCCTGGCTGGGGTGGTTGCACCGCCCAGTCTCCTTGGGAGACATAGCTCAGGCGGTGCTACCTCCTGGCTTGGGCGGTTGCACCGCCCAGTGCAATCAGTGTCTGAATGGGTTGATCCATTCAGCCCAATTTAGGTTTTTCAAGGGCCCAATTGCCCCAAGATTAAGCTAATGGGATCACCTCCCATTTCCAACTTAATCAATGTGCTAACTATGATTATTCCTTAGACATTTACTGCAGCTTGCTCCGGTGCGTCAATCGCTTCTTCCGGCGAGTTGCCAGTGAACTTCCGTCGATCATCCGATGAACCCTCGGCGATGCTTCTGCGGACTTCCGGCAAACTCCTGGACTTGCGACGATCCACTTGGCGAGTTCCGATGAGCTTCTTTTGGCAAGCTTATGGACTTCTTGGATTTGTTCTCGCAGAACCTCTGACGACTGTCCGAACTTCCATCGAACTCTCGAACTCTCAACGTGATCATTGTCTTGACTCCAGCGAAACTCCTGCTGCATGTCTAACTTTCATCGTAGTTAATCCTGCACACTTATCTCAACACATAGATTAGACAACAAATGACAATTGACTTCATCATCAAAATCCGAGATTCAACAATCTCCCTCTTTTTGATGATGACAATCAATTGATAATGGAGTTAACCTTAACTCCCCCTGTCTATATGCCATACTTGAGATAAGTTATTCTTGAATTCAAAACCTAAGAATTCAAGCGACATATTGATAAGTTAAATCATTTGAACTTATCAATACTCCCATCATGATTCCCATCATGATGTATCTCTCTGAAGATGATGTCAAGGCTTGACATTCATTTTCAAATTTTACATTACAAGTTTGAATGATGGTAATAGTAACAATTTATCATATTGTAAGATATCAACATGTAAAGCTGTGAAGTAAGATTTTGATATCATTACATGATGTACACATTTCAAATATCTTAGCAAGTGTTACATTTCTTCACATGGTAAGATATCAACTGAAGGCATAATGCAAATTATAGCATCTGTTCATATATCTCTTGGTGATGCAACCATGGCAGCATAATCATAGCATCAGTGTTTATAGCATCAATTCATATATTTATAATGCAAATTATAGCATCTGTTCATATATCTCTTGGTGATGCAAGCATGGCATAATCATAGCATCAGTGATATGAATGAGCAAGTTGATTATAATTCTGCCAAAGACCCTTTAACTATTCATCAAGGACCAATGACAAGAGCGAAAACTAAAAGGATGAAAGAAGCCTTAACTTGTTTATTAGAAGGCATTTGGAAGGAGCAAGCTAGTCAAAACTTGGTCAAGGTTCTATGGATACAAGAAGTGCCTAAAATAATCAACCTGATTCAAATAAGTCAACATCATGAAGAGAAATTCCAACCTTGAGAGAAGGATGAATTTTTAGCCATCTTTGAATAATAAAGGTCATTCAGCCATATTGGACCATATCAGGATTTGTGGGCTTATTCATGAATAATTATTCAAAACAATTCAATGTAGATTCATGAGTAATCTACATTCATGCATTAGGAATATAAATGTCATTTAATATATTCATTCCCTTTATACTTTGCCTTTGTACTATATAAACAAGGCTAACTCTCTTTGTAAGGACACATTTTGGAGAAGTATATTCGACTTACAACACCGGTGAGTGTTTTGTTTTTAAGTTCTTGCATAAACTTTGGACTTATCAAGCATTTCTGTTTGTGGCGTTCAAAACCCAAGAAAAATCTTTGTTTTTCCTTTCAACTTATCAAGCTTCTTAGTTTGTGGCGTTTTAAGGGAATCAAAGTACTATTCTAATTACTTCATCAAATTTTCATTGATTATGTGATTAGAATAGTTTTCCTAACTTCAATCTTGAACGATCCATCTTATTTCAAATCGTTGGAGGGGGTCAATTTGCATTCCATATGTATCATAGCTCTTTAGCTATCAGGGTATATGGTTGCTAAGTTGAAGATTTCCATCATTTGGTATCAGAGCTTTGCTCAAGTTTGAGGTTTGCGTATCTATTTATTTGCTATCTTTTAGATTTTCTTTTCTTTTCTCTTCTTCTTCTTTTTTTTTGGCCAATATCTATATTTTTCTTTCATCTTTATTATTGTGCTTCTTGTGTTATTACTATTCTTATTTGTAATTCCGCACTTTATGGTATAAAAAAAAAAGAGATCAAAAAAGTCAAAAAAAAAAAAAAGAGAGAAAAATCAAAGGCTAAAAAAAAAAAAGAGAGAGGGAAAATCAAAGGTCAAAAAAAAAAAAAAGAGATCAGAATTAGAAAAAAAAAATTGCGAATTCAAAGAATACTTGCAAGTTACAGAATTTGATCTTTGTTCATTTGAATTTCTATTTCGATTTGGAAATCTTTCTTCATTTCTAAAAAAAAAAAAAAAAAAAAAAAAAAGAAATTCTAGTCTTTGCTTATGATTAAAGTGCATTACACACACCTTTAAATTGGTCTATCTTTTATTTGCTTTTAAAGCTGTCCAATTTCACTATTTTTTTTTTGAATTGCCATAATCTGAATTGTTTGTTTAGGTACCTTAGTTAATCTAAGAACTCGAATAACAAAACAAGAGAGGTAAAAGGCAAGAGTGGTAAGATCAATATAGAGAAAAGCCAAAAAAAAATTATGTGAAACATGAGTGGAGTGAATCAAATCTAGAGTGGAAAAAAAAAAAACGTGAGGGAGTGTTGGTGAGGTTGTTCTAACTTTGTTTTTCAGGTTGTATACATGTCTAAAGATAAATAAGCGAGTTCTTCATCCAATGATCTTTTAGTTCAAGCAATGCAGCAACAATTTGAACGTACGTTCAAAGTGATGGGAGATGTAAGAGATCATCTAGAAAGGCATGATGATGCAATTAATAGATTGCAAGGTGAACCACGACGTGGGAGACAACCAACCTTTGTCAATGATGAATATGATGGTGGCGATGACGTGGATGATGACCAAGTTACTCTAATTGGTCAAGATATTAATCCTAGAAGACAAACTAGGAGAGGACGTTTTGATGGTGTGGACAGAAACATAGGCAGCATCAAAATGAAAATTCCTTCTTTTCAAGGGAAGAATAATCCAGATGCCTATTTGGAGTGCGAACGAAAAGTGGAGATGATATTTGAATGTCACAACTACTCTGAAGAGAAAAAGGTAAAATTAGCCGCTTTTGAATTTTTTGATTATGCTATTGTTTGGTGGGATCAATTGTGTAAAGACAGGCGTAGAAATGGTGAAAGGCCTGTGGAGACTGTTGAATCTCGAATTTTGATGATGAAACTATTTGATATATGTTTATGATTTAATCTGCGTTTTGAGTGACGCAGGGTGCTTCGATCAGGATGAGACAATTAAAGCAGGAACATCATGTTGTGCCGGAGGAACACGTCAGAAGATTGGACGTCAGGCCGGTGGATCGGTCGACGTATCGACAGAAGGCTTCGAGCCGTGGACTCGAGCATCGGGCCAAGAAGAGCGGGTATTGTGCCAAGGATATCGGAGCTGCGGAGTCAACTGGCCGATTGGGCAATAGGCTGCAGGAGAGGACGATGCGTCGAAGAATCGGACGAAGCGTCGAGGGACCAATGACATGCCGGACAACGTGGTTAAATTGCTTAGGATTAATTGTCTCGATCGAAGTTTTGTGTTAATTGTGCAGGATTAACTATGATAAAGATGAAGACATAAAGCGAAACAAAGTGTCGGAGTCAAGCGCGAAGGATTTGTTGCGAGTTCGAGAGTTCGACGAAAGTCCAAAGGTTCGTCGGGAATGCTACCAGAACTTGCCGAGAAAGATCGGAGCTTGCCGAAGAAGCTCATTGGAACTCGCTAAGATCAAATCGTGAAGTCTAGGAGCTTGCCAGGAGTCTGCAGAATGGTTTCCGAGAGTTCATCGGAAGACCGCCGGAAGCTCGCCAGAAGAAGTCTTGACTTGCGGACTTTGTAATAGCTTAGAAAATGTCTTTAAATTCATAGTTAGCACATTAATTAGGGTTAGGATTAGGTGTTAATCCTATAACCCAAGTAGGGGCCAATTAGGCTCAAGTTCGGACTGGTTTGGGCCAAGTTTGGAGCCAAACCAAGTGAGCTGAAATAGTAAAGAGGTGGCACCTCCAGGGGTTGGAGGTAGCACCGCCCAAACTATGTCTCCCCCAGCGAAGGCGGCGGTAAACCGCCCCAAAAAGAGGTGCAACCGCCTGTGGCTCGATCTACGAGCTCTGCCAGTGCAACCTTCCTCTCCAAATAAAGTGCAACCACCTTGAGCTCGGTCTTCGAGCTCGGGCAGAGGGTACAACCGCCTCGAGGGGTGGCACCGCCCAAAGGCTCGATCTTGAAGCTCGACAGTGGTGCAACCTCTCCATCAAGAGGTGTAACCACCGATCCCGGAATTCCGGATTTGATCAATTGATCGCTTTGAGCTCCAAATTTGAACTGGGTTGGGGCCTATATATACCCACCCATTCAGCACTGAAAGCACAGCACATACACTCAAATCTTGCTGTCTTTCTGTGTTTCTTAGAGCTCAAAACTGCTAGTTCTCCTCCTTCTATTCTTCAAGTTTGAATTGTAAAGAGAGGAGAAAAACTTCTGTAATGGTTGTCTCCGAGCCCGCCAAAAGGAGTGAAACTGTAAAAGGGCAGTTGGCCTTCGCCCATTGAAGGAAGGCAGCTAGTTGACGCCGGTGACCTTGTCGGAGGAGGAAGCCAAAAGTGGAGTAGGTCAAGACTGACCAACCACTCTAAATCTCTGGTTTGCTTTTTACTTTGAGCACTTTATCATTACTACAAACCTCCTACATAGCTACTGCCCTCTGCTTTTACTTAACGAGTCTCTAAGTTCTGATCTTTCCGAATCTGCATTCAGACGTAAATCGGTGTTTTCGTACGATCTTTACACTGCAGTTTACGCTTACGTTTTGATTCCATTTATAACTGCAAATTGCTTTCTGCGTATTCATAAAACGGTTTTCAAAGTTCAAAACTGCTTTTAGACGTAAAACTGCGTTTAGACGTAAAATTACGCTTTGACGTAAAAACTGCGTTTAGACGTAAACTGCGTTTAGACGCAAAACTGCGTTTAGACGTAAAACGGCGTTTAGACGCAAAACTGTGTTTAGACGTAAAACTGCGTTTAGACGTAAAACTGCACTTAGACGTAAAACTGCACTTAGACGTAAAACTGCGTTTAGACGCAAACTGCGCTCAGACGCAAACTGCGCTTAAACGCAAACTGTGTTTAGACGCAAACTGTGTTTAGACGCAAACTGCGCTTAGACGCAAACTGTGTTTAGACGCAAACTGTGTTTAGACGCAAACTGCGCTTAGACGCAATCTGCGCTTAGACGCAAACTGCGCTTAAATGCAAACTGCGCTTAGACGCAATCTGCATTTAGACGCAAACTGCATTTAGACGCAAACTGCGTAAACTACACTTAGATACAAACTGTGAATCGGCTTTTACATCGAAATCGTTTTTATCGGACGAACGCAGCTTTCGTTTTTAAATCGCTGAAAGATTTCCGCTGCACTAATTCACCCCCCCCCTTAGTGCTCTCGATCCTAACAATTGGTATCAGAGCGGGGTATTTCTCATTTCGGATTTACACCCGAGAAAAATGACTCTTCAAGAGGGCTTTTCGGTCTTTCGTCCACCGTTCTTTAACGGATTGGACTACACTTATTGGAAAACTCGAATGAGAGTTTTCTTGATTTCTCTAAATCTGGATTTTTGGAATATCGTTGAAAACAATTTTCAACTTCCCTCTAAACCGATGAACGAATGGTCGGATTTAGAGAAGAAGTATTTTTCTTTAAACGCAAAGGCTATGAATGCCTTATTTTGCGCTTTGGACAAAAATGAGTTCAATCGGGTTTCTTTGTGCGAAACGGCTTTCGATATCTGGCGCACTCTTGAAATCACGCACAAGAGAACTAGTAGAGTCAAAGACTCGAAATTTAATATTTTACTGCATGATTTCGAGCTTTTTCATATGAAACCAAGCGAAACCGTTGTTGACATGTACACCCGTTTTACGGATGTCGTCAATGGTTTAAAATCACTTGGTAAAAGCTTTTCGGATTTTGAACTCGTTAACAAATTTTTGCGCTCACTTTCTAAAACTTGGGATTCAAAAGTAACTGCTATTCAAGAATCGAAAAACTTGAACCAATTTCCACTTGAAGAACTAATTGGTTCATTGATGACATATGAAATGGTGCACAATGCACATGATGAACATGTTGAACACAATCACCTTCCAAAGAACAGGAAGGATTTGGAACTCTGGACAAATGAATGCCACTTGAGCGATGACTCAAGTGATGAGGACAATGATGAACAAAACAACCTTCCAAAGAACAGGAAGGATTTGGGACATAGAACATTTGAAGACCACTCGAGCATAAGCTCAAGTGATGGTGAACTTAAACTACAAATGAAACGAAAATTAAAAAGCAAAAATAATGGAACTACTTGCTTTGAAAGCAAGAAGAAGAACAAAAATTGGGATGAATCAAGCTCCTCCGAAGACGAGGAGAAAATCAACAAAGGCGAGGTGGCAAACTACGCCTTTACGCCTTTCGACGCTGAGGTAATCAAAATGCCTTTAATTTACTTTGAAATTACATGATGCTTTTCATAAAGCATTTTTTTTTTTAGTTGCATGTTTAATAATCTTATAATGAAAATACAAACAATTAGGAATCATGCTTATCATTCTAGTAATTTTGAAAATAATCATGAAAATTGCATGTTTATGATGAACAAAATGATTTTGATTAAAAATACCTTATGAAATTATACTATATATGGTTGAGAAGTAATAATGTGTATCATGTTAATTTCCATTGTTATTTCTCAATGAAATCATGAATCTATTTATAAATTTTGTGAGCCATAAAAATGATTTTGATAATTTAAAATTGAAATAAGTTTTATCAAAATCATGATCTTAATTTATCAAATTGAATGAATTGAAAATGAATAATGAATTTTCTCTTGAATGATTGTGACTTGTATTCCTTGTATTCATGATATGATTTTTATGCAATTCTTTGTACTCATGAAATATTTATCTCATCACCCAATTATTCCTTTTCAATACTCCTCAAGTAATGATATGAATGCATGAGATATTCATGAATTTATTTTGATGTATGCAAATGAGAAGTTTCGATCATGCATGGTAGGATGCAATGTGACAAATTAATATCATGATGATTTAAAATATTTATGATTTGGAATGATGCACATGTTTTTTTTTTTTTTTTTATGTGTATCATGAATGCTTTAAATGATAAATGTTTGGAATCATGATTAAAATGAAGTGATAAATACTGATTTAATGTTCGGTATCATGAATACTTCATTATCATACATTAAAATAGTGATAAATATTTTGAAAATAAATGATTGTATCATGTTAGATGATTTTATATATTGTGCATGATAAGCTATAAGTGGTGATTGAAACAATGATTGAAATAATATGAATGATGATTTGGAATCATGCATATAATAATGAGTTTATTTGTTTTGAAAATGTGCATGTTTTAATTTGAAAATATAATGATGCACAAATAAGATTGATACTAACCTTTGTCATGATTTAAAAATTAATGTAAAGGGTTTTTCCCTTCTTTTGACAATGACAAAAGGGGAGATAGCTAGCTTGCACAATTCAAGAAGAAAAAAATTGCACTTCTCAAAAAAGAGAAGAAATTGCTATCTTGAACATCACTAAGAAGTGCTATCTTGCAGATCTCAAGACACACAAATGCAATCATGCAAAATTTGTAATTTTGCACATCATTAAAATTTATGATGCTTTGGTGATTATGCATGTTATAAAATTCACTAGCTTGCATGATGTAGAACTTAGCTATATTGAACATCACCAAGGAATGCTATCTTGCCTATCTCAAGAAGCAAAAAGTTAACTTGCACATCTAGCAAAACTTATATTTCAAGAAGCAAGAGTTGCTTTCTTGAACATCTCAAAATTGCTAGCTTGCGGGCCTTAAAATTTAGAAATTTTTTGCTAGCCTGTACATGGTAAACTTGCTATCATACCACCATGATGATGAGCATGCCTTATCTTCATGATTATATTTGAAAAACTATGGCAAAAATATGTCCGAATGATTAAACGTGTTAAAAATATTTTTTCGGACTTTTTTGATTGAATGATCAAATCACCTGATTGCCATAATGACTTTACACAATTACTTGCCATGATTACATGTTGGAAATTAGGTGCTTAAATACAAATTTTTTATGATAATAAGCATGTTTTACCTTCATGATTGTAATTGAATATCTCTAGTAAAACTCTGTCTGAATGTATGAAAGTGTCAAATTTCATTTTCGGATTTTTCTGATCCTAACAATTGGATTTTCTTGATGATTCCCTCTTACCAAAGGAAGATATTTTTACATACAAGGATTTGACTCACTTACATATCTTAATCCTTGCAAAAATGAAGTGTGCTTTAATATCTTATCGATTTGAACTTCACATATGGCTTTCCTCCTTCATGTAAAAAGATAACAAATAAAAAGGAAGAAGCAATAAAAGCTATCTCCATGTCATGTTTTCCTCGAGATGTTTGCATTACTGGTATCCTATCACTCACTATTGGAAAATGACATGAACCAACTTATGGCATCGCACTTATATTTAAAATTTGTTTATATCGTTCTCCTTGTTGTTGATGACAAAGGGGGAGAAATATATGAATTGATATGTTTGCTATCACTAATGGTTGCTATCACTGATGCTGATATGTTTGCTATCACTAATGATGATATGGTTGCTATTACGGATGTTGATATGCCTGCTATCACTAATGATGATATGGTTGCTATTACTGATGTTGATATGTTTGCTATCACTGATGTTGATATGGTTGCTATCACTGATGCTATGATTAGGCCATACTTGCATCACCAAGAAATATATGATTGCTATCATTGCTATATGCCCTGTATCAAGATATCAAACAAAAATTCGCATTACACGAGCTGATATCTTACCATGTGATGCAATGCTTGCTAAAATATTCGAAATGTGTACATCATGAAATGATATCAAAATCTTGCTTCACAGCTTTACATGTCGATATCATGCCATATGATGAAATGCTACAATTGATAAACACTTGAAATAGTTGCGTTACGATATCAAAAGCTAACACTACAAAGGAAGCAAAAATTTGCTAGCTTGCAACTTGCATGTTTCAAGAAGCAAGAGTTGCCTTCTTGAATATCTCTAAACTGCTAGCTTGCAAGCTCTAAAATATTGTAACATTGCTAGCTTGCATGTGCTATCTTGTATGCCGTAAAACTTGCATATCTAAAACTTGATAGCTTGAATATTCTAAGCATGATGTAACATTTGCTAAATTTTCTGGCTTCAAAACAGCATGATGATAAAACTTGATATTATGATTTTCATGCAATAAGTTAAACCAATATCACAAACACTTGATTGTGGTACTTCTCCTTTTTATTGATGACAAAGGGGGAGAAGTATGTTGATAACATGACATTTTATGCATAAGTTTATGCATAAGTTCATGATAACGTGTTGCAAGTATTCATGATGAATATTGCAATGACTTGAATTCAGTTTGAATTCAAGGTTCTATCAATATGGCATATTGATACGGGGAGTTTGTTTAAACTTTGGGAGTTAAGATTAACTCCGTTTATGATGACATGTTGCTTAGATTTTTGAATCTAAGAGTTTCTATCAATATGGCATATTGATAGGGGGAGTTTGTTTAAACTCCGGGAGTTAAGTTTAACTCCGTCATCAAGTAGTTGTCATCATCAAAAAGGGGGAGATTGTTGAATCTCGAATTTTGATGATGAAACTACTTGATATATGTTTATAATTTAATCTGCGTTTTGAGTGACGCAGGGTGCTTCGATCAGGATGAGACAATTAAAGCAGGAACATCATGTTGTGCCGGAGGAACATGTCAGAAGATTGGACGTCGGGCCGGTGGATCGGTCGACGTATCGACAGAAGGCTTCGAGCCGTGGACTCGGGCATCGGGCCAAGAGGAGCGGGTATTGTGCCAAGGATATCGGAGTTGCGGAGTCAACTGGCCGATTGGGCAATAGGCTGTAGGAGAGGACGATGCGTCGAAGAATCGGACGAAGCGTCGAGGGACCAATGACATGCCGGACAACTTGGTTAAATTGCTTAGGATTAATTGTCTCGATCGAAGTTTTGTGTTAATTGTGCAGGATTAACTATGATAAAGATGAAGACATAAAGCGAAACAAAGTGTCGGAGTCAAGCGCGAAGGATTTGTTGCGAGTTCGAGAGTTCTCCGGAAGTCCGAAGGTTCGTCGGGAATGCTACCAAAGCTTGCCGAAGAAGCTCATTGGAACTCGCTAAGATCAAATCGTGAAGTCTAGGAGCTTGCCGGGAGTCCGCAGAATGGTTTCCGAGAGTTCATCGGAAGACCGCCGGAAGTTTGCCCGAAGCTCGCCAGAAGAAGTCTTGACTTGCGGACTTTGTAATAGCTTAGAAAATGTCTTTAAATTCATAGTTAGCACATTAATTAGGGTTAGGATTAGGTGTTAATCCTATAACCCAAGTAGGGGCCAATTAGGCTCAAGTTCGGACTGGTTTGGGCCAAGTTTGGAGCCAAACCAAGTGAGCTGAAATAGTAAAAGAGGTGGCACCTCCAGGGTTGGAGGTAGCACCGCCCAGGCTATGTCTCCCAGCGAGACTGGGCGGTGCAACCGCCCCAGCCAAGAGGTGCAACCGCCCAGGGCTCAGTCTACGAGCTCTGCCAAAGGTGTGCAACCTCTCCGGTCCAAAAAGCGGTGCAACCGCTGAGCTTCGAGCTCTTCGAGCTCGGCAGAGAGGTGCAACCGCCTCGGCCGACAGGTGGCACCGCCTGAGGCTCAGTCTTGAGCTCAAAGCGGTGCAACCTCTCCAATCAAGAGGTGTAATCACCGATCCCCGAATTCGGGATTTGATCGATTTGAGCTCCAAATTTGAACTGGGTTGGGGCCTATATATACCCACCCATTCAACACCAAAAGCACAGCACATACACTCGAAATCTTGCTGTCTTTCTGTGTTTCTTAGAGCTCAAAACTGCTAGTTCTCCTCCTTCTATTCTTCAAGTTTGAATTATAAAGAGAGGAGAAAAACTTCTGTAAGGGTTGTCTCCCCGAGCCCGCCAAAAGGAGTGAAACTGTAAAGGGCAGTTGGCCTTCGCCCATTGAAGGAAGGCAGCTAGTTGACGCCGGGTGACCTCGTGCCGGAGGAGGAAGCCAAAGTGGAGTAGGTCAAGACTGACCGAACCACTCTAAATCTCTGGTTTGCTTTTACTTTGAGCACTTTATCATTACTGCAAACCTCCTACATAGCTACTGCCCTCTGCGCTTTTACGAACGAGTCTCTAAGTTATGATCTTTCTGAATCTGCATTCAGACGTAAATCGGTGTTTTCGTACGATCTTTACACTGCAGTTTACGCTTACGTTTTGATTCCATTTATAACTGCAAATTGCTTTCTGCATATTCATAAAACGGTTTTCAAAGTTCAAAACTGCTTTTAGACGTAAAACTGTGTTTAGACGTAAAATTACGCTTTGACGTAAAAACTGCGTTTAGACGTAAACTGCGTTTATACGCAAAACTGCGTTTAGACGTAAAACTGCGTTTAGATGCAAAACTGCGTTTAGACGTAAAACTGCACTTAGACGTAAAACTGCACTTAGACGTAAAACTGCGTTTAGACACAAACTGCGCTCAGACGCAAACTGCGCTTAAAAGCAAATTGTGTTTATACGCAAACTGTGTTTAGACGCAAACTGCGCTTAGACGCAAACTGTGTTTAGACGCAAACTGTGTTTAGACGCAAACTGCGCTTAGACGCAATCTACGCTTAGACGCAATCTGCATTTAGACGCAAACTGCATTTAGACGCAAACTGCGTAAACTACACTTAGATACAAACTGTGAATCGGCTTTTACATCGAAATCATTTTTATCGGACGAACGCAGCTTTCGTTTTTAAATCGCTGAAAGATTTCCGCTGCACTAATTCACCCCCCCCACCCTCTTAGTGCTCTCGATCCTAACAGAGACTTGGTTGGAGATGAAACAAATTATGAGGAGGAGATTTGTCCCTAGCTATTACTATAGGGATTTGCATCAACGACTGCAAACCTTGACACAAGGTTCCATGAGTGTTGATGAGTATCACAAGGAGATGGAGATAACCATGATAAGGGCTAATGTGGATGAAGATCGTGAGGCCACCATGGCTCGATTCCTAAGTGGATTAAACAAGAACATTGCTAATCTTATAGAATTGCAACATTATGTGGAGATTGAAGATATGGTGAATGTGGCCATGAAGATTGAGAGGCAACTCAAAAGAAAAGGCACATGGTATGATTCAAAATCTTATTCGGGTTCTTCTTCTTCTTGGAAACCGAATTGGAGTAAAAAGGATGATAAACCCATTGTTAAGCCTAAAATTGATGAGACTAAAGGTAGAAATGAATTAGGCAACAAGGGTAAAGGTGAGAATCTACCTAATCAAACTAGAGGTATTAAGTGTTTTAAGTGCCTTGGGCATGGACATGTGGCACGTGAATGTCCTAATAAAAGAGTTATGATCATGAGGGATGGAATTGTAGAATCTGAACGTGAGAAAGAGGATGATGAAGACATTCTAGAGGATACTAGTGATATAGAGTATGCTAAAGGTGAAAATCTAGTTGTTCAACGCATACTTAGTTTGCAAAATGAAAATGATGAACATGGTGAACAACGTGAAATCTGTTTCATACTCATTGTTTGATTGCTAACAAGTTGTGTAATGTGATTATTGATAGTGGAAGTTGCACAAATGTGGCAAGCACCTTGCTCGTGGAGAAACTGAAATTACCTACTATCAAGCATTCAAAACCTTACAAGTTACAATGGTTGAATGATAGTGGTGTAGTAAAGGTAAATCGACAAGTGTTAATTTCCTTTTCAATTGGTAGATATAAGGATGAAGTTTGGTGTGATGTGGTACCTATGTATGCTAGTCATATGTTATTGGGGAGACCATGGCAATACGATCGAAGGGTAATACATGATGGATTCAAGAACCATTATTCTTTGATCATAGATGGACAGAAATATCAGCTTGGACCTTTGCCTCCAAAGACAATTTTTAAGGACCAAATGCGCATAAAACAACAATATGAGGAGCTTGAGTCTTCATTAACCAAAAAATTGGGGAGGAAAAAAGAAAGGGAGAAAAAAGAAAATGATGAGTTGAGTAATAAAAATGAGAGTATACTTATAAAAAAAAATAAAAATGAGAGTATTGGGAAATACAAGGGGAGAGAAAACAAAGAAAGTTTGAGTGAAAGAAAAATGAGTGTTTATGCCAAAATGAGTGATGTGAAGAAAGCCTTAACCATGAGGTAGCCCTTACTTGTACTTATGTATAAGGATGTTCTGATTACTTCTAACAAAATTGACAAAAGTTTGCCTAGTGTTATTGTTGATCTTTTGCCGGAAAATGAGGATCCCTTTCCCGAAGAAGTTCCTAATAGTTTGCCACCAATTAGAGGAATTGAGCATCAAATTGATTTCATTCCAGGTGCATGCATACCAAATAAGCCAGCATATAGATGCAACCCCGAAGAGACCAAGGAAATCCAAAAACAAGTAAGTGAGCTTATGAAAAAAGGGTATGTGCGAGAAAGCATGAGTCCATGTGCAGTTCCTGTTCTGTTGGTGCCTAAAAAGGATGGATCATGGAGAATGTGTATTGATTGCCGAGCCATCAACAAAATCACGATAAAGTATAGACATCCTATTCCTAGGCTAGATGATATGTTGGATGAATTGCATGGTTCTTGTGTGTTTTCAAAAATTGATTTAAAATCTGGATATCATCAAATAAGAATGCATGAAGGTGATGAATAGAAAACCGCTTTCAAAACTAAACATGGTTTATATGAATGGTTGGTTATGCCTTTTGGCCTAACTAATGCACCTAGTACTTTCATGAGATTAATGAATCATATTTTACGTGCTTATATTGGAAAATTTGTAGTGGTTTATTTTGATGATATACTTGTGTATAGCAAAAGTTTAGATGAGCACGTAACACATTTAAAAGCTATTTTTGACGTGCTTAGAAAAGAAAAGTTATATGCTAATATAAAGAAATGCACTTTTTGCACTAATAAAATTACTTTTCTTGGATATGTTGTTAATGATAAAGGAATACATGTTGATTAAGAAAAAGTGAAAGTTATTAGGGAGTGGCCAAAACTTACTAGTGTTAGTGATGTTAGAAGTTTTCATGGTCTTGCTAGCTTTTATAGAAGATTCATTAAGGATTTTTCTACAATTGCTGCACCAATAACTGAATGCATAAAAAAAAATATGGGATTTAGATGGGGTGAAAAACAAGATGATGCTTTTAATTTGCTTAAAGACAAACTCTGTTCAGCACCTTTGCTTGCTTTTAATCGAACTTTACTAAAACTTTTGAGATTGAGTGTGATGCAGTGGAATAGGAATTGGAGGAGTCTTAATGCAAGAAGGCAGACCCATTGCATTCTTTTAGTGAGAAGCTAAGTGGAGCAAGTCTTCACTACCCAACATATGACAAGGAGTTTTACGCTTTAGTAAGAGTGTTAGAGACATGGCAGCACTATCTTTGGTATAAGGAATTCATTATACACACCGATCATGAGTCCTTGAAATATCTCAAAGGACAAGGAAAACTAAACCGTTGGCATGCAAAATGGGTGGAGTTTATTGAATCCTTTCCATACATCATCAAGTATAAACAAGGTAAGGAAAATGTGGTTGCCGACACTCTTTCTAGAAGGTATGCTCTAATTTCTCAACTTGATGCAAAATTATTGGGTTTTGAGTATATTAAAAATTTATATAATTCTGATCATGATTTTGCTAATATTTTTGGGGCATGTGAGAAAGGGGGTTTTGATAAGTTCTTCAAGCATGATGATTTTCTTTTCAAAGAAAATAAGTTGTGTATTCCTCAATGTTCAATGAGAGAATTACTTGTGAGAGAGGCACATAGTGGAGGTTTAATGGGGCATTTCGGGATTAGAAAAACTTTAGATGTGTTAAGTGATCATTTCTTTTGGCCACACATGAAAAGAGATGTTGAGAGATTATGTAAGAAATGCATTACTTGCAAACAAGCTAAATCTAAAGTAATGCCTCATGGATTGTATACTCCTCTTCCTATAACTAGTGAGCCTTGGGTTGATATATCCATGGACTTTGTCTTGGGTTTACCAAGGTCAAAAGGAGGGAGAGATTCTATTTTTGTTATTGTTGACAGGTTTAGCAAGATGGCACATTTTATTCCTTGCCACAAAAGAGATGATACAACACATGCTGCGGGGCTGTTTTTCAAAGAAATTGTAAGATTACATGGCATTCCAAAGACAATTGTGAGTGATAGAGATGTGAAGTTCCTTGCCACTTTTGGAAAACACTTTGGAGCAAGCTGGCAGCGCTGCCGCTGCGGGTGGGCGCCCCCTTCGGGCATCGCCGCCTCCGCAGGCGGTGCTATCCCACCAGGCGACCGCCTCTGTGGGGGGTTTCGCCCGCGGGAGAAGCGGCGGCGGGCGCCGCTGTCCTGTGGCGCCTCTGGCCATGGGCTGCCTGCCTATGGTTGCGCTGCACGCACGCAGATCGAGAACAATAACTGTTGCTGCCCTTCCTGTTTTTGCATCAACAATTTTGACGTCAAAATTCTTCCTAAACACAACACACGTAGTTCAAAACCAATCATTTGCACGAGCAACCTGGCTCTGATACCACTGTTGGGAAATCCCTGGGGGCGACATCATATGTGCAGCGGAAGAACAAGAAAAATAAAATCCTCGATTCCCAAAGAGATGTTCGTCGTCGTGCGAAGATTGGTACGCAAAAATCCACGAAACAAGAAACTGCGTATAGAGTAGATTGTGTTACCTAGGGAGATCGTATATCCCTATTTCCTTGCAGATCCTTAGGAGAGGGTGAAGGAGGTCAAGCGTCGTCCTCTCTAGCGGTGATCCACACAGCAGGGTTGCGACGATGCTCCTCAAAACTCCAGACCTACTCTGAGGTGGAGATGGAGAGGAGAATAGGAAAAGGCAAACAAAAGCTCTCTAGCCCATGGGGCTCTGAATCCCTCTTATTTATAGAGGTCCCCTGTCAAACCCTAATGGGTCCTCCCCTAGTGGGTATTGGATCTGCATCCAATAAGACAAGGGCTCCGTCGGATATCTCATATCCGAACCTCTATTCATCGCAATGCCTACCATATGTGTGTGACCCTCTAGGCCCAATATCGAGTTGGTCATGAGTCATACCTGTCAGAACTCCTTCTAACTCAGTGAATTATTATCTCTGTAATAATTCACTCGACTCATCGACTACGTGAATTAGTGCAGCGGAAATCTTTCTGCGATTAAAACAAAAGCTGCGTTCGTTCGATAAAAACGATTTCGATGTAAAAGCCAATTCTAAGATTACTTTAACTTAAGATTGAGCGAGATGACGTTAAAGTAAGTCTATGGAGGCAATTTGCAGTTCATGATGGAAATCATAATGCAAGCGCAAACTGAAATGCGACGTTCGTACAATAAAATCGGTTTACGTCTAAATGCTGATTCTGAAGATACTGAACTTTGAGATACGTTTTATAAATGAGTATAAGGTAGTTTATAGTTATGATTGAAATCAAAACATAAACGTAAACTGAAATATGATGATCGTACAAAAAAGCCGATTTACGTCTAAACGCATATTCGGAAATCTTTGAACTTAGAAACTCGTTCGTAAAAGCGCAGAAGGCAGTAAGCTATTGAGGAGGTTTGCAGTAAAGATAAAATGCTCAAAAGTAAATGCAAACCGAGATTTAGAGTGGTTCGGTCAATCTTGACCTACTCCACTTTTGGCTTCCTCCACCGACGAGGTCACCGACGTCAACTAGAGGCCTTCCTTCAATAGGCGAAGGCCAACCACCCTTTTACAGTTTCTCTCCTTTTGACGGGCTTAGGAGACAACCCTTACATAAATTTTCTCTCCTCTCTTTACAACTCAAAACTTTGAAGAACATAGGGAGGAGAACTTTTGGCCTTTACAATAATTTTGAGCTCTAAGAATCACAGAAAGAGATTAAGATTTCGAGTATGTCCATACTCTTTCAGTGCTGAATGGGTGGGGTATTTATAGGCCCCAACCCAGTTCAAATTTGGAGCTCAAAACTATCAAATCCCGGAATTCCGGGATCAGGCGGTTGCACCTCCTAACTGGAGCGGTTGCACCGCATGGCAGAGCTCAAAGACCGAGCTCAGGCGGTGCTACCTCTCTGTGAGGGGAGGTTGCACCACCCAATCTCGCTTAGAGATTGAGCCCAGGCGGTTGCACCTCCTGACTGAGGCGATTGCACCGCCTGCTAGAGCTCGAAGACCGAGCTCAGGCGGTGCTACCTCTTTGTTAGGGGAGGTTGCACCGCCCAGTCTCGCTCGGAGACTGAGCCCAAGCGGTTGCACCTCCTGGTTGGGGCGATTGCACCGCCTAGTCTCCCTGGGAGACATAGCCCAGGCGGTGCTACCTCCTGGCTTGGGCGGTTGTGTTAGGATCGGAGCAGCACTAAGAGGGGGGGGTGAATTAGTGCAGCGGATTAAAACTTCGGTTTTCTAAAAAATCTTTCGTTTGAAGAGAGCGGAACTTGACAAGCTTAATCTTGAAAGCGTATTCTTAAATATGCGCAGCAAAAGTAATAAGGAACTAAAGCATATAAGAAGGTTTGCAATAATGTAAATAACAATAATGAAATGCAAACCAAGGATCACGTCGATTTTAGAGTGGTTCGGTCAAATGACCTACTCCACTTGCGAGGCCCCTCTTCGATGAGGCTCCCACCTTCCACTAGCAAGTCTCTTGAAATGGAAGGGTAAATACCCCTCTTACAACTCTTTACAAGCGGTTCACTCTCTTACAGATTTTCGAGAAGAGATGAGGTGAACACTAGCAAATTGAAAAGAAAGCAAGCTAACACTTTTCTAAGATCTTTCTCTCAATCTCTTGCTGCTTAAAAGGTTGTGTTCTCAGTTGAGATTTGAGGGGTATTTATAGGCCTCAAGAGGATTCAAATTTGGGCTCCAAAATTTGGGCTCCAAAATTCAAATTCTCTTTGGGTTCCCGATGCTGGCGGTGCCACCGCCCAGCCAAGCGGTGCCACCGCCCAACGCTCGGGTGCTGGGAGGTGCCACCGCCCAGCCCAGGAGGTGTCACCGCCCAGCCAGGCGGTGCCACCGTCTGGCTCTCCGGTTCACTTGGTTTGGCTTTCTTTTAGCCCAAACCAAATCTGACTTTGGCCCCAGTTGGCCCCTAACCAGGATATAGGATTATCTTCTTAATCCTAATCCTAATTACAAGTGAACTACATAACAAAACACATCCTAAGCAATTTATTAACTACGAACGTCAAGTCTTGTTCCAGCGAGCTTTCCGATGAACTTCCTTCGACGGGGTCCAAGCACGCTCCCGAACTTGTAATGACTTTAAAGAGTAGCTGAGACTTCTCAGTGATCTCTGCGAACCTCCGACGATCTCTTCGGCGAACTTCCAACAAGTTCCCAATTTCTTCTCGGTTGGTTCCGGCAGCATCTCCGACGATTCTTCGAACTCTTAAACGTTCATCGAACTCGACTCCGGTATTCTTGCTTTGTGTTTTCTGTTTATCGTAGTTAATCCTGCACACTTAACTCAATAATATGGATTAGATCAAATAACCCATCAATTGATTTTATCATCAAAATCCGAGATTCAACAATCTCCCCCTTTTTGATGATGACAATTAATTGATGATGAAGTTAAACATAACTCCCCCTATCTATATGCCATATTATGAGAAGATAAAAACCACTTGAATTCCATCCCATTGGATTCAAGCATAACCCGATAAGTTCTAACCGTAGAGCTTATCGTGATCCTCATTAAACAATAGTGAATACAAAACTTCTATGAAAATCATAAGTTAAATGAAAAGGTACGAATTTTACTACGACAGAAGATAAAGATTTTCAATATAAATTTTATGATTTAGATGTATGGCATGCTTTCAATATGATCAATCAATCTTGTGATATTTTCAAGGATTTTGCAAGGCATATAAGTCATTCATATCACACAAGTTTTTGTAATCCATATAAGTCATGCTATCATTATGGCGTAGGTCATCACTTCTCCCCCTTTGTCATCAACAAAAAGAGACAAGCCATCGAATTGATGATCATAAAAAAATAGCATTTAACAAGGTTTATCATTCAAATTTGCCAGAAATAGTTTATCCAAAAGAAATCATGCAGATCAAAACAGTAGTTATCTAAAAGGAAGGATCAGTTATCGTTTAATCGATGACAAACTTTGAACTTGTTGTTAAAAGCAAACAGAACAGAATAAAAAGATACATCAGTTTAATCCTTAGGAGGTAATCCACAATGCTGATACATGATATCTATTTTTTCATTCAGTTGTCGTAGTGTCTTCAAAATTTCAACTTGTTGATTTTGAATTTGTTCTTGCTGTGATTTGATGTGAGACAGTTCCGCCATAATGCGATCTTCAGAGGAGGAAATAGGAGCTGAAGGTGTTGCGCCAAAAGGACTAGGAGGAGGAGATTCATTTCCCATAAGAATTGGTGTTTCGGGGTGTTCTATTTGTGGAGGAATTGGATCCGTCCTTCTAGGCTGCCTAACCCATATGCCATTGCTAAATGTGCACCTAAGTCTTTTCAGCAGGTTTTTATTTATTATGTTATATCTATCATTTTGAATAGATTCTTCATCGGGTGGGATGCAAATGTCATAGGCATGAAGAAATCTAGTGATTAACCTCCCATATGGCAGCATAGTATCTTTAGCCTTAATATCCTGCATGTGTTGTCGAATTGAGTACCCAAAACAATTATCCTGACCGGTCATAATCCAATACATGGTACTCATCTCAATTTGACTTATTTCGTCAAGATGAAATTGTTTGGGGAATATAATGCTTATGATAATGTGATGAAGAATTTTAGAGTTGAAAGGTAGTAAGTGTTCACAGCTCTTGGGTAGGAAGTCAAGGTTTGGATTTGCAAAGATTGTTTCTACGGCTTCAGTATAGGTTGCTCCTATTGAGTTGACATCCCATTTACCTTTAAAATAGCATCCTCTATCTTTTTCAGTTATGCCAATTAGCTCACAAATGGTGCTGTCAAATATTCTAATGGGTGTTCCTAGAAGGTAAGTGCTTAGGCTATTATTGTCCTCATATAGGTTGGCATAGAACAATCTAACTAATCGCGGATAGATTGGTTCATCTAGTTGTAGTAGTGGTAGAGCTTTTAGGTGTGCAAAACACCTAATGGGATCTAAGTCTTCTAGTTCATCCAAATCAACATATTTTCCCTTATGGATACCTCGTCTTTCAAATTTTGGAAAACTAAGGGCTACCACTTTTGATCTAAAAAGATCCTGGTCAAATGAATCTCCTTCAATCCTTTTTCCTTTTGATCTCTTAGGAGCCATTATCTAGACAAGATGATGATAAAATTGTGAAAAATAAGCAAGGGAAAGAGAAAGGAAAAGAGGGAATGAGATACAAAAAAGAGGGATTTCAAGTGTTACCTTATGGAGATTATGTTGAGAGATGGAAGGCTTGGACCACCAAGAATCCTTCTCCAATGCTTCTAAGAGGTAGAATGAGGGTTAGAGGAAATGGGAGAGGGTTTTGAGAGCTCTTTCTTGGGGTTGGGGGCGGTGTCACCGCCCCCCTACCCCCTGGGTTAATAAGGTCGCTTCGATCGGTGCCACCACCTTAAAACCGAAAGCGGTGTCACCGTCACCTGCCTGAAGGCTCAGCGATGCAACCGCTAGATCTGGCAGGTGCCACCGCATCCCGCCGGAGGAAAGAAAAAAAATTTCTTCCTCTCCCCTTTTGTTTGCTTCCCTCAAGATAATAAGTTATACTTTTAATGGATCATTTTGAAGTGAAGAAGAAAGAAGAAATCAAATCCACAAAAAGAAAGGAAAAGGACGAGTCATTTTTCGTGAAGCTCATTTTAGGGACAATTTAACATGCCTAATTCCCTTCTAATGAATTCAAATTGGTCTTCATTCAAGGCTTTTTGTGAATATGTCAGCTAATTGATGCTTCGTGTCAATGAATTCTAGAACAACATTATTGTTAAGGACATGATCACAGATGAAATGATGCCTAACGTCGATGTGCTTAGTTCTAGAATGCTGAATTGGATTTTTTTTAGTAAGACATATGGCACTAGTATTATCACATTTTATGGGAATATTTTTAAAGTGAATTCCATAGTCTTCCAATGTATTTTTCATCCAAACAACTTGTGCACAGCATGCACTCAAGAAGAATGTATTGGCTTCCTTCCGCCAGAGATAGTGCTACTGAATTTTATTTCTTGGAAGTCCAAGAAACAAGTGCATGTCCTAAAAATTGGCATGTTCCGGATGTACTCTTTCTATCTATCCTACATCCGCCAAAATCGACATCCGCGTAAGCCATTAAATCAAATTTTTCAGATTTTGGATACCATAAACCTAAATTTGGAGTTCCTTTAAGATACCTAAATATTTTTTTAACACTTTTAAGATGAGATAGTTTAGGATTTGATTGAAACCTAGCACAAAGTCCTACACTAAACATGATATCTGGTCTAGTAGCGGTAAGGTAGAGTAGACTACCTATCATTCCCCCATATGTGTTTTTTGATCAAGTTTTCACTATTTTCATCCATATCTAACTTAGTCAAGTACTCATAGGGTGTTTATTGCTTTTTAATTATCCATGTTAAATCGCTTTTAACAATTCTAATGTATATTTAGATTGGTTGAGAAATACACCATCCTTAAGTTGTTTGATTTGTAATCCTAAAAAAAAAAAGTTAATTCCCCATTAAACTCATTTTCGAATTCATGACTCATAGATTTGGCAAATGATTCACATAGTGATTCATCTGAAGAGCCAAAAATAATATCGTCAACATAAATTTGTACAATAAGAAAATTATTTTCAAAATGTTTAATAAACAATGTAGTATCAACCTTGCCTTTGGTAAAATTATTTAAAATAAGAAAGGAACTAAGTCTTTCATACCAAGCTCTAGGAGCTTGTTTCAAGCCATAGAGAGCCTTAGTCAATTTGAATACATGATTAGGAAGAAGAGAATTTTCAAATCCGGGATGTTGTTCGACATATACTTCTTCGGAAATAAAACCATTCAAGAAGGCACTTTTGACATCCATTTGAAATAGTTTAAAATTATAACTACTAGCATAGGCAAGGAGCATCCTTATGGCTTCTAATCGAGCCACAGGAGTGAAGGTTTCTTCGTAATCGATACCTTCTTCTTGGTTGAAACCTTTGGCCACTAATCTAGCCTTGTTTCTAACCACGATACCATTTTCGTCTTGCTTGTTTCTAAAGACCCACTTAGTACCAATGACTAAATGGTCACTAGGTTTAGGAACAAGCTCCCACACCTTATTTCTCTCAAATTGATTCAGTTCCTCTTACATTGCAATAATCCAAAAATCATCTTTTATGGCCTCGTCAATGCACTTAGGTTCAATTTGAGAGAGGAAGGCATTATTAGCATAAAAAATTCTTGAAAGAGGAACGAGTTTGAACCCCTTTAGATGTATCCCCTATAATTAGCTCCTTTGGATGAGCATCTATATACTTCCATTCCTTAGGTAAGGAAATTTCGGAAGAAGGTGCATCCAAGTTGCTATTTTTTTGGGAGGGGGGTTCATTTAAATTCAAATTATCAAAACCAAGATCATCATCAAAATCATTTTTTCTTAAAATTTGAGACTTCATTAAAAAACTACATGAATAGACTCTTCAATTACTAAGGTTCTTTTATTAAAAACCCAAAAAAGTTTTCAAACGGAAGAGTAACCAAGAAAGATGCCTTCATCGGATTTTTTGCATCAAATTTTCCTAAGGCATCCCTTTCATTTAAAATAAAGCATTTACAACCTAAAACTTTAAAATAGGAAATATTTGGTTTTTTGTTATTCCATAATTCATAGGGAGTTTTTTGATAAGGAATGTCTTATTAGGACTCTATTCATGATGTAGCAAGCCATATTTACGGCTTTTAAAAAATATTTAGGTAAACTATGTTCATTTAACATAGTTCTTGCCATTTTTGTAGGTTTCTATTTTTTCTTTCAACTACTCCATTTTGTTGGGCATTTCTCGGAGTGGAGAAGTTATGATTGTATCCATTAACTTCACAAAAAATTTTGAAAGTTATGGTTTTGAAATTCGCCACCATGATCACTCCAATTGATGAAATCATGAACCCTTTTTTTTTTTGAGTGAGTTTACAAAATTTAGAGAAACACTTGAAACAATCACTTTTGTGAGCTAAGAAATAGGTCCAAGTGTATCTAGAGTAGTCATCCACAATCACAAAAGCATATTTGCTTCCACCTAGACTTGTTGTATCAATTGGTCCAAATAAGTCCAAATGGATCAATTGTAACGGTCTAGTGGTGCTAATTTGATTTTTTTTGGTTTGAAGCTTGTTTTTATTTGTTTCCCCTAGTTGACATGCATCGCATACCTTATCTTTAATAAACTTTATATTCGGAATCCCTCATTACTAATTCTTGAGATGAGATTTTAGATATTGTTTTCATGCTTGCATGGCCTAATCTCCTATGCCAAAGCCAAGCATCATCATTTATGGCGGAGAAACACATTTCATTACTTAGTTCATCAAGATTGATGGTATAGACATTATTTTGTTTTAAAGCAATCATAGTCATGTTATGATTTGGTTTTTCAATAATGCACATATTTGATTCAAATCTAATGATATAACCTTTATCGCATAATTGACTAATGCTCAATAGATTATGTTTTAATTCATCAACTAGTAACACATCATCAATGGAAAAACTTGATTTGTTACCTATGGTTCCCTTGCCAATGATTTTGCCTTTGTTGTTGTCTCCGAAGGTGACATAGCCTTCGTCCATGCTAGTGAGCTTGGTGAATTGGGATGGATCTCCGTCATATGCCTTGAGCATTCACTATCAAGATACCATCTCTTGCTCCTAGTATGTGATGGTGTATGTTTTCTACAAGAAGGAATTATTTTTAGGTACCCATTTACTTTTGGGTGCCTCAAAAAACTAATCTAACTTGTTTATCATGTTGCATAGACTTGATCATGGTTCCTTTAGGAACCCAAATCAATTTGTTCGACTAATTTTCTTGAATGGACATTGGTAAGTTATATGTCCATATTTGCAACAAAAGTTGCAATTGCTTTGATGTTGAACATGTAAGATAGGACCTTTAACGAAGGTGGTTGGATTTTTGGTGAGTACTTCTCACAAATCCCATTCCACTCCTTTTAGAACGGACCCTTATTTGTAAGGATCATGTTTAAGGACTTGCTACCGACCTCGAATTTCTTCAAGGTGTCCTTAAGTACTAAGTTCTCATTTTGGAGAGTTTCTAAATCATGGCATTTAACACATGGAGCTAGACAATCATGATATTCAGTTTTTAATTTATCAAAAGCACAATGTAAGACTATCATGCTCCTTTCTTAACAATTTCTATTTTCTACTAATTGTCTTACATTCATCAAATAACTCATGGAAGGCATTTAATAAATCATGATAAGGTAAATCTGCATTAATTAAATCCGTTACCTCTTTCTTCAAGGCCATTAGGGCATAGTGAGCAACTTGCTCGGTGTTGGACTCCTCTTCTTGGATGTGCTTGAGTCATCCCATGTTGCCTTGAGCCTTCTTCTTTGGTGTTCTCTTTTTTTTGCTTGAGGGCAATCGTTCTTGTAGTGTCCCGTTTTTTTTTGCATTCATAGCAAATCACTTGGTCCTTCTTTTGTTCAAATTTATTTTTTTGTATTATTTTTTAAATTTGTTCTTCCTTAAATATTCTTTGAATTTTTTTTGAGTCAAAAGTGCAATGTCATTGTCACTGTCCTCATCACTTGATGTTCCTTTCAAGTGGTCTTCTTGTGATTTGAGTGCCATATCCTTCCTGTTCTTTGGAAGGGGGGGTTCTCGAGCTCGTCATGAGCTTGACATGTCATTTCATTAGGTCATTAGAGACCCAATGAGTTCTTCAAGAGGGAATGTTTTAAGGTCTTTGGCCTCTTGAATGGTCAGAACTTTTGGATCCCAACTTTTAGGGAGGGATCTTAAGATTTTAGTTACTAGTTCAAAGTTAGTAAAATCTTTACCAAGAGCTTTGAGTCCATTGATGACATCGGTAAACCGGGTGTACATGTCTCCGATGGACTCACTTGATTTCATTCGAAAAAGTTCAGTAAGAGTGCACAAGAATGTTGATTTTGGACTCTTTCACTTTCGGCTAGTGCCTTCGTGAGTGACCTCAAGAGTTCTTCAAATATCAAAAGCCGAATCACAAATTGAAACACGATTAAATTCGTTTTTTTGTCTAGTGCACAAAACAAGGCATTCATAGCCTTTGCATTTAAAGCAAAACCTTCTTCTCCGATTCATTCCATTCGCTCATCGGAAGAGAAGATTTTTTTTGAAATCCGTTTTCAACAATAGTCCAAAGCTCGAAATCCATAGAAATGAGGAAGATCCTCATCCAGTCTTCCAATACGTGTAATCCCACCCATTAAACATAGGTGGACGAGTGATAGAATGGCCCTCTTGCATGCTTTGGAGTAAGCCATCTCTCTTGGGTATTAAACCAAATATGAAAGATAACCTCGCTCGATACCAATTGTTAGGATCGAGAGCAGCACTAAGAGGGGGGGGTGAATTAGTGCAGCGGATTAAAACTTCAGTTTTCTAAAAAAATCTTTAAGATGAAGAGAGCGAACTTGACAAGCTTAATCTTGAAAGCGTATTCTTAAATATCTTGCAAAAAAAAAGTAATAAGGAACTAAAGCATATAAGAAGGTTTGCAATAATGTAAATAACAATAATGAAACACAAACCCAAGGATCACGCCGATTTTAGAGTGGTTCGGTCAAATGACCTATTCCACTTGCGAGGCCCCTCTTCGATGAGGCTCCCACCTTCCACTAGCAAGTCTCTTGAAATGGAAGGGTAAATACCCCTCTTACAACTCTTTACAAGCGGTTCACTCTCTTACAGATTTTCGAGAAGAGATGAGGTGAACACTAGCAAATTGAAAAGAAAGCAAGCTAACACTTTTCTAAGATCTTTCTCTCAAACTCTTGCTGCTCAAAAGGTTGTGTTCTCAGCTGAGATTTGAGGGGTATTTATAGGCCTCAAGAGGATTCAAATTTGGGCTCCAAAATTCAAATTCTCTTTGGGTTCCCGATCTTTGGTGCCACCGCCTCAGCCAAGCAGTGCCACCGCCAGCCTTTCGGTGCTTGGGAGGTGCCACCGCCAGCCCAGAGGTGTCACCACCCGGCCAGGCGGTGCCACCGCCTTTTCTCCTGTTCACTTGGTTTGGCTTTCTTTTAGCCCAAACCAAATCGACTTTGGCCCCACTGGCCCTAAACCAGGATATAGGATTATCTTCTTAATCCTAATCCTAATTACAAGTGAACTACATAACAAAACACATCCTAAGCAATTTATTAACCGCATGACGTCAAGTCTTGTTCATGAAGCTTTCCGACGAACTTCCTTCGACGGGTCCAAGCACGCTCCCAACTTGTGATGACTTTAAAGAGTAGCTGAGACTTCTCGTGATCTCTGCGAACCTCCGATGATCTCTTCGCTAACTTCCAACAGGTTCCCGATTTCTTCTCGGTTGGTTCCGGCAGCATCTCCGACGATTCTTCGAACTCTTAAACGTTCATCGAACTCGACTCCGGTATTCTTGCTTTGTGTTTTCTGTTTATCGTAGTTAATCCTGCACACTTAACTCAATAATATGGATTAGATCAAATAACCCATCAATTGATTTTATCATCAAAATCCGAGATTCAACAGGTTGCACCGCCCAGTGCAATCAGTGTCCGAATGGGTTGATCCATTCAGCCCAATTTGGGTTTTTCAAGGGCCCAATTGCCCCAAGATTAAGCTAATAGGATCACCTCCCATTTCCAACTTAATCAATGTTCTAACTACGATTATTCCTTAGACATTTACTGCAGCTTGCTCCTGTGCGTCAATTGCTTCTTCCGGCGAGTTGCCGGTGAACTTCCGTCGATTATCCGATAAACCCTCGGCGATGCTTCTGCGGACTTCCGGCAAACTCCTGGACTTGCGACGATCCACTTGGCGAGTTCCGATGAGCTTCTTTTGGCAAGCTTATGGACTTCTCGGATTTGTTCCCGCAGAACCTCCGACGACTGTCCGAACTTCCGTCGAACTCTCGAACTCTCAATGTGATCATTGTCTTGACTCTAGCGCAACTCCTGCTGCATGTCTAACTTTCATCGTAGTTAATCCTGCACACTTATCTCAACACATAGATTAGACAACAAATGACAATTGACTTCATCATCAAAATCCGAGATTCAACAATCTCCCCCTTTTTGATGATGACAATCAATTGATAATGGAGTTAACCTTAACTCCCCCTGTCTATATGCCATACTTGAGATAAGTCATTCTTGAATTCAAAACCTAAGAATTCAAGCGACATATTGATAAGTTAAATCATTTGAACTTATCAATACTCCCATCATGATTCCCATCATGATGTATCTCTCTGAAGATGATGTCAAGGCTTGACATTCATTTTCAAATTTTACATTACAAGTTTGAATGATGGTAATAGTAACAATTTATCATATTGTAAGATATCAACATGTAAAGCTGTGAAGTAAGATTTTGATATCATTACATGATGTACACATTTCAAATATCTTAGCAAGTGTTACATTTCTTCACATGGTAAGATATCAACTCAAGGCATAATGCAAATTATAGCATATGTTCATATATCTCTTGGTGATGCAAGCGTGGCAGCATAATCATAGCATCAGTGTTTATAGCATCAATTCATATATTTATAATGCAAATTATAGCATCTGTTCATATATCTCTTGGTGATGCAAGCATGGCATAATCATAGCATCAGTGATATGAATGAGCAAGTTGATTATAATTCTGCCAAAGACCCTTTAACTATTCATCAAGGACCAATGACAAGAGCGAAAACTAAAAGGATGAAAGAAGCCTTAACTTGTTTATTAGAAGGCATTTGGAAGGAGCAAGCTAGTCAAAACTTGGTCAAGGTTCTATGGATACAAGAAGTGCCTAAAATAATCAACCTGATTCAAATAAGTCAACATCATGAATAGAAATTCCAACCTTGAGAGAAGGATGAAGTTTTAGCCATCTTTGAAGAATAAAGGTCATTCAGCCATATTGGACCATATCAGGATTTATGGGCTTATTCATGAATAATTATTCAAAACAATTTAATATAGATTCATGAGTAATCTACATTCATGCATTAGGAATATAAATGTCATTTAATATATTCATTCCCTTTATACTTTGCCTTTGTACTATATAAACAAGGCTAACTCTCTTTGTAAGGACACATTTTGGAGAAGTATATTCGACTTACAACAACGGTGAGTGTTTTGTTTTTAAGTTCTTGCATGAACTTTGGACTTATCAAGCATTTCTGTTTGTGGCGTTCAAAACCCAAGAAAAATCTTTGTTTTTCCTTTCAACTTATCAAGCTTCTTAGTTTGTGGCGTTTTAAGGGAATCAAAGTACTATTCTAATTACTTTATCAAATTTTCATTGATTATGTGATTAGAATAGTTTTCCTAACTTCAATCTTGAACGATCCATCTTATTTCAAATCGTTGGAGGGGGTCAATTTGCATTCCATATGTATCATAGCTCTTTAGCTATCGGGGTATATGGTTGCTAAGTTGAAGATTTCCATCCATCAGTGTTTTTAGCATCAATTCATATATTTCTCCCCCTTTGTCATCAACAAAAAGCATGGTAGTTGTGATACCAGGAAAACAATATAAGCAAGTTATCAAACATATAAAGGAAGGCATGATACGTAGATTGCTTTGAATACTTCTTACTTTTTCTTTGTTATAATCCTTTGTGCATGAAGGAGGAAAGCCATTTGTGATTCCAGCTATTTGTGAGTTTACTTTGAGTCAAGATATGTGTTTGAAACAACTTTTTGCAAGTAAAAATACTATCATCCATATTTCAAGATGGAATTCATAAGAAGGAATCATTTCATCAAATCCATTTCAGAAAAAATATTTTTCATAAGAGTGTCTGAGAAAATTTGATTTTTAGTATTCCAACTGTTAAGCGAATCTGAAAATGAGATGAACTCTTTCATGCATTCGGACAAGACTATGCTACAGATTTTCAAATACAATCATGAAGACAAAACATTTCAACACATGTTATGTAATAGCAATCAAGTGATTTGATCATTCAATAAAGTCCGAAAAATAATTTTAACTAGTTTATCTATTCGGACACATCAACATTCCTAATTCTCTTCTTATGAAATCAAATTGTTCTTCACTTAGAGGTTTTGTAAAAATGTCAGTTAGTTGATGTTTAGTATTAATGGCAATGACTTATCAACTGTATTGGTATATCACTTTTTGAAACTATATTTATTATGGAAATCAAAGCACAAGGTTTTCAAAACTTTTAGTTTCAATATAAAATCCGAGATAACCATTTAGTTTATATTTACCACAAGGTACAAGGCATATATTTACCATGATAGATGTTTACAACTCCACATATGCTCACAATATATCAGGCAACCATATCAAGGATCAAGACAAAGTACATCATGGTGCGTAACATAAGGAGTTTACAACAACAACAGATGATAGTGTTCATACTAGCTCATTCATGTGGTGGAAAATTAAAGTGCCTAAACAAGGAGTCAAATTGACGATGAATTTGCTGCAGCTCAAATAGGATTTGATCTTGTTGTTGTTCAAGCCGTTCTTGTCTTTGTTCGAATCGGTCCATCCGAATCCCAATATCTTCTACAGATGATGTATGAGTTTGCTCAAATGGATGTGTTTCCTTAAAGGGATAGATCGGAGGAGATTGGGTACCCCTAAATACTGGTGTTTCCAGTTCTGGTTCAGGTTGAGGGGGATCAGTTCTTCTTGGCATTCTAACCTAGTTGCCGTTTCTATAAAAACATCTTAATCGGTGAAGTAGATTTTTATTTATTATGCTAAATCTATCTATTTTTATTACTTCTTCTTCCGGTGGTATTAGAATATCGTAGGCTTTCATTATTCTAGTGATTATACCACCATATGGGAGCATCATGTCTTTCTTAGATAGTTCTAACATGTTTTGTTGGATAAAATAACCAAGACAGATGTCATGTCCTTTCATGATCAAATACATAGTTCCTAATTCTAATTGACTTACTTCATCATGATGGTATTGTTTAGGGAGAATGATGCTAGTTAGGATATGATGAAGTACCTTAGTGTTTAGAGGCAGTAGATATTCACAACTTTTAGGAACAAATGCTAAGTTGGGATTGGCAAAAATGGTTCCTAAGGCTTCAACATATGTTGTTCCAACAGTTTCTTCATCCCATGATCCTCTAAAGTAAAGTCCTATACTTTTCATGGGAATGCCTATCATGTCGCAAATGAATCTATCCGTAATTGAGATGTGTTGTCCTAAAAGATAGGTGGACATTCTTTCTTCTTCATCTATTTGTATGTTGTTGTAAAACAATCTAACAAGTCTTGGATAGATGGGTTCGTTAATTTACAAAATTAGAAGTAGATATAAGTTTGCAAACCATTGGATTGTCTCTAAGTCTCTTAGTTCATTTAAATCTACGTATTTTCCCTTATTGACACTCCTAAGTTCGAAAGAGGAAAATTTTTCAGCATGGTGTTTTGAATCGAAAAGGGTGAGATCAAAATCTTCTACTAATCTCCTCTTTCCTTTGTCCCTCAAGGATCTTCTAGATCCCATAACTATTGCTCTTTAGAAGAATAGTGATGAGCAAGAGTAAATGAATGAAAAAATAGAGTTTAAGGGCTTCTTAGAGAGTACCTTAGTGAGATCTTCAAGAGAGGGAAGGATTGTTGATGTTTTGCTCCGAAATGAGGGGTATTTGGGATGCTAAGAGGGGTGAAATGGGGATGGAGGAGGCTTGGAAGAGTAGAGGAGGGAAGGGAGTGAGTTGGGGTCGGTTTCACCGCCGGCCCTAGCTTGGGTTAAAGAGGGCAAAGTTGCGGGCAGTTGCACCTCTGGTTGGAGCGGTGCAACTACTGGCAACACGTGATAGCCGGAGGTGCTACCTCCAGCTGGGGCAGTGCCACCGCCTGCAGGCGGTGAGCACTTGTTTTGATCAGTGTGATCTGATCTGAGAGTTTTTTGTCTTGAGAAGAATTTTCATTCAGAGCAATCAACTTTACTTACGTAATTATGTAAGAGTTTTTATTTTAAGGCAAGGACTTTTGCATGATCAAGATAGATCTTTTAACGTGCATACTCTCAATGTTGCACACATGTTTGTGATAGTTTGTTCAAGTTGGTAAGCCTTGCAAGTTCATGACAGACTAGTTACTTCATGATATAGAGTTGGATTCGAAGGTTATGAATGAAAATCCAGAGGATATGTGAATTTGGGAATCATACGTCTCTAATTCTGAAAAGTCAAATAAGGTTGTATCTAAATCACATTTGTGATTCATAATCTCCATCTATTATTTAGGCTAGAGAGCATTGCGAGTTCCTTTTTGGATCTTGGGTCATGACTATCGAGAATCAAGGAGCAGAATATTATTTCTTGCTCCAGCCTAAAATTTTTATGTCTTTAATGTTTTTACAGGAAGGGATGATTTTTAGGTACCCATTTGCTTTTGGGTGCCTCACAAATAGATCTACATTGTCTATCATGTTGCATAGAATTTATCATGGTTCCTTTAGGAACCCAAATCAATTTGTTTGGACTAATTTTCTTGAATGGACAATAATGCGTCTTGTGTCTAAATTTGCAACAAAAGTTGCATTTGTTTTGATATCGAACATGTAAGATGGGGCCTTTTATGAAGGTGGTTGGATTTTGGTGAGGACTTCTCACAAATCCAATTCCACTTCTTTTGGGAACGTGACCCTTCTTTGTAAGGATCATGTTTAATGACTTGCTACCAACCTCGAATTTCTTCAAGGTGTCCTTAAGTAGTAAGTTTTCCTTTTGGAGAGTTTCTAGATCATGGCATTTTATGCATGAGCTTAAACTATCATGATGTTCAGCTCTTAACTTATCGAAATTACAAATAAGACTATCATGCTCCTTTTTTAGCAATTTGTATTTTCTACTAATTGTCTTACATTCATCAAATAATTCATGGAAAGCATTTAATAATTCATGATAAGGTAAATCTGCATCAATTAAATTTGTTACCTCATCTCCGATAGCCATTAAGGCGTAATGAGCAACTTGCTCGGTGTTGGACTCCTCTTCTTCGGATGCGCTCGAATCATCCCATGTTGCTTTGAGCGCCTTCTTCTTGGATGTTCTTTTCTTGGCTTGCGGACAATCGTTCTTGTAGTGTCCCGGCTTTTTGCACTCATAGCAAATAACTTGGTCCTTCTTGGGTTCAAGTTTATTTTTTGCATCATTCTTAAACTTGTTTCTTTTAAAGAATTTTTTAAATTTTCTTGTTAGAAGTGTCAAGTCATCATCATAGTCCTCATCACTTGAGTTTTCTGTCAAGTGGTCTTCTGAAGTTTGAAGTACCATATCCTTCCTGTTCTTTGGAATGATGTCTTCTTGCTCTTCATGAGCTTTACAAGTCATCTCGTAGGTCATTAATGACCCGATTAGTTCTTCAAGAGGGAAGTTGCGCAGATCTTTTGCCTCTTGAATAGCAGTGACTTTAGGATCCCAACTCTTAGGAAGGGATCTAAGAATCTTATTTACGAGCTCAAAATATGAAAAACCTTTTCCGAGTCCTTTTAGACCGTTGACGACATCCGTGAAACGGGTAAATATGTCACCAATGGTTTCACTCGGTTTCATCCGGAAAAGTTTGAAAGAATGAAACAGAAGATTGATTTTTGACTCTTTCACTCTACTTGTGCCTTCCTGAGTCACTTCGAGTGTGTGCCAAATATCAAATGCGGTTTCACAAGTTGAAACACGGTTAAACTCATTTTTATCAAGTGCACAAAATAAGGCATTCATAGCCTTTGCATTAAGAGCGAAAGCCTTCTTCTCCAATTCATTCCAATCGATCATTGGAAGAGAAGACTTGGAAAATCCATTTTCGACAAGATTCCAAAGTTCAAAATCCATAGAAATAAGAAAGATCCTCATTCGGGTCTTCTAATAGGTATAGCCCGTCCCACTGAACATGGGTGGACGTGTAATAGAATGGCCCTCTTGGTTATCGACGTATGCCATCTCTCTTGGGTTTTAATCCGTTAGAGAGTTAACCCCGCTCTGATACCAATTGTTAGGATCAAGAGCACTAAGAGGGGGGGGGTGAATTAGTGCAGCAGAAATCTTTCTGCGATTAAAACGAAAGCTACGTTCGTTCGATAAAAATGATTTCGATGTAAAAGATAATTCTAAGATTACTTTAACTTAAGATTGAGCGAGATGACGTTAAAGTAACTCTATGAAGGCAGTTTGCAGTTTATGATGGAAATCAGAATGCAAGCGCAAACTAAAATGCGACATTCGTACGATAAAATCGGTTTACGTCTAAATGCTGATTCTGAAGATACTGAACTTTGAGATATGTTTTATAAATGAGCATAAGGCAGTTTATAGTTATGATTGAAATCAAAACATAAAGGTAAACTGAAATATGATGATCTTACGAACAAGCCGATTTACGTCTAAACATAGATTCGGAAATCTCTGAACTTAGAAACTCGTTCGTAAAAGCGCAGAAGGCAGTAAGCTATTGAGGAGGTTTGCAGTAAAGATAAAATGCTCAAAAGTAAATGCAAACTGAGATTTAGAGTGGTTCGGACAATCTTCACCTACTCCACTTTTGGCTTCCTCCATCGACGAGGTCACCGACGTCAACTAGAGGCCTTCCTTCAATAGGCGAAGGCCAACCACCCTTTTACAGTTTCACTCATTTTGACGGGCTTAGGAGACAACCCTTACAGAAATTTTCTCTCCTCTCTTTACAACTCAAAACTTTGGAGAACAGAGGGAGGAGAACTTTTGGCCTTTACAACAATTTTGAGCTCTAAGAATCATAGAAAGAGATCAAGATTTCGAGTATGTCTATACTCTTTCGGTGCTGAATGGGTGGGGTATTTATAGGCCCCAACCTAGTTCAAATTTGGAGCTCAAAACTATCAAATCCCGGAATTTCGGGATCAGGCGGTTGCACCTCCTGACTGGAGCGGTTGCACCGCCTGGCAGAGCTCGAAGACCGAGCTCAGGCGATGCTACCTCTCTGTTAAGGGAGGTTGCACCGCCCAGTCTCGCTTGGAGATTGAGCCCAGGCGGTTGCACCTCCTGACTTAGGCGGTTGCACCGCCTGCCAAAGCTCGAAGACCGAGCTCAGGCGGTGCTACCTCTCTGTCAGGGGAGGTTGCACCGCCCAGTCTCGCTCGGAGACTGAGCCCAGGCGGTTGCACCTCCTGGCTGGGGTGGTTGCACCGCCCAGTCTCCCTGGGAGACTTAGCCCAGTCGGTGCTACCTCCTGGCTTGGGCGGTTGCACTACCCAGTGCAATCAGGGTCGGAATGGGTAGATCCATTCGGCCCAATTTGGGTTTTTTAGGGGCCCAATTGCCCCAAGATTAAGCTAATGGCATCACCTCCCATTTCCAACTTAATCAATGTGCTAAGTACTGCAGCTTGCTTCTGTGCGGCAATCGCTTCTTCTGGCGAGTTTCCAGCGAACTTCCGTCGATCATCCGATGAACCCTCGGTGATGCTTCTGCGGACTTCTGGCAAACTCCTGGACTTGCGACGATCCACTTGGCGAGTTCCGACGAGCTTCTTTTGGCAAGCTTATGGACTTCTCAAATTTGTTCCCGCAGAACCTCCGACGACTATCTGAACTTCCGTCGAACTCTCGAACTCCCAACGTGATCATTGTCTTGACTCCGGCGCAACTCCTGCTGCATGTCTAACTTTCATCGTAGTTAATCCTGCACACTTATCTCAACACATCGATTAGACAACAAATGACAATTGACTTCATCATCAAAATCCGAGATTCAACACTACGGATGTACTAGGCCACTACGCCGTAGTCCCCAGACGATACAGGGGAATCCAATACATTGGACCTGCCTGTCCTCAGTTACCGTGTACCTATAGTCCCTCATCCATCTAATATACCAGAGATCATATATCGAGCATGGTGTTGTCAAACCCACACGGTTTCTTCTCAAGTCTCGCTCTTATCGGATTCTCCCTAAGAACTCTTTCTCTCTCAACCTGAATGACCCTAGCCAGGGATTTGTCTGAACAAGAACACATGGGATATTCCTCTCATGACGCCGAGAGTGGATAATCCTCTATCGACACTCAATAGCCTTCGTAAGGTCGACTACCACTCCCAATGACCAACTGTACTAGATCTGGGACAGCCAAACCTATAAGTCTAGTATCAAAGATTGGAGCACTCATACAGGACATCCTTGGTGTCTCAAGTCTAAGGACCAGATACACCACTAGGACTACGGAATCGCTGTCTGACAAAAAGGCATCATCAAACATCCAGCATTCCGTAAGCGGATCAATCAGTGAACTCATTCTCCAATGAGCACCTGTATTGTATCCCTAGTGTCCCTACACAAGCAGCTATGAGACCAGCTGCATCCATCATATGGATAGGTATATAGCACACCAGTCTATCCGGTTATCATGATATCCCTCTCGAGTAACCTATGACCGGGATTATTTAGGATATGTGTTTAAAGGTGAATCGATCTCACTATCGTGATCTCATCACGATCCGATTCCCATTGCACAAATCCAAGGACATCACAATATATGTGTGCATTTATGCAATGGTTATAAAGTGATATATGCCAAAATATAATAAGCAAAAATATTCTATATTAAGTCACACATGCCATCACTCACGTGATTGGCTTGCTGGGCACCTATGACTAGCAATCTCCCACTTGACCTAAAGTCAATCACCTATGTGTCTGATCCCCATCAGACCCCTGTGAGGCTCAAAACAAATCTGAGACAACAACTTTGTTAGTGGATCTGCAATGGTATCTTCGGATGGAACTCTTTCCACTACTACATCTCCTCGAGTCACGATCTCTCTGAAAAGGTGGAACCTCCTCAGAACATGCTTAGATTTCTGATGAGACCTAGGTTCCTTTGCTTGAGCAATCGCCCTGTTGTTGTCGCAATATAGGGAGATCGACTCTTCGCTACCCGGCATGACTCCCAAATCTATGATGAACTTCTTCACCCAAACTCCCTCCTTTGCTGCATCTGATGCAGCAATGTACTCCGCCTCTGTGGTCGAGTCAGCAGTGGTATCTTGCTTGGAACTCTTCCAGCACATTGCTCCTCCATTCAAGGTGTACACACACCTTGAATTCGACTTACTATCATCGACATCAGACTGAAAACTTGAGTCAGTGTAGCCTTCAACCTTAAGGCTATTACCTCCATATACTAGTAAAAGATCCTTAGTCCTTCTCAAGTACTTAAGGATACACTTTACTGCTTTCCAGTGCTCCAAGCCTGGATCCGCCTGATACCTGCTCGTGACACTCAGAGCATACGCTATATCAGGCCTAATACATAGCATGGCATACATGATAGACCTTATTACTGAGGCATAAGGTATCATATCCATGTTCGCCCTTTCTTCTGGAGTCTTTGGGGACATACTCGTAGAAAGCGATATCCCATGTCTCATTGGTACGAGACCTCTCTTGGAATTTTCCATGCCAAACCTTTTGACAATGGTTTCTATGTACCTGGACTGGGATAAGCCAAGCATCCTCTTGGATCTATCTCTATAGATTCCTATCCCAAAAATATAGGATGCTTCCCCTAAGTCCTTCATGGAGAAGTGTCTAGATAACCAAGCCTTTACTGTGGATAGCATTCCTACGTCATTCCTAATGATAAGGATGTCATCCACATATAACACCAAAAAGGTGATAGCGCTCTCACTTACCTTTCTGTATACACAAGGCTAATCTTTGTTCTTAACGAAGTCATAAGATCTGATTACCTTATCAAATCTTATGTTCCAACTTCGGGAAGCTTGCTTTAATCCATAAATGGATCTAAGCAACCTTCACACCTTATTTGGACAGTTCTTGGACACGTATCCCTCAGGTTGTATCATATACACCTCCTCCTCGAGGTTCCCATTGAGGAATGCAGTTTTCATATCCATCTGCCAGATCTCATAATCATAGTGTGCTGCAATAGCCAATAGAATTCTGATGGATTTTAGCATTGCTACGGGTGAGAAGGTTTTGTCATAGTCAACACCTTGCCTTTGACGATACCCCTTAGCCACTAGCCTTGCTTTATAGGTCTCTACCTTTCCATCTACTCTGACCTTTTTCTTAAAGATCCACTTGCAACCGATTGGTACAATACCTTCGGGCGCATCAATTAGGTTCAAAACCTTATTGGAGTATATAGAATCCATCTCAGAATTCATGGCTTCTTGCCACTTCCCGGAGTCTATACTCATAATAGCCTCATCGTAGGTCTGAGGATCAATATCCTCTGCATCCTCTCCTCTAATATGTCCCACATATCTCTCAGGAGGATAGGATACTCTATCAGACTTGCGTAAAGATGAAACTTGTGTATTAGGTACCTGAACAGACTCGGGCTGTAGAGTGGTGCTTGAGCTTGGTTCTCCAACCTCGCTTAATTCTATCATTCTCCCACTATCTCCGCCAAGAATGTGTTCCTTCTCAAGGAACACTGCTCTCTTAGCTAAAAAGACATTTTGGTCCTCGAGATGATAGAAATAATACCCACAAGTTTCCTTAGGGTATCCCACAAATTTGCATCGCTCTGTCCTTGATTCTAATTTATCGGGGTTGTGTCTTTTAACATGTGCAGGGCAGCCCCAAATCTTAACAACCTTAAGATCAGGCTTATTCCCTTTCCATATCTCATATGGTGTAGACACTACCGACTTAGTTGGAACTCTGTTCAGAAGGTAAGCTGCGGTTTCTAGGGCATATCCTCAAAATGAGATGGGTAGTTCAGCGAAACTCATCATGGACCATACCATATCTAATAATGTACGATTTCTCCTTTCAGAGACACCATTGAGCTGAGGTGTATAAGGAGGTGTCTATTGGGATAATATCCTATAGTCCTTGAGGAACGGAGTGAACTCTGTACTTAAGTACTCACCTCCTCGATTTGATCGAAGAGTTTTGATAATCTTTCCAGTCTAGTTCTCCAACTCATTCTTATACTCTCTGAATTTCTCAAAGGCCTCGGACTTGTACTTCATTAAGTACACATATCCATACCTTGAGAAATCATCAGTAAATGTAATGAAGTATGAGTAACCTCCAATGGCATGAGTTGACATGGGTCCACATACATCACTATGTATGAGTTCCAACAACTCAGTGGCTCTCTCTCTAGTTCAACTAAATGGAGAGTTGGTCAGTTTTCCACGAAAGCAAGGCTCACAAGTTGCATATGACACATAGTTGAATGGATCTAGATATCCATCATTTAGCAACTTTTGAATCCTTCTTTCATGGATGTGACCTAGCCTACAATGCCACAGGTATGCACTGTTCAACTCATCTTGTTTCCTTTTGGACACATTTACATTCATGATATGTGGAGTGGTGTCTAATATAAATAAACCATTATGCAATGTTCCTTTCATGATGTTCTTATAATCTAATAATATCGAACAACCATTGTTCTCAAAAACAAATTTATATCCACTAACTATTAAACATGAAATGGAGATAATGTTTTTGATAATAGAAGGAACAAAATAACATGCATCTAATGCAATAAAAGCTCCACTAGGCAGATGTAGGGCGACCTCGCCAACAGCTACTACAGCAACTTTTGCTCCATTACCCATCTTGAGGTCCATCTCGCCTCTCTCTAGTCTCCTAGGCATTGCCAGAAACTACAACGAATTGCATATATGATAAGCACTACTGAAATCCAATACCCATATGTTATCATAAGAGTCTAACAAATGGAGACTGATCATGAATGTACCTGAAGCTTCATCAAGCTTTTGTTTCGCCCTTTCTGCAATGTACTCTTTGCAGTTTCTCTTCCAGTGCCCATCTTGACCATAGTGGAAGCACTGGCCTTTGTCCTTTGCTGGGTCTTTCTTAGCAACCTTTGCTTTGCCTGGTTTGACCTTGCCCTTTCCCTTCTTAAGGGACCTTTCTGCTTTCCTTTTCCTTTTGGTCTCACCAGTGTAGAGAACTGGCTTCTCTTTCTTGATAGTACTCTCTGCCTCCCTCAACATATTGAGAAGTTCTGGGAGAGTCACTTCAAGCTTGTTCATATTAAAATTCCTTATGAACTGTGAAAAGGAATCTGGTAGGGACTGAAGCATAATGTCCACACACAAGTTATCCTCTAGGACCATTCCTAGACCTGTGAGTTTCTCTATCCACTCAATCATCTTTAGGACATGGTTCTGAACCGGTGTCCCCTCAGTCGTCCTAGCATGGAAGAGGCTCTTAGATATCTCATATCGCTGAGTCATTCCCTGTTCCTCAAACAATTTGCGGACATGTAGGAGAATGGATCTGGCATCCATCTTTTCATGTTATCTCTGTAACTCAGGAGTCATAGAGCCCAACATATAGCACTGAGCAAGAGTGGAGTCATCAATGTACTTCACGTAGCGAGCGATCTCATCCTCGTTTACCCCTTCTTCGGGCGCAGGAATCACTGTATCAAGGACGTACACGATTTTCTCCCCTGTGAGAACAATTCTCAAGTTACGGAGCCAATCCGTATAATTTGAACCAATGAGGCGGTTGAGATCAAGTATGCCACGTAAGAGATTTGAAAGCAACATTTTTTGAAAATAAAGATGCAGCAGAAATGAATAACATGTAGATTTTGCAAGAAATAAACTATCAAGATATGGACTTCTATCTTAATATGCTCCCACTATTTTACTAACGAGTCATGCGACACCCTCAGCACATGAAACGAAAGTCTCTGGCAGAATTCTAGTGGGGATCAGGATCCAATCAGCATCTTAGTGTAACCTCGAGGGACTCGACAAATCACACTAAGCCTAAAAGGTAGGCAACTCTTGTCGACCACAACTCCTTGTGATTCCCGTCCTGTTCGGCCTCCGAATCACCATGGCCTCGAGGGACTCGACCAACCATGATGCTCGGTTAAGTCAATACATTCGTTACAAGATGAGTCTGATTTGATGATATACCCTCGAGGGACTCGACCAAGTATACCATGCCCTCAGGTCACCGGTGACATCTCTATGTCATAAGCAAGGTAGTGAATCGCGATATAGGTGAGTCTCGAGGGACTCGACCAACTCAACCTACACCGGGAATCGGTTCCTACTTATAACGATGGAAGGCCACGTGGGTCAATCTAATTGCCTCACGTTTACCGGATTAATATTATCGAGAGATGTTTCTATGATTTGGTCTCCTAATATGACATGTCACACATATATATATTTAATATATATCTACATCGCATGAAAATATATATACATATCTAGTATGTGTATAAGCAATTACACTAGACGATCATGGACCACAACCTAATATGATTAGGCCCGAGCCAGTAGGCCTAATCACTCACATCAAGATCTATGTGTGCAACGGTGTATCTCCATGCCCTGTGATCGTCAATTTCATCGTTGTCGGTTCCGTCGACATCTTGATGCATTTTCATGCATCAAGATCGTCCGTCTCGTGGGTCCCGCTATCGCATCCATGCTCCCGCTGTGCCTCCTCATGTGATTACAACTTAATCATAGACACGCAGGCCCGACAATAAACGATAAATATAATGGAGGTTCGTGGACCTCAATAATAATAATCACAGGTACACACATCATACGGTCCATGATTATCCGTCCACACATTATACATCACATGTATAAATAATCATTATCATGTAGGACTACTAGATAATAATAATAAAAAAAAAATAATCAACTAAACCTTTTAATTCATTAATATTTTCTAAAATCAGGGACATTATAGGGAATTTCTGAATTCATAGCGGTATTTTCATAATTTGGACAAAAGACAGAAACTAGAATTTCTCAAATTCCGAGGGGCAAAACTATCTTTTGCCCAGAAAACCCTAATGCCCTTTCCCCTTTTCGCTGCCACCTGCTACGCCACCCCCCGCCGACGACGGCTCAGGCGGGGCGGGCGAGGGCCTGGCCTCGCCTCGCAGAAGCGGCACGCCCGGCAGCAGCACTGCCGCTGTGGTTAAGCCCCTTTCGGGCGTCGCCGCCTCCTCGGCGGTGCTGTCCCCGGCGGGCGACCGCCCTTCAGGGGGGTTTAAGCCAGAGCGAGCGGCGACGGGCGGGCGCCGTTGCCCTGCGGCGGCAAGTGCCGTTGTCCTCGCGCCTCGCCCGTGGGCTGCGTTTCTGGCTGCGCTTCTACGACGACTTTGACGGATCGAGGGCAGCAACTGTTGCTGCCCTTCCTTGTTTTTTACGTCAACAATTTTGACGTCAAAATTCTTCCTAAACACAACACCGTGGTTCAAAACCATCATTCGACGAGCAACAACGGCTCGATACCACTATTGGGAAATCCTTGGGGCGACATCATATCGCAGCAGAAGAACAAGAAAAAAAAATTCCCAATTCCCAAAGAGATGTTGTTCGTCATAAAGATTGGTACGCAAAAAAATTACTGAAACATGAAACTGCATATAGAGTAGATCGTGTTTACCTAGGAGATCGATATCCCTATTTCCTTGCAGATCCTTAGGAGAGGGTGAAGGAGGTCAAGCGTCCTCCTCTCTGGCGGTGATCCACACAGTAGGGGGTGCGACGGCGCTCCTCAAAACTTCAGACCCTACTTTGAGGTAGAGATGGAGAGGAGAATAGGAAAAAAGGCAAACAAAAAAGCTCTCTAGCCCATGGGGCTCTGAATCCCTTCTATTTATAGAGGTCCCCTATCAAACCCTAATGGGTCCTTCCCAGAGTGGGTATTGGATCTGCATCCAATAAGACAAGGGCTCCTGGCCGGATATCTCATATCCCAACCTCTATTCATCGTAATGCCTACCATATGTGTGTGACCCCTCTAGGCCCAATATCGAAGTGGCCGTGAGTCATACCTGTCGAAACTCCTTCTAACTTCGAATTATTATCTCTGTAATAATTCACTTCGACTCATCAATTACGGACGTGCTAGGCCACTACGCCAGTAGTCCCCGTGACGATCTGGGGGAATCAATCCATTGGACCTGTTTGTCCTCAATTACCGTGTACCTATAGTCCCTCATCCATCTAATATACCGAGACCGATATCGAAAGCATGGTGTTGTTAGACCCACACGGTTTCTTCTCGAAGTCTCGCTCTAATCAGTATTCTCCTCGAGAACTCTTTCTCTCTCAACCCGAATGACCCTAGCCAGGGATTTGTCTGAGCAAGAACACATGGGATTTTCCTCTCATGATGCCGAGAGTGGATGATCCTCTATCGACACTCAATAGCCCTCGTAAGGTCGACTACCACTCCCAATGACCAGCTGTACTAGATTTGGGACAACCAAACCTATAAGTCTGGTATCAAAGAGTGGAGCACTCATACAGGACTTCCTTGGTGTCTCAAGTCTAAGGACCAGATACAACACTAGGACTACGGAATCGCTATCTAACGATAAGGCATCATCAACCATCCAGAATTCCGTAAGCGGATCAATCAGTGAACTCATTCTCTAATGAGCACGTGTACTGTATCCCTAGTGTCCCTACACAAGCAACTATGAGACCAACTGCATCCATCATATGGATGGGTATACAGCACACCAATCTGTCCGGTTCTCACGATATCCCTCTCGAGTAACCTATGACCGAGATTATTTAGGATATGTGTTTAAAGGTGAATCGATCTCACTATCGTGATCTCATCACGATCCGATTCCCATTGCACAAATCCAAGGACATCACAATATATGTATGCATATATGCAATGGTTATAAAGTGATATATGCCAAAATATAATAAGCAAAATGATTCTATATTAAGTCACATGTGCCATCACGCACGTGGTTGGCTTGCTGGGCACCTATGACTAGCAAACTCAACATTGCCAGTTAAAAAATTGCTTAGGGCTATGTCTTAATTTCGTAGTTTGCATATAATTTGGGTTAGGATTAAGGGTAATCCTATGACCTGATTAGGGGCTAATTAGGCCCGAGTTTGGACTAGTTTGGGCCAAGTTTGGAGCCCCACCAGTGAGCTGGAATAGTCCAGGCGATGGCACCGTCGGACTGGGCAGTGGCACCACCCATAACCCGAGAGGTCCGACGGTGGCAACGCTAGTACACTACTGGACTGTGCGGTGGCACCGCCAAGAACTCGAGAGGTCTAGCGATTGCACCGCCAGTACACTATCAGTGTCATACACTGAAAAGTGGTGGCACTGCCACTAACAGGTGGTGGCATCGCTAGCACCGGGAAATCCAAAAGTAATTTAAATTTGGAGCCCAAATTTGAATCCTTTTAGGGCGTATAAATACCTCTCAATTCTCAGTAGAGATAACACATTTTTGACAAGTTAGAAAGTCAGAAAAAGATCTAGCAAAGTTTTGTTTTCAATAGCTTAAGCATGCACCTCTCTCTTTCACTTTGAAAAATCTGTAAGAGTGTGAACTGCTAGTCATAGACGCCCAACAAGCCAATCACGTGAGTGATGGCATATATGAATTGATACAGAATCTTTTTACTTATTATATTTTGGCATATATCACTTTTTAACTATTGCATATATTCACATATATATTGTGATGTCCTTGGATTTGTACAATGAGAATCGGATCGTGATGATATCACGAAAATGAGATTAATTCACCTTTAAACACATATCCTAAATAATCCCGGTCATAGGTTACTCGAGAGGGACATCGTGATAACCAGACAGACTGGTGTGTTATATACCCATTCATATGATGGATGTAGTTGGTCTCATAGCTGCTCGTGTAGGGACACTAGGGATATAGTACAAGTGCTCATCGGAGAATGAGTTCACTGATTGATCCACTTACGGAATGCTGGATGGTTAATGATGCCTTATTGTCAAACAGCAATTCCGTAGTACTAGTGGTATATCTGGTCCTTAGACTTGACACACCAAGGATGTCCTGTATAAGTGCTCCACTCTTTGATACCAGACTTATAGGTTTGGCTATCCTAGATCTAATACAGCTCGTCATTAGGAGTGGTAGTCGACCTTACGAGGGCTATTGAGTGTCGATAGAGGATTATCCACTCTCGGCGTCATGAGAGAAATATCCTATGTGTTCTTGCTCAAACAAATCCCTGGCCTAGGTCATTCGGGTTGAGAGAAAAAGAGTTCTTCGGGAAAATCCGATTAGAGCAAGACTCGAGTAGAAACTGTATGGGTCTGATAGCACCATGCTTGATATATGATCTTTGGGATATTAGATGGATGAGGGACTATAGGTACACGATAACTCAGGACAGACAGGTCCAATGGATTGGATTCCCTTGTATCGTCTAGGGACTACGGCGTAGTGGCCTAGTACGTCCATGGTCGATGAGTCGAGTGAATTATTACAGAGATAATAATTTACTGAGTTAGAAGGAGTTATGATGGATATGACTCACGGCCAGCTCAATATTGAGCCTAGAGGGTCACACACATATGGTAGGTATTGTGATGAGTAGAGGTTCGGATATTAGATATCCAACGGAGCCCTTGTCTTATTTGATATCCAATAAGCCCCTGAATTATTGGATCCCATGGACGAGATCCAATAAGAGCCCATAAGAGATTATTGGATAGAGATCTAGTAATCTAAAAGGCTTGGGTTATTGGATGCAGATCCAATACCCACTAGGGGAGGATCCATTAGGGTTTGACAGGGGACCTCTATAAATATGAGGGATTCAGAGCCTCATAGGCTAGAGCCTTTGCTTGCCTCTCCTATTCTCCTTCCCCTCTCCACCTCAGAGCAGGATTGGAGTTTTGAGGAGCGTTGTCGTAGCCCTACTGTATGGATCACCAATAGAGAGGAGGACGCTTGACCTCCTTCACCCTCTCCTAAATATCTACAAGGAAACAGGGATATACGATCTCCCTAGGTAACACAATCTACTCTATACGTAGTTTTTCAATTTCGCGGATTTAGGACACCAATCTTCGCACGACGACAAACATCTCTTTGGGAATTAGGGATTTTGTTTTCTTGTTCTTCCACTGCGCATGTGATTTCTTCCCCATAATTTCCCATTAGTGGTATCAGAGCCAGGTTGTTCGTGCGATAGATTGGTTTTGAACTATGTGTGTTGTGTTTCGAAAAAACTTTTGATGTCAAAATCATTGACGCAAAAGTGAGAAAGGGCAGTAATAGGTGCTGCCCTCGATCTTCGTGCATGCAGCGCAGCCGCAAGCAGGCAGCAAAGGGGCTACGTCTGCAGCAGCCGGCCGGCAGCCTGCTTGCAACAAGCTTGCGTCCGGCGGGGCCGGTAGCCCGCGGGCAGAGGCGCTTGCAGCCGCTTCTCCCGTGGGGTGAGGTGCCGCAGGGCAGCGACGCCTGCCGCCGTTGCTCCCACGGTTGAAAGTCCCCATAGGGGCGGTCGCCCGATGGGACCGCACCACTTACGGGCGTTGCCCCAGGTGCAGAACCGCCCACGGAGGTGGCAGCACTCGTAGGGGCGCCTACCTGCAGGGGCAGAACCGCCCGCAGAGGCGGCGGCGCCCGTAAGGGCGCCCACCTGCAAGGGCAGCACCGCTTGCGGGCATTACCTCGTCGGCAAAATTATTGAATCTCATATTTTGTTGATAAAACCACTTGATATATGTTTATGTTTTAATCTGCATTTTGAGTGATGCAGGATGCATCGATCAGGATGAGACAATTAAAGTAGGAAAAATCGTGTTGTGCTGGAGGAACATGTCAGAAGATTGGACGTTGGGCCGGTGGATCGGTCGGCGTATCGAAAGAAGGCTTCGGGCCAAGAAGAGCGTGTATTGTGCCAAGGATATTGGAGTTGTGGAGTCAACTCTCCGATTGGGCAATAGGCCGCAGGAGAGGACGATGCGCTGAAGAATCAGACGAAGCGTCGAGGGACCAATGACATGCCGGACAACTTGGTTAATTGCTTAGGAATAATTGTCTCGATCGAAGTTTTGTTTTACATGTGCAGGATTAACTACGATGGGAGTAAGACATGCAGCAGGAGTTGCACCAGAGTCAAGACTATGATCACGTTGGGAGTTTGAGAGTTCAACGAAAGTCCGGACGGTCGTCGGAGGTTCTACGGGAACAAATCCGAGAAGTCTAGGAGCTTGCCAAAAGAAGCTCATCGGAACTCGCCAAGTGGATCGTCGCAAGTCCAAGAGTTTGCCGAAGTCCACAGGAGCATCACCGAGGGTTCACCGGTTGATCGAGGGAAGTTCGTCGGAAGCTCGCTAGAAGAAGCGATTGATGCACCTGAGCAAGTTGCAGTAAATGTCTTAAGAAATATAGTAGTTAACATGATGATTAAGTTAGAAATGGGAGATGATCCCATTAACTTAATCTTGGGGTAATTAGGCCCTTGATAGACTCAAATTGGGCCGAATGGATTAACCCATTCGGACCAGAATTCCTGCCACCCTAGCGGTGCCCAAGAGATGGTCTCCTAGGAAAGCTAGGCGGTGCAATCGCTCAGGTCAGGCGGTGGCACCACCTGGGCTTAGTCTCCGAGCGAGACTGGGCAATGCAACCACCCCTATCAGGCTATGGCACCGCCTTGAGGCTCAATCTCCGAGCTGCCAAGCGGTTGTACCGCCCTAGTCAAGAGGTAGTACCGCCAGGACCCTAGAAATCCGGGAGATGACATTTTTGAGCTCCAAATTCAAACCAGTTTGGAGCCTATAAATACCCCTCCCATCCTTGGGTAAAACACACAAGCACAAAGAGATTAAAAGAGAGAAAACACTGCTGTAATCTCTAGAATCTCCCTCCTCTAGCTTAAGTGTTAGAATTCTGTTTAAGAGAGGAGAGTGAGTGCTTGTAAGGGTTGTCTCCTAAACCCGGTAAAATGAGAAGAGGAGTGTAAGAAGGAGGTTGATCTTTGCCTAGTAAAGGAAGATCATTAGTGGATGCCGGTGGCCTCGACGGAAGAGGAATCAAAGGAGTGGATGTAGGTCACGATTGACCGAACCACTATAAACTCAAGTATTCTCTAGTTTGCATTTATTCTTGCTGCTTACCTTACTGCAAACCTCCATATGTGCTTTACTTCCTCATTACTTTTGTTGCACTCATTTATGAACTCGCTTTCAAGTTATGTTTTCGAAAACGATTTTACGTCGGAAAGGATTTCATCATACGAACACAGTTTTAAACATCGAAAGTTTTTCGCTGTACTAATTCACCCCTCTTAGTGCTCTTGATCCTAACAATTGGTATCAGAGCCCGGTATTTCTCATTTTGGATTTACACCTGAGAGAAATGGCTCTTCATAGCTTTCAAGAGGGCTTATCAGTTGTTCGTCCACCGTTGTTTAATGGATTGGACTACACTTATTAGAAAACATGAATGAGAGTTTTCTTGATTTATATGAATTTAGATTTATTGAATTTTGTCGAAAATGGTTTTCAACTTCCCTCTAAACCAATGAACGAATGGTCGAATTTGAAGAAGAAGTATTTTTCTTTAAACGCAAAGGCTATGAATGCCTTATTTTGCGCTTTGGACAAAAATGAGTTCAATTATATTTCTATGTGCGAAACGACTTTTGATATTTGGCGAACACTTGAAATCACGCATGAGGGAACTAGTAGAGTCAAAGACTCGAAAGTTAACATTTTATTGCATGATTTTGAGCTTTTTCGAATGCAACCAAGCGAGACTATAGGCGACATGTACACCCGTTTCACGGATGTCATCAATAATCTAAGAGTTCTTGGTAAATCTTTTTCGAATTTTGATCTCATATGCAAGATCTTAAGATCCCTTCCAAAAAGGTGGGATCGTAAAATAACCACAATACAAGAAACAAAAGTTTTAAATATTTTTCCACTTGAAGAACTAATTGGTTCGTTGATGACATATGAAATGGTGCATAATACACATGATGAACATGATGAACAAAATCACATTTCAAAGAACAGGAAGGATTTGGGACATAGAACATTTGAGGACCACTCGAGCATAATCTCATATGATGGTGAACAAGAACTACTCACTAAGAAATTTAAAAAATTAATGAAATGAGAATTAAAGAATAAAAAGAACGGAACTACTTGTTTTGAACGCAAGAAGAAGAATACAAAGTGGGATGAATCGAGCTCCTACGAAGACGAGGATAAAATCAAGAAAGGCGAGGTGGCAAACTACACCTTAATGACATTCAACGATGAGATAATCAAAACCCCCTTAATTTATTTCGAAATTACATGATGCTTTTTATAATGCATTTTCTTTTTTAGTATAGAATTAATTTTCTTGAAAATTGCATGTTTAAAAAAAATAAAAATGCAAAAATTATGATCATACTAGTAGTTTTGAAAATAATCATGAAAAATACATATTTTATGATAAACAAACAAAATAATTTTGATTGAAAATATGAAATCATGCTATATGTGGTTAAGAAGTAATAATGTGTATCACGTTGATTTCCATTGTTATTTCTCGATTTTAATTAAATAAAAACATGTTTGATTTGAAGAAATGCATAATGATGTAATATTAAATATTTTGATACTATGATTGATAATTTGATGCATGAGATTTTAAGTTATACATGATGATAAGCATGTGTTATTTTCATGAGTGTATTTAAAAAACATATGGTAAAAATATGCCCGAATGCATGAACTTATTAAGATTATTTTTCGGACTTTCTTGATTCAATGATCAAATCACTTAATTGCCATGATGATTTTATACTATTATATGCCTTAATAACATGTTAGAAATTATTTTTTTTGGATACAAAAATTTTCATGATCATGAGCATGTTTTATCTTCATGATTGAATTTGAAAATCTATAGCAAAACCATGTCCGAATACATGAAAGTGTTAAATTTCATTTTCGGATTCTCTTGATCCTAACAATTCATTTTTGAGAATCTATTGATCTTGATGGTTTTATGACGAAATTCATTTTTCAATCCTAACCGTTGATGCATATTTTTATTTGGCATAAAAGAAAAGAACATGCATGAAATAAACCACTTGAATTAAAACAACTAAAAAGTGGAAAGGTTTCTTCTTAAAAAAATTATTTTTTCGACTTTATTGATTTTTCAAAAAGGGAAATTAATGAATCTATCTGTATTACTTTTGTGAATCTCTTGAAAATGATCTTGATTTGATGATTTAAATGAGCTTTATCTTGATTTTTTGAAATTTTTAAATTGAGATTTCTTATGCTTAAATCAAGATTTTATATGCATAAATTAATATCTTGTTCTCTTACAAGATTGAGTGAATTTTATCTTTTTCATGATCTCCTAAGAACTCTTTATGTTATTTATTTAAGAGGAGATTTGTTAAAAATGAATCACAGTTTCTCTTGATTTTTTGAAATTATAATTTGAGTATTCATTTTATAAATCAAGATTGTTTATATGTTCTTTCTTGACATCTTTTAAGGCTTATGACTTGAATTTTGTTATGTGAAATTCTTTGAATGTATGACATACATCTCACCACCTAATAATTCTTCTTGATATTCCTTATGTGATGATATGAATACATGAAATATTCATTAATTTGTTTTGATGTATACAAATAAGAAGTTTCGATCATGCATGGTAGGATGTAATTTGACAAATTTGGTACCATCATGATGTAAAATAAATGATGATTTGGAATCATGCATTAATGATGATTTTATATTTTGGTATGATGCATGTAATGATGAAATATTCATGAATTTGAAATGATGCATGCAATACTTATGATAATGATGTACATGATCTATTGCATATGATGTGTATCATGAATGCTTAAAATGATGAATGTTTGGTATCATGATCAACATGTTGATAAATGCTTAAAAATTTTCATGTTTGAGTATCATGTATGATATGCCCATTAATGATGATTGATTTATTTTTCGGTATTGTGCATGAAAAATAAGATTTTTGAAATTGTGTATGTTTTAATTTGAATATATAATGATGCACAAACAAGATTGATACTTACCTTTGTCATAATCTGAAAATTGATATAAGGGTCTTCCCTTCTTTTTGACAATGACAAAGGGAGAGCAAAAATTTCTAGCATGGACATCATGAAAAGAGACAAACTAGCTAGCTTGCACAATTCGAGACCAAAGCAAAAATTGTACTTCTCAAAAGAGAAGAAATTGCTATCTTGAACATCACCGATAATTGCTAGCTTGAAATCTCAAGAAAATGCAAAAATGTTCTATTTTGCCTATCTCAAGTTGCTAAACATGCTAAACTTGCACTTTGCAACGAAAACAAAATTGCGAGCTCAAACATTGTAAAAGAAGCAAAAATTTGCTAGCTTGCAAACTTGCATATTTCAAGAAGCAAGAGTTGCTTTCTTGAACATCTCTAAATTGCTAGCTTGCATGATGTAGAACTTGCTATCTTGAACATTACCAAAAATGTTATCTTGAATGCTGTAAAACTTGCATATCTAAAACTTGATAGCTTGAATATTCTAAGCATGATGTAACACTTGCTAAATTTTCGAGCTTCAAAACTGCATGATGATAAAACTTAATATTATGTTTTTCATGCAATGAGTTCAACTTATATCACAAACACAAGAATAGTTGTACTTCTCCTTTTTGTTGATGACAAAGGGGGAGAAGTATATTGATGACATGACATGTTATGCATAAGTATATGATGACATTTTGCTTGGATTTTTGAATCCAAGAGAGTCTATCAATATGACATATTGATAGGGGGAGTTTGTTTAAACTCCGGGAGTTAAGGTTAACTCCGTCATCAAGTGGTTGTCATCATAAAAAAGAGGGAGATTGATTAATCTCATATTTTGATGATGAAATCACTTGATATATGTTTATGTTTTAATCTGCGTTTTGAGTGACGCAAGATGCTTCGATCAAGATGAGACAATTAAAGCAGGAAAACTCATGTTGTGCCGGAGGAACATGTCAGAAGATTGGACGTCAGGCCGGTGGATCGGTCGACATATCGAAAGAAGGCTTTGGGCCGTGGACTCAGGCATCAGGCCAAGAAGAGCGAATATTATGCCAAGGATATCAGAGTTGCAAAGTCAACTGGCCGATTGGGCAATAGGTCGTAGGAGAGGACGATGCACCGAAGAATCGGACGAAGCGTCGAGGGACCAATGACATGCCGGACAACTTGGTTAATTGCTTAGGATTAATTGTCTCGATCGAAGTTTTATTTTATATGTGCAGGATTAACTACGATGGGAGTAAGTCATGCAACAGGAGTTGCACTAGAGTAGAGACTATGATCACGTTGGGAGTTCGAGAGTTCGACGGAAGTCCGGACGATCGTCAGAGGTTCTACGAGAACAAATTCGAAAAGTCCAGGAGCTTGCCAAAAGAAGCTCATTGGAACTTGCCAAGTGGATCGTCGCAAGTCCAAGAATTTGCCGGAAGTCCACAAGAGCATCACCGAGGGTTCATCGGATGATCGACGGAAGTTCACCGGAAGCTCGCTGGAAGAAGCGATTGACGCACCAGAGCAAGTTGCAGTAAATGTCTTAAGAAATATCGTAGTTAGCACGATGATAAAGTTAGAAATAGGAGGTGATTCTACTAACTTAATCTTGGGGCAATTGGGCCCTTGATAGACCTAAATTAGGCCAAATGGATCAACCCATTCGGACTAGAATTCTTGCCAGGCGGTGGCACCGCCAGGGTTGGCGGTGCCACCGCCTAGGAGATGGTCTCCCAAGAAAGCTGGGTGGTGCCACCGCTTGACCCTGGCGGTGCCACCGCCTAGGAGATGGTCTCCCAAGAAAGCTGGGTGGTGCAACTGCCCAGGTCAAGCGGTGGCACCGCCTAGGCTTAGTCTCCGAGCGAGACGGGACGGTGCAACTGCCCCTGTTAAGCGGTGGCACCGCCCAAAGGATCAGTCTCCGAGCTGCCAAGTGGTTGTACCGCCCCAGTTAGGAGGTAGTACTACCAGGACCCTGGAAATCTAGGAGATGGCATTTTTGAGCTCCAAATTCAAACCAGTTTGGAGCCTATAAATACCCCTCTCATCCTTGGGTAAAACACACAAGCATAGAGAGATTAAAAGAGAGAAAACACTACTGCAATCGCTAGAATCTCCCTTCTCTAGCTTAAGTGTTAGAATTCTGTATAGGAGAGGAGAGTGAGTGCTTGTAAGGGTTGTCTCCTAAACCCGGTAAAAGGAGAAGAGGGGTGTAAGAAGGAGGTTGATCTTCGCCTAGTAAAGGAAGATCGTTAGTGGATGCCGGTGGCCTTAACGGAAGAGGAATCGGAGGAGTGGATGTAGGTCACGATTGACCGTACCACTATAAACTATCGTCTTCACTGGTTTGCATTTATTCTTGCTACTTAACATACTGCAAACCTCCATATGTGCTTTACTTCCTCATTACTTTTGCTATACTCATTTACGAACTCTATTTCAAGTTAAGTTTCCGAAAACGGTTTTACGTCGGAAACGATTTCATCGTACGAACGCAGTTTTAAATGTCGAAAGTTTTTCGCTGCACTAATTCACCCCGCCCCCCCCACTAAGTGCTCTTGATCCTAACAAGAATCGATGGCGGGGGCGCCCACCTACAACGGTAGCGCCGCCAGCGGGCGTGTCGCCTACACGTGAGGGCAGCGCCCTCGCCCCGCCGCATAGGCCGCTGCTAGCAGGGTGGCGGCAACGGTAGCAGGAGGGGAGTAGGGCATTAGGGAATTCTTGGGCAAAAAGATAGTTTTACCCTTGTGAATTTTAGAAATTCAAATTCTGTCCTTTTATCCAAATTATGAAAATACCCCTATGAATTCAGAAATTTCCTATATGCCCCTGGATTCATAAAATATTAATTAATTAAAAAGTTTAGTTGATTATTATTTTTTTATTATCTAGTAGTCCTACATAATGATGATTAATTATACATGTGATGTATGATGTATGGACGGATGATCATGGACCATGTGATGTGTATACTTGTGATTATTATTTTTGGGGTCTGCGAGCTTCCATTATATTTCACGTTTATTATCGGGCCTTTGTGCCTATGATTGAGTTGTAATCACATGAGTAGGCGCAGCGGGAGCGTGGATGCGATAGTGGGACCCACGAGATGGACGACCGCAATGCATGAAGATGTATCGAGATGTCGACGGAGCCGATGAGGACAAGGTGGACGATCACTGGGCATGGAGATGCACCGTTGCACACATAGATCTTGATGTGAGTGATTAGGCCTACTAGATCGGGCCTAATCACATTAGGTTGTGGAACATGATCATCTGGTGTGATTGCTTATACATATACTAGATATGTATATATATTTGCATGCGATATAGATATATATTAAATATGTATATATGTGACATGTCATATTAGGAGACCAAATCATAGAAACATCTCTCTTGATAATATTAAGTCGGTAAACGTGAGGCAATTAGATTGACCCACGTGGCCTTCCATCGTTATAAGTAGGAACCGATTCCCAGTGTAGGTTGAGTTGGTCGAGTCCCTCGAGACTCACCTATATCGCGATTCGCTATCTTGCTTATGACATAGAAATGTCACCGGTGACCTGAGGACATGGTATGCTTGGTCGAGTCCCTCGAGGGTATATCATCAAATCAGACTCATCTTGTAACAAAGGTGTTGACTTAACCGAGCATCTTGGTTGGTCGAGTCCCTCGAGGCCATGGTGATTCGGAGGCCGAATAGGACAGGAATCACAAGGAGTTGTGATCGGAAAGAGTTGCCTACCTTTTAGGCTTAGTGTGATTGGTCGAGTCCCTCGAGGTTACACTAAGATGTTGATTGGATCCTGATCCCCACTAGAAGTCTACCGGAGACTTACGTTTCACGTGCTGAGGGTGTCGCATGACTCGTTAGTAAAATAGTGGGAGTATATTAAGATAGAAGTCCATATCTTAATAGTTTATTTCTTACAAAATCTACATGTTATTCATTTCTGCTGCATCTTTATTTTCAAAAAAATATCGCTTTTAAATCCTTTACGTGGCATACTTGATGTCAACCACCTCACTAGTCCAAATTATACGGATTGGCTCCGTAACTTGAGAATTGTTCTCAAAGCAGAGAAAATCGTGTACGTCCTTGATATAGTGATGCCTATGCCCGAAGAAGGGGCAAGCGAGGATGAGATCGCTCGCTACGTGAAGTACATTGATGACTCCACTCTTGCTCAGTGCTATATGTTGGGCTCTATGAATCCTGAGTTATAGAGACAATATGAAAAGATGGACGCCAGATCCATTCTCCTACATGTCCGTAAATTATTTGAAGAATAGGAAAGGACTCAGCGATATGAGATATCCAAGAGCCTCTTCCGCGCTAAGATGACTAAGGGGACACCGGTTTAGAACCATGTCCTAAAGATGACTGAGTGGATAGAGAAACTCACAGGTCTAGGAATGGTCCTAGAGGATAACTTGTGTGTGGACATTATGCTTCAGTCCCTACAAGATTCCTTTTCACAGTTCATAATGAATTTTAATATGAACAAGCTTGAGGTGACTCTCCCAGATCTCCTCAATATGTTGAGGTAGGTAGAGAGTACTATTAAGAAAGAGAAGCCAGGTCTCTATACTTGTGAGACCAAAAAGAAAAGGAAAGTAGAAAGATCCCTTAAGAAGGGAAAGAGCAAGGGCAGACCAGGTAAAGCAAAGGTTGCTAAAAAAGACCCAGCAAAGGATAAAGGCCAGTGCTTCCACTGTGGAAAACATGGGCACTGAAAGAGGAACTGCAAAGAGTACCTTGCAGAAAGGGCGAAACAAAAGCTTGATGAAGCTTCAGGTACATTCATGATCAGTCTCCATTTGTCAGACTCTTATGATAACACATGGATATTGGATACCGGTAGTGCTTATCATATATGCAATTCATTGTAGGTTCTGGCATGGCCTAGGAGACTAGAGAGAGGTGAGATGGACCTCAAGATGGGTAATAGAGCAAAAGTTGCTATAGTAGCTATTGGCGAGGTCGCCCTATATCTGCGTAGTGGAGCTTTTATTGCATTAGATGCATGTTATTTTGTTCCTTCTATTATCAAAAACATTATCTCTATTCCATGTTTGATAGTTATTAGATATAAATTAGTTTTTTAGAACAATGGTTGTTTGATATTATTAGATTATAAGATCATCACGAAAGGAATATTGCATAATGGTTTATTTATGTTAGACACTACTCCACATATCATGAATGTAAAAGTGTCCAAGAGGAAATGAGATGAGATGAACAGTGCATACCTGTGGCATTATCGAATAGGTCACATCCATGAAAGAAGGATTCAAAAGTTGCTAAATGATGAATATCTAGATCCATTCAACTATGTGTCATATGTAACTTGCGAGCCTTTCCTTCATGGAAAACTGACAAACTCTCTATTTAGTGGAACTAGAGAGAGAGCCACTGAGTTGTTGGAACTCATACATAATGATGTATGTGGACCCATGTCAGCTCATGCCATTGGTGGTTACTCCTACATCATTACCTTTACTAATGATTTCTCAAGGTATGAATATGTGTACTTAATGAAGTACAAGTCCGAGGCATTTGAGAAATTCAGAAAGTATAAGAATGAGGTGGAGAACCAGATTAGAAAGAGTATCAAAACTCTTCGATCAGATCGAGGAGGTGAGTACTTAAGTACAGAGTTTACTCAGTTCCTCAAGGACCATGGGATATTATCCCAATGGATACCTCCTTATACACCTCAGCTCAATGGTGTCTCTAAAAGGAGAAATCATACGCTATTAGACATGGTACGGTCCATGATGAGTTTAGCTGACCTACCCATCTCATTCTGGGGATATGCCCTAGAAACCGTAGCTTACCTTCTGAACAGAGTTCCAACTAAGTCGGTAGTGTCTATACCATATGAGATATGGAAAGTGAAGAAGCCTGATCTTAAGGTTGTTAAGATTTGGGGCTGCCCTGCCCACGTTAAAAGACACAACCCCGATAAGTTAGAATCAAGGACAGAGCGATGCAAAATTGTGGGATACCCTAAGGAAACTTGTGGGTATTATTTCTATCATCTCGAGGATGAAAATGTCTTTATAACTAAGAGAGCAGTGTTCTTTGAGAAGGAACACATTCTTGGTGGAGATAGTGGGAGAATGATAGAGTTGAGCGAGGTTAGAGAACCAAGCTCAAGCACCACTCTACAGCCTGAGTTTTTTCAGGTACCTAATACACAAGTTTCAACTTTATGTAAGTTTGATAGAGTATCCCATCCTCTTGAGAGATATGTGAAACATATTAGAGGAGAGGATGTTGAGGATATTGATCCTCAAACCTACGAGGAGGCTATTATGAGTATAGACTCCAGGAAGTGGCAAGAAGCCATGAATTTTGAGATGGATTCTATGTACTCCAACAAGGTTTGGAACCTAGTTGATGCGCCCGAAGGTATTGTACCCATCGGTTGCAAGTGGATCTTTAAGAAAAAGATCAGAGTAGATGGAAAGGTAGAAACCTATAAAGCAAGACTAGTGGCTAAGGGGTATCTTCAAAGGCAAGGTGTTAACTACGACGAAACCTTCTCACCTGTAGTAATGCTAAAATCCATCAGAATTATATTGGCTATTGCAGCACACTATGATTATGAGATCTGGCAAATGGATGTGAAAATTGCATTCCTCAATGGGAACCTTGAGGCGAAGGTATATATAATGCAACCTGAGGGATTCGTATCCAAGAACTGCCTAGATAAGGTGTGTAGGTTGCTTAGATCCATTTATAGACTAAAGCAAGCTTCCCGAAGTTGGAACATAAGATTTGATGAGGCAATCAGATCTTATGACTTCGTTAAGAACGAAGATGAGCCATGTGTGTACAGGAAGGTAAGTGAGAGCGCCATCACCTTTTTGGTGTTATATGTGGATGTCATCTCGATCATTGGGAATGACGTAGGAATGCTATCCATAGTAAAGACTTAGTTATCTAGACACTTCTCAATGAAGGACTTAGGGGAAGCATCCTATATCTTGGGGATTCGAATCTATAGAGATAAATCCAAAAGGATGCTTGGCTTGTCCTAGTCCAGGTACATAGAAACTATTGTCAAAAGGTTTGCATGGAAAATTCCAAGAGAGGTCTCATACCGATGAGACATGGGATATCGCTTTCTACGAGTATGTCCCCAAAGACTCCAGAAGAAAGGGCGAACATTGATATGATACCTTATGCCTCAGCAATAAGGTCTATCATGTATGCCATGCAATGTACTAGGCCTGATATAGCGCATGCTCTAAGTGTCATGAGCAGGTATCAGGCGGATCCAGGCTTAGAGCACTGGAAAGTAGTAAAGTGTATCCTTAAGTACTTGAGAAGGACTAAGGATCTTTTACTAGTATATGGAGGTAATAGCCTTAAGGTTGAAGGCTACACGGACTCAAGTTTTCAGTCTGATGTCGATGATAGCAAGGCGAATTCAGGGTATGTGTACACCTTGAATGAAGGAGCAGTGTGCTGGAAAAGTTCCAAGCAAGATACTACTGTTGTCTCGACCACAGAGACGGAGTACATTGCTGCATTAGATGCAGCAAAGGAGGGAGTCTGGTTGAAGAAGTTCATCACAGATTTGGGAGTCGTGCTAGGTAGCGAGGTGCCGATCTCCTTATATTGTGACAACAATGGGGCGATTGTTCAAGCGAAGGAACCTAGGTCTCAACAGAAATCTAAGCATGTTCTGAGGAGGTTCCAGCTTATAAGAGAGATCGTAAACCGAGGAGATGTAGCAGTGGAAAGAGTTTCATCCGAAGATAACATTGTAGATCCATTGACAAAGTCGTTGTCTCAGATTGTCTTTGAGCGTCACAGGGGTCCGATGGGGATCAGACACATTGGTGATTGGCTTTAGGTCAAGTGGGAGATTGCTAGTCATAGGTGCCCAGCAAGCCAATCACGTGAGTGATGGCACATGTGACTTGATACAGAATATTTTTGCATATTATATTTTGGCATATATCACTTTATAACTATTGCATATATGCACATATATATTGTGATGTCCTTGAATTTGTGCAATGAGAATCAGATCATGATGAGATCACGTAAATGAGATCGATTCACCTTTAAATACATATCCTAAATAATCCCGATCATAGGTTACTCGAGAGGGACATCGTGATAACCGAAAAAACTATTGTGATATATACCTGTCCATATGATGGATGCAGCTGGTCTCAGAGCTGCTTATGTAGGGACACTAGGGATACAATACAAGTGCTAATTGGAGAATGAGTTCACTGATTAATCCGCTTACGGAATGCTAGATGGTTAATGATACCTTATTTTCAGACAGTGATTCCGTAGTCCTAATGGTATATCTGGTCCTTAGACTTGAGATACCAAGGATGTCCTGTATGAGTGCTCCACTCTTTGATACCAGACTTATAGGATTGGTTGTCCCATATCTAGTACAACTAGTCATTAGGAGTGGTAGTCGACCTTACGAGGGCTATTGAGTGTCGATAGAGGATCATCCACTCTCGGCATTATGAGAGAAATACCCCATGTGTTCTTGCTCAGACAAATCCCTGGCCAAGGTCATTCGGGTTTAGAGAGAAAGAGTTCTTCGAGAAAATCCGATTAGAGCGAGACTCTAGTAGAAACCGTATGGGTCTGACAGCACCATGCTCGATATACGATCTTTAAGATATTAAATAGATGAGAGACTATAGGTACATGGTAACTAAGGACAGATAGGTCCAATGGATTGGATTCCCTTTTATCGTTTGGGGACTACGGCGTAGTGGCCTCGTATGTTCGTAGTCAATGAGTCAAGTGAATTATTACAGAGATAATATTCACTGAGTTAGAAGGAGTTCTGACAGGTATAACTCACGGCCAGCTTGATATTGGGCCTAGAGGGTCACACACATATAGTAGGCATTGCAATGAGTAGAGGTTCGGATATGAGATATCCGATGGAGCCCTTGTCTTATTAGATATCCAATAAGCCCCTGAATTATTGGATCCCATGGACGAGATCTAATAAGAGCCCATAAGAGATTATTGGATAGAAAACTAGTAATATAAAAGGCTTGGGTTATTGGATGCAAATCCAATACCCACTAGGGGAGGATCCATTAGAGTTTGATAGGGGACCTTTATAAATAGGAGGGATTCAGAGCCTCATAGGTTAGAGCCTCTGCTTGTCTCTCCTATTCTCCTTCCCCTCTCTATCTCAGAGCAGGATTGGAGTTTTGAGGAACATCGTCGCAGCCCTGTTGTGTGGATCACCGCTAGAGAGGAGGATGCTTGACCTCCTTCACCCTCTCCTAAAGATCTACAAGGAAACAGAGATATACGATCTCCCTAGGTAACACAATCTACTCTATACGCATTTTTCAGTTTCGTGGATTTTGCGCACCAATCTTCGCACGACTATGAACATCTCTTTAGGAATCGGGGATTTTGTTTTCTTGTTGTTTCTCTATGCATGTGATGTCGCCCCCAAGATTTCCCAACATGAACTACTTGTATGAAGTTGTAAGAGGGGTATTTGGTCCTTCCCCTTCAAAGTGATTTGCTAGTGGAAGTTGGGACCCTCATCAAAGAAGGCTTCAAAAGTGGATGTAGGTCACTTGACCGAACAACTATACATCGTGGTGTTCCTTGAATGTGTGAGTGTTTAATGTTCTAAACCATTTCTCTACTTAGCTACAAATTATTCAGTTTTCATCTCCCTACACTTGACTACTTTTACTCGAGCTATTTTAGCTTAGTCATCCTTCGTCGAATCGAAATCTCTACACATTTACAAAATCGATTTCAAGCTTATGAGTTTTAATCCGCTGCACTAATTCACCCTCCCCTCTTAGTGCCACTCCGATCCTAACAATTGGTATCTGAGCAAGGCTCACTCTCATATTTGGTTTAATACCCAAGAGAGATGGCTTACTCCGGCATGCAAGAGGTTCACTCTATCACACGTCCGCCTATGTTTAATGGGTCGGATTACACGTATTGGAAGACTCATATGAGGATCTTATTTCCATGGATTTTGAGCTTTGGAATATTGTCGAAAATGGATTTCAAAAATCTTCTCTTCTGATGAGCGAATGGGATGAATCAGCGAAGAAGGTTTTTGCTTTAAATGCAAAGGTTATGAATGCCTTATTTTGTGCACTTGACAAAAATGAATTTAATCGGGTTTTGATTTATGATTCAGCTTTTGATATTTGGAGAACTCTTGAGGTCACTCATGAAGACACTAGCCAAAGTGAAAGAGTCCAAAATCAACATTCTTGTGCATTCTTACGAACTTTTCCGGATGATACCAAGTGAGTCCATCGGAGACATGTACACCCGTTTCACAAATTTTATCAATGGACTCAAAGCTCTTGGTAAAGATTTTTCTAACTTTGAACTAGTAACAAAAATTTTAAGATCCCTTCCAAAGAATTGGGATTCAAAAGTTACGACCATTCAAGAGGCCAAGGGCCTTTAAACATTTCCTCTCGAAGAACTTATTGGGTCTCTAATGACCTACGAAATGAACAATGTGGCAAAAAGAGAACTCGAGAACAACCTTCCAAAGAACAGGAAGGATTTGGGACATAGTATATTTGAAGACCACTCGAACATAAGCTCAAGTGATGGTAAACTTAAACTACAAATGAAACAAAAATTAATAAGCAAAAAGAACGGAACTATGAACGCAAGAAAAATAACAAAAATTAGGATAAATCAAGCTCCTCCAAAGATGAGGAGAAAATAAAAAAAGGTGAGGTGGCAAACTACGCCTTAAATGCTTTCAATGATGAGGTAATTGAAACCCCCTTAATTTATTTTGAAATTACTTGATATTTTCCATGATGCATTTTTTTTTAGAATAATTATTTTTCTTAAGAATTACATGTTTAAAAAATAAAAAATACAAAAATATGATCATGATCATAATTTTGAAAATAATAATAAAAATGACATGTTTTATGTTAATGGAATAAAATGTTAGATTTAAATCTAATGATCATATGTATATTTTCTTAAGAAGAAAAAATGTGTATTTTGATGATTTTCGATTTTGATTGAGACCATGTTTGATGTCTTAATGAAAATATTAAGAAGTTTAATATTATGCTTAATGATAATGCATGGCTTTTGTATGAAAAACTAAGCATGAAAAGATAGATTCACCTAAAAAGAAAAATGCATGACTACAACAAATAACAAAATGATTTTGGTTGAAAATACTTTATGCTCGATGAAACCATGATTGATGAATATGCTTTATGTTTAATAATTTCTTTGCCTTGAATGTCCTATCATGATGAATATTTTGAAAATAAATGAAATCATGTTTGATTTGAAGTAATGCAATGCTTAATGAGCTTTCTTTCGAAATAATGCATAATGATTTTTGTGATTTATGGATTATTGATTTTCACGATAATAAAAGTGGCTTTTTCAGTTTAAAAAATAATGCATGTTTTGATTTGACATAAATTAATTAGGCATGCATATATGAAATAGTGTAAGTGTCATGATGATTGTATACTTAATGATGCATAAAGTTGTAATGAAAATATTGAAATTTTGATACCATGATTTGATGATTTTATGCATGAGATTTTAAAGTTATACATGATGATTTTTGTGGTTTATTGATCTTGATGGTTTTCATGATGAAATTTATTTTTCAATCCTAAACATTGATGCATGGTTTTAACATAAGAACAAATATTTGAGCATGCTAATATAAAATCAATCACATAAATTGAAACAACTAAAAAGAGAAAAGTATTTTTCTTAAAAATATTTTTCTCTATCTTATTGACTTTAATGAATCTATTTGATCATCTTAAAAGTAATTTTGATGATTTGGATGAGTTTCATCTAACCATGATTTTTATCTTGATTTCTGAAAATTATAACTTGAAAAATTATTTTATAAATCAATATTGTCTAGTATGATTCTTTCTTTTCATTATTTGAGTTATTAAAAAAGAATCATAATATGTCTCTTGATATTCGAAATTTATGTTCACTATTTATGCATCTCATCATCAAAATTCTTTTTGATATTCTTCATGGGATGATATGAATGCATGAAACACTCATGATATGATTTTTATACAATTCCATGTATTCATAAAATATTTATCTCATCACCCAATTAATTCTTCTTGATGTTCCTAATGTGATGAAATGAAATTATGCATAAAATACAAATGAGAAGTTATTGATCATGCATGATAGGATGTAATGAACTTTGACATTTAGATACCATCAATTGAAAAGCTATAATCATGTTGCCAAAATGATGTTTCATGAATGCTTGAATATCATGCATGATATGCTCATAATGATGATTGATTTATTTGTATCATGCATGAAAAATGAAATGTATGGTTTTGAAATTATGCATATTCAAATTTGAAAATATGATAATGCATAATGATTAAATTATTGAATGAAAATATTAAATATTTTGAAACCATGTTTTAATGTCATGCAAAATGATCATGCTTAATAAATTTCGAAATTATGCATAGTAATTTTTAAGTAATTTATAGATTATCGATTTTTATCATGATGAAATGTTACATTTGTTATGATCGGAGTGGCACTAAGAGGGGGGGTGAATTAGTGCAGCGGATTAAATCTTGTAAATTTGAAAATGATTTCTTAAATGCATAGAGATTTCAATTCGTCAATGACTTTGAGAAAGTAGCTCAAGTAAAGTAAGAAGATGAAAATCGAAAGCTTGTTGTTATGTAAATAATGGTTTCAGAAAAGTAAATACTCACACATTCAAGGAACACACTAATTTAAAGTGGTTCGGTCAAAATGACCTACATCCACTTGCAAAGCCTTCTTCAATGAGGCTCCCAACTTCTAGTAGCAAATTACTTTGAAGGAGAAGGACAAATACCCCTTTTACAACCTTTTACAAGTGGTTCACACTCTTACAAATTTTTAAAGAGAAAGAGGAAGGTGAACACTCAAGCTATTGAAAACAAAACTTGCTAAAGACTTTGCTAAGGCTTTTATCTCAATCTCTTACTTCTCAAAAGTTGTCTTCTCTATTGGGAATTGAGGGGTATTTATAGGCCCCAAGAGGATTCCAATTTGGACTCGAAATTTGAATTGCTTTTGGGTTTCCCGATGTTGGCGGTGCCATCGCTTATCAGTGTCTAACATTGACAATGTATTGGCAGTGCCACCACCGGAACTCTCGAGTTTTGGGCAGCACCACCACCCAATCCGACCGGGTGCTGGGCAGTGCCACCGCCTAGTCCGACAGTACCACCATCCGACCTTTTGGGTTTTGGGTGGTGCCACTGGTTGGGCTCCTAATTTGGCCCAAACCAGTCTATATTAGGGCCCAGTTGGCCCCTTACTAGGTTATCGGATTAACCCTTAATCCTAACCCTAATTATATACAAACTATGAAATTAAGACATAGTCCTACAACATCGAGTTTCCTTCCGACGAGCTTTTCGACGAACTTCCGGCGGACTTCCGATACACCATCAGATTTCTTCCGACGAACTCCCTGCAAGCTCCCGGTTTTGTGGTGAGTTCAGCGAGTCTTTGGCAAATAGCCGAACCTTCTTGGTGATCTTCGCGAACCCCCAACGATCTCTCCGACGGACTTCCGAAAACTTTGGCAAGTCCCCGATTCCTTCTCAGTTGGTTCCGGCAGAACTTCCGATGAATCTTCAGACTTTCGGTGGACTCTTGAACACCCATCGAACTTGACTCTGATAGACTTGCTTTATGTCTTCAAGCTATCGTAGTTAATCTTGCACACTTAACTTAATAATATGGATTAGATCAATTAACTCATCAATTGATTTCATCATCAAAATCCGAGATTCAATAATCTCTCCCTTTTTGATGATGACAAACAATTGATGATGGAGTTAAACATAACTCCCCCTATCGAAATGCCATATAATGAGAAGATAAAAACACTTGAATTCAATCTCTTTGAATTCAAGCCTAAACTAATAAGTTATATCCGTTGAACTTATCATTATTCTCAATAAGTATGAGCAAATACGAAACTTCATATTTCTCATAATTTCAAGCGATTAAAATTATTTTCAAGTCGAATGATAAAAAACAATTATCATTTCGACAAGAGATATGAACTATCAACATAAATCTCATGATATAAATGTAAGGCATGATTTCATATTATCATGAGATGAAACGACAACCAATCTAAAAACTTTCATATTGCGATGTTCTCAAAAAGTTTTGCGATGCATATAAGACACTGTTAGGATCAAGAGCACTAAGAGGGGGGGGGGGTGAATTAGTGTAGCGGAAAACTTTCGACGATTAAAACTGCGTTTGTACATTGAAATCCGATTCCGACGTAAAAGTCATTTTCGTGCAGAAAATAACTTTGTAAGCTTATGGAAACATATTTAAAGTAAAGTAAGGAAGACAGTTTGCAGTTAAGATAGAAATCAGAATGTAAGCGCAAACTGAAATATGATGTTCATACGATAAAATCGATTTTCGTCTTAACGCCGATTCGGAAAATACTTAACTAAGAAACACATATGTAAATGGGCAGAAGGCAGTAAGCTACTGAGGAGGTTTGCAGTAAAGATAAGATGCTCAAAGTAAATTCAAAACAGAGAAGACGAGAGTTACTAGTGGTTCGGTCAATCGTAACCTACATCCACTCCTCCGATTCCTCTTCCGTGGAGGCCACCGGCATCCACTAACGATCTTCCTTTACTAGGCGAAGATCAATCTCCTTCTTACACCCCTCTTCTCCTTTTACTGGGTTTAGGAGAAAACCCTTACAAGCACTCACTCTCCTCTCTTAAACAAAATTCTAACACTTAAGCTAGAGGAGGGAAATTCTAGATATTGTAGTAGCATTTTCTCTCTTTTAATCTCTCTGTGCTTGTGTGTTTTACCCAGGGATGGGAGGGTTATTTATAGGCTCCAAACCAGTTTGAATTTCGAGCACAAAACTGTCATCTCCCGGAATTCCGGGGTCTGGCAGTGGCACCGCCTGACTGGGGCGGTTGCACCGCTTGGCAGAGCTTGGAGACTGAGCCTCTAGGTGGTGCCACCGCTTGTCAGGGGCGGTTCCACCACTTGGCAGAGCTCGAAGACTGAGCCTCTGGGCGGTGCCACCGCCTGACAGGGGCGGTTGCACCGCTTAGCAGAGCTCGGAGACTGAGCCTCTGGGTGGTGCCACCACTTGATAGGGGCGGTTTCACCGCCCAGTCTCGCTTGGAGACTGAGCCCAAGCGGTGCCACCGCCTGCCTGGGGTGATTGCACCGCCTAGTCTCGCTCGAAGACTGAGCCCAGGTGGTGCCATCGCTTGCCTAGGGCGGTTGCACCGCCCAGCTTTCCTGGGAGACCCTCTCTTGGGCGGTTCCACCACTGACCCTAGCGGTGCCACCGCCTAGTAGGAATTCTGGTCCGAATGGGTTGATCCATTCGGTCCAATTTGGGTCTTTCAAGGGCCCAATTGCCCCCAGATTAAGTTAATGGGATCACCTCCCATTCCTAACTTAATCTATCTACATGTTAACTACGATAATTCTTAAGACATTTACTACAGCTTGCTCCGGTGCGTCAATCGCTTCTTTCGGCGAGCTTCCAGCGAACTTCTGGCAAACATCCGACGAACCTCCGGCGATGCTCCGATGAACTTCCGGCAAACTCCTAGAGTTGTGACGATCCACTTGGCGAGTTTCGACGAGCTTCTTTTGGCAAGCTCCTGGACTTCTCGGATTTGTTCCCATAGAACCTCCGACGACCGTCCGGACTTCCGTCGAGCTCTCGAACTCCCAACGTGATCATAGTCTTGACTCTGGCGTAATTCCTACTGCATGTCTTTCTTTCATTATAGTTAATCCTACACACTTAAAACAAAACTTCCACCGAGACAATTAATCCTAAGTAATTAACTAAGTTGTCCAGCATCTTATTGGTCCTTTGACGCTTCGTCCGATTCTTCGGCGCATCATCCTCTACTGCGGCCTATTGCCCAATTGGCCAGTTGACTCCGCAACTCCGATATCCTTGGCGCAATACTTGCTCTTCTTGGCTCAATGCCCAAGTTCACGGCCCGAAGCCTTCTGTCGATACGTCGACCTATCCATCATCCCAACGTCCAATCTTCTTACATGTTCCTCCAGCACAACTTGATTTTTCCTGCTTTAATTGTCTCATCCTGATTGAAGCATCCTGCATTACTCAAAACGCAGATTAAAACATAAACACAATTATCAATTGGTTTCATCATCAAAATACGAGATTCAACAGATACAACATATTAGCTTTTGCAATTCATATAAGTCATGCTATCGCAATGGCATAAGTCATCAATCTTTTGCTCATTCTTCTCCCTCTTTATCATCAACAAAAAGAAGATAAGACTTTAAGCATACAATTTGTGATCATAAAATCATTAGAAAAGGAGTTCGACATAAAGATCGATCATTCAACATTCATAAGACTATACAAAATTCATCTTATAACAACAAGTTCAGCATTCCTCCAAAATTCATATTATTAGAAAGAAAATCAGCATTTATCCAAACTTCATATCATTCGAAAGAAAATTAGCATTCATAAGATTATACAAAATTCATCTTATAACAACAAGTTCAGCATTCATCCAAAATTCATATTATTAGAAAGAAAATCAGCATTTATCCAAACTTCATATCATTTGAAAGAAAATCAGCATTCATCCAAAATTCATCTAAAAAAGAAGCAACCTGGCTTTCATACAAAAGGAACAAAGATGGCAAAGCTTTAACTTAGCATTCAGAGTAATTATACAAGGATTGCATGTCAAGGTAATAGAATAAGAAGGCATATCGATTAATCCTTAGGAGGAAATCCATAGTTCTTATACATGACATCTATCTTTTGATTCATTTGTCGTAGTTCCCTCAAAATTTTAACTTGTTGAGATTGAATTTGCTCTTGCTATGATTTGAGTTACTCTTGTTGTGATTTGATCTGATGCAATTCTACAATAATAAGATCTTCAGAGGATGAAGCAAGAGTAGATTTTGAAGGTGTCGCACCAAAGGGACTAGGAGGAGAAGATTCATTTCCCCTAAAAATTGGTGTTTCAGGGTATTCGACTAGTGGGGGAATCGGATCAATCCTTCTAGGTTGCCTAACCCAAACACCATTGCTAAAGGTGCACCTAAGTGGTAAATCGATAAACTTAAATTATTTCTTCATCGGGTGAGACAAATATTATGGGCAAGTATTAATCGAGTGACTAAACACCAATATGGTAATATTGTGTCTTTAGCTGTTATGTCCTGCATATGTTGTTGGATTAAGTATCCAAAATAATTATGTTGGTCGGTCATTATCCAATACATAGTGCTTAGCTCTATTTGACTAATTTTATCATGATGAAATTGTTTGGTAAATAGTATGCTAATCATGATTTGATGAAGAAATTTAGAGTTAAAGGGCAATAAGTACTCGTAACTTTTGGGAATCATGCCTAGGTTTGGATTTACAAAAATAGTTTCTAAGGCTTCGGAGTAGGTTAATCCTATTACATTGATATCCCATTTATTTCTAAAATAACAGCCCATCTTTTTCGATAATTCTAATTAATTCGCATATAGTGCTATCAAAGATTTTAATTTGTGTTCCTAAGAGGTAAGTAATTAAGGTATCATTATCCACACATAAGTTTAAGTAAAATAAGCTAACTAACCTAGGATAAATTGGTTCATTGATTTGTAGGATAGGTAAGGCATCTAAATCTGTAAACCATCTAATGGGTTGTAGGTTTCCAAGTTCATCTAGATCAATATGTTTGCCCTTATGTATAGTTCTTGTTTCGAAATTAGGAAACCTAAGAGCTACTTCATTAGATCTAAAAAGGTTTTGGTTATAGGAATCTCCTTCCACCCTCTTCCCTTTTATTCTTATTAATTTCTTAGGAGCCATGTCTAAACAAGATGATAAATCAAGGAAAACACTGTGAAGAGTAGGCAAAATAATGAGAGGAAGAAGGAAAGATTTCATATTTTACCTTATGGAGAATTCCTTGGAAGATAGAGAGTTTGATCAAACAAGAATCCCTCTTTTAGGCTTCTAAAGGTTAGAATAAGGGTAAGAGAGATTTAGAGAGTTTTGTGGGAGTTCTAGGGAGAGTTCTCACGAGTTGGGGGCGGTTCCACTGCCGGCCCTAACTCTTCCACTTATATGTGGATTCTCGGGCGGTGCCACCACCAATCCGAGCAGTGCCACTACTTGGGGACCAAGCACCCAGGCGGTGCTACCGCTGGTTCTGGCGGTGCCACTGCTGTTATGCCAAAAATTTTCCTTCCCTCCCCCTTTTTTCTTTTCAGAGGTATTTGATTCAAGATAGGATAGGATCTTGGATTGTTCTTTAAGATGTCATTTGGAATTGAAAAAGAAGGAAGACGTCAAATCCACGAAAACCGGAAAGAGGAAAGAAAAAAAAAATTCAGAAAATACATACAATCAAGTTTATTCACAAGGACAATTTAGCATGCCTAGTTCCCTTCTAATAAAGTCAAATTGATCTTTATTTAAGGCTTTTATAAAAATATCTGCTAATTAATTTTTTGTGTCAATAAACTTTAGAATGACATTATTGTTAAGGTCATGGTCGCATATGAAATGATGCCAGATGTCGATATGCTTAGTTCTAGAGTGTTGAATTGGATTTTTGGTAAAATAAATGACACTTATATTATCACATTTTATGGGAATGTTCTTCAAGTAAATTTCATAGTCTTCCAATGTATTCTTCATCAAACAACTTATGCACAGCATGCACTTGTAGCAATATATTCAGCTTCCGCCGTAGATAGTGCAACTGGATTTTGTTTCTTGGAAGTCAAAGAAACAAGTGCATGTTCTAAAAATTAGCATGTTCTGGATGTGCTTTTTCTATCTATCCTGCATCCGCCAAAGTCAGCATCTGCATAGACTATTAAATCGAATTTATCGGATTTCGGATACCACAATCCTAAATTGGGAGTTCCTTTAAGATATCTAATAATTCTTTTAACACTTTTAAGATGAGATAATTTAGGATTAGATTGAAACCTAACGCAAAGTCCTACACTAACATAATATCCGGTCTAGTCGCAGTGAGGTAAAGTAGACTACATATCATTCCCCTATACGTGTTTTTATCAAAGTTTTTACTATTTTCATCCATATCTAACTTAGTGGAAGTACTCATAGGAGTGTTTATTGCTTTTGAACCATCCATGTTAAATCATTTTAACAATTCTAATATATATTTAGATTGATTAAGAAATATACCATCATTGAGTTGTTTAATTTGTAATCCTAAGAAGAAGGTTAATTCACCCATTAGGCTCATTTCAAATTCATGACTCATATATTTGGCAAATGATTCACATAGTGATTCATCCGAAGAACCAAAAATAATATCGTTAACATAAATTTGAACAATAAAAAAATTATTTTCAAAATGTTTGATAAACAATGTAGTATCAACCTTGCCTTTTGTAAAATTATTTAAAATAAAAAAGAAACTAAGCCTTTCCTACCAAGCTCTAGGAGCTTGTTTTAAGCCATAGAGAGCTTTAGTCAATTTAAATACATGATTATGAAGAAGAGAATTTTCAAATCCGAGAGGTTGTTCAACAAACACTTCTTCGGAAATAAAACAATTCAAGAAAGCACTTTTGACATCCATTTGAAATAGTTTAAAATCATTACTACTAGCATAGGCAAGGAGCATCCTAATGGCTTCTAATCTTGCCATAGGAGCGAAGGTCTCTTCGTAGTCGATACCTTCTTCTTGGTTGAAACCTTTGGCCACTAGTCTAACCTTTTTTCTAACCACGATACCGCATTCATCTTACTTATTTCTAAAGATCCATTTAGTACCAATGACTAAATGGTCACTAGGTCTAGGAACAAACTTCTATACCTCATTCCTCTCAAATTGGTTCAATTCCTCTTGCATTGCAATAACCCATGAATTATCTTTCAAGGCTTCACCAATGCATTTAGGTTCAATTTGATAAAGGAAGGCGGCGTTAGCACAAAAAATCTTGAAGGAAGAACGAGTTTGAACCCCTTTTGATGTATCTCCTATAATTTGCTCCTTTGGATGACTATCTATATACTTCCATTCCTTGGGTAAGGAAATTTCAGAAAAAGATACATCCAAATTGCTATTATGAGGAGGGGGTTCAATTAAATTCAAATTATCAAAACCAAGATCATCATCAAAATTATTTTTCTTTAACTCAAAATTTTCATTAAAAACTATATGAATAGACTCCTCTATAACTAAGGTTCTTTTGTTAAAAATATGAAAAGCCTTAGAAATGGAAGAGTAACCAAGAAAGATGCCTTCACCGGATTTAGCATCAAATTTTCCTAAAGCATCATTTTCATTCAAAATAAAGCATTTGAAACCAAAAACTTAAAAATAAAAAATATTTAGTTTTTTGTTATTCCATAATTCATAGGGAGTTTTTGATAGAGATGGTCTTATTAGAACCATATTCATGACATAGCAAGCCGTATTAATGGCTTCGGCCCAATAATACTTAGGTAAGATCATCACGAAAGAAACATTGCATAATGGTTTTTTTATGCTAGACACTGCTACACATATCATCAATGTAAATGACTCAAAGAGGAAATGAAATGAAGTGAACAATGCATACATGTAGCATTATAGGTTATGTCATATTTAATGAAAATAATAGAAGATAAAAATAATTATTGAAGAAGCTTTATTGAATAAGCTTTATTGAATAAGCTTTATTGAAGAAGTGAAAAAGCTTAAATATATTAACATGTCCCTCTCCTATTTATACAGATTAGGAGGATGGATTTTCCTCAATAAAATAGAGAGATTTTTTCATATAGTTGGAGAAATCTTATCTTCTATCATGACCCTGCAAAATGGTGTTCTTGGCAAGGATACCAATCTTGGATCGATGCAAAGAATGATTTACGAGCGAAAGGCTTCGTGAGTAAAGCAAGAGCATATCACTACTACTGGTACGATTGCTGTTGCTGTGAGGGCATAGGCATTCCTTTCGTTCTCCTTAAGTCCGCCCTTCGTTCTCCTTAAGTCCGTCGACTATTGGTAGATCAACGAAGACTATCGCGGTAAGAAAGATGAGGATTGGCCGCAGAGCCTCTTAGAAATTTGGTTGCAGCGGCGTTGGTCGCTGGCCGAAGGCAAAGGTGAAGCTTTGCTTTTCTCAGCGGCGTTGATCGCTGGCCGAAGGTAAGAGCGAAGCTTCGCTTTTCTCACTGCTCTGATACCATAATAAAAATAATAGAAGATAAGAACAATTATTGAAGAAGCTTTATTAAAGAAGCTTTATTAAAGAAGTGAAAAAGCTTAAATACATTAACATGTTCCTCTCCTATTTATATAGATTAGGAGAAAGGATTTTCCTCAATAGAATAGAGGATTTTCCTCAACAGAATAGAGAGATTTCTTCATATAGTTGGAGAAATCTTATCTTCTATCAATTTCATGAGGGAAGGATTCAAAAGTTGCTAAAGAATGGATACATATATCCATTTGACTATGAGTTATATATAACTTGTGATCCTTACCTTCGTAGAAAACTGATCAACTCTCAATTTAGTGGAACTAGAGAGAGAGCCACTAAGTTGTTGGAACTCATACATAGTAATGTATGTGGTCCCATGTCAACTCATATCATAGGTGGTTACTCCTACTTTATTACTTTGACTAATGATTGCTTAAGGTATGGATATGTGTACTTGATGAAATACAAGTCCGAAACCTTCGAGAAATTCATAGAGTATAAGAATGAAGTGGAGAACCAAACTAGAAAGAGTATCAAGACTCTTCGATCAGATTGAGGAGGTGAGTACTTGAGTACAGAGTTCACATAGTTCCTCAAGGACCATGGGATTCTATCCTAATGGACACCTCCTTATACACCTCAGCTCAATAGTGTATCCGAGAGGAGGAATCACACACTGTTAGACATGGTGCGATCCATGGTGAGTTTCGTTGATCTACCCATCTCATTCTAGGGATACGTCCTATAGACCGCAGTTTACTTTTTGAATAGAATTTTAACTAAGTCAGTAGTATCTACTCCATATGAGATATGGAAAGAGAAGAAACATGTTCTTAAGGTGTTTAAGAATTGTGGCTGCCTTGCCCATGCTAAGAGATACAACAACGATAAGTTGGAATCTAGGATAGAGTGGTGCAAGTTTGTGGGATAATCTAAGGAAACTTGTGGGTATTATTTTTATCACCTCGAGGACCAAAAGGTCTTTATAGCCAAGAGATTAGTGTTCCTTGAGAAGGAACACATTTTTGGTGGAGATAGTGGGAGCATGATAGAGTTGAGCAAAGTTGGAGAACCTAGCTCAAGCACCACTCCATAGCCCAAGTTTATTCAAATACCTCGCACACAGGTTTTGATTTTATGTAGGTCTAGTAGATTACCTTATTCTCCTGAGAGATATGTGGGATATATTAGAGGAGAAGAAATTGAGGATATTAATCCTTCAACCTATGAGGAGACTATTATGAGTATAGACTCCTAGAAGTGGCAAGAGATAATGAATTCTAAGATGGATTCAATATATTTAAACAAAGTTTGGACCTAGTTGATGCACCTAAGGGTATCGTATCCATTGGTTGTAAGTGGATCATCAAGAAGAAAATTGGAGTAGATGAAAATGTAGATACCTATAAAGCAATACTAGTGGCTAATGGGTATCGTCAAAGGTAAGGTGACTATGACGAAACATTCTCACCCGTAGCCATGCTAAAATCCATCAGAATTCTATTGGCTATTGCAACATATTATGATTATGAGATCTAGCAGATAGACGTGAAAACTATGTTCCTCAATGACAACCTTGAGGAGGATGTGTGAATAATACATCCTAAGGAATTCGTGTCTAAAGAAAGACCAGATAAGTTGTGCAGATTGCTTAGGTTCATCTATGGACTAAAGTAAGTTTCTCGAAGTTAGAACATAAGATTTAATGAGGTGATTAGATCTTATGACTTCGTTCAGAACGAAGATGAGCCTTGTGTATACAGGAAGGTAAGTGGAAGCGCTATCACCTTCTTGGTAGTATATGTGGATAACATCCTGATTATTGAGAATGATGTAGGAATGCTCTCCATAGTAAAGTCTTGGCTATCTAGACATTTCTCCATAAATGATTTGGGGGAAGCATCCTATATCTTAGGGATTCAGATCTATAGAGATAGATCTAAGAGGATGTTTGGCTTGTCCTAATCCAGGTACATAGACACCATTGTCAAAAGATTTAGCCTTGAAAATTTCAAAAGAGGTCTCACCGATGAGACAAGGGATATTGCTTTCTAGGAGGATGTCCCCAAAGACTCCTAAACAAAGAGCAAACATAGATAGGATACCCTATGCCTCAGTGATAGGGTCTATCATATATGTTATGATATGTACCAGGCCTGATACTACACATGCTCTAAGTGTCATGAGCAAGTATCAAGTGTATCCAAGCTTGGAGTATTGGAAAGTAGTAAAGTGTATCCTTAAGTACTTGAGAAGGACTAAGGATCTTTTACTAGTATATGGAGGTAATAGCCTCAAGGTTGAGAGCTATATGGACTTGAGTTTACAGTTTGATGTCGACGACAACAAGTCTAATTTGGAGTATGTGATCACCCATAATGGAGGAGCAGTATGCTGGAAGAGTTCCAACCAAGATACTATTATTGACTCGACCATAGAGGCAGAGTATATTATTGTGGCAGAGGCAATAAAAGAGGGAGTTTGGATAAAGAAGTTTAATATAGATCTGGGAGTCATGCTAGGCAACAAGGAGCTAATTCCCTTGTATTACGATAACTACATGGCGATTATTCATATGAGGGAACCAGAGTCTCATTAGAACTGTTCTTAGGAGGTTCCAACTTATTAGAGAGATCGTGGCTTGAGGAGATATAGCAGTGGATAGAATTCCATCTAAAGATAACATCGCAGATCCATTGAAAGAGTTATTGTCTCAAATTATCTTTGAGCGTCACTGAAGTCTAATAAGGATCAGAGAGAGAGGTGATTGTACGTCAAGTGAGAGAGATTTAGTCATAGGTGCTCTGAAAGCCAATCATGTGAGTGATGACACATGTGACATGTCACATAGTCTTTTTGCTTATTATTATTATGACATTTAATCACTTTATATTGCTTATTGCATACATATATTCTTATATCCGTGGATCTATGCAATGAGATTCGGATCATGATGAGATTATGATAATAAGACCAATTTCCCTTTAAACACATACCCTAAATAATCCCGATCATAGGTTACTCGAGAGAGACATCAAGATAACTAGATAGACTAGTGTACTATATACCCATCTATATGATAGGGGTGGTTGGTCTCATAGCTTTTCCTCTCCACATCTCCTCCTCAACTGGTAGATATGAAGATTTAGGCAGCGATTCGAGGAGTGTCATCACAGCCCCTATCGTGTGGATCACTGCTAGAGAGGAGGACACTTGACCTCCTTCATCCTCTCCCACAGATCTATAGGATTTTAGAGATATATGATCTCCCTAGGTAATATAACTATCTCACATATGGTTTTCAGTTTCACGGGTTTTTATGCACTAATCTTCATATGACGACGAATACCATTTTGGGAAATTTAGTACTTTGTTTATTGTTCTTCCGCCATGTATGCGATATTACCCTAAGATTTCCCTATAATGATAGGTGTAATAAGCAGTTAAATCAGAAAGTAAATGCAAATCGAGTTTATAGTGGTTCGGTCGTAATGACCTATGTCCACTCCCGATTTCTCTTCCATCGAGGCCACTAGCATTCACTAATGATCTTCTTTCAATGAGCGAAGACCAACTACCATCTTACAACTCTTTTCTCCTTTTCATATATTTAGAAGAGAACCTTTACAAGTCTTACACCTCTCTTAGAATAAGCCCAAAACTTAAAGAGGAGTAAGGGGACACTTAGCACTTTTCATAACTTTACAACTTTGAATCGCAAGGCTTTTTGTTCTCTTTTTGTGCTTCCTTAAACTGGAAAGAGTGGGATATTTATAGCCCCAAATGGCTTCAAAAATAAAGCTAAAAAAGGTCTCATCCCGGGTTTTCGGGGTACTAGTAGTACCACCGCCTACTAGACTGACAACTAGTGATACCATCACCTAATTTAGGTGGTACTACTGTCAGACTTTATGGATACCATGTACTAGCAGTATTACTATTAGTCTGGGTGGTACCACCACTTGATACTAGCACTACCACTGCTTGACACTAATGGTACCACCGCTTGACACTAGCGGTAACACTACTGAGTTTTTCGAAATCGTATACTTCGTATGTTCCAACTTATAGGTAGTTTCACCACCTGGTCTGGTGGTGCCACCAGACCGAACTCTAGGTCACTGAATGGGCTTTCCAATGGGCTTAATTCAGTCCTAAATCAAGTCCAATGGGCCCCTAATTGAGTTAGTAAAGTTACACCAAAAACTAACTCAATTCAAGACTTAACTATGACAATTAAGACATCAACGACTAAAAATAAGAAATTTAATTTGTTTGGCATGTCATTGGTTCATTCGAACTCCTGGCGAACTTCTAACGTGCCGTCCGAACCTTCGGCATATCGCACATCCGATCTTAGCGTAATATCTAATTCTTTTGGCTCGATGCCCGATTTCTAACTCTAGCACAACATCTGATTCTTCTTACTTTAATCATTTTATCTTTTCTGATCGAAATTAGTCCTGCATCACTTTTCTCAAAGCATAGATTAGATCATAAACTCATCAATTAATTTCATCGTCAAGATTTAGGATTCAACAATAGGTTGATCAACCATAGGATAAAAAGGAGAGAAAAGAAACAAAATGAAACAAAAACTAAGGCAAAAATTAAATATTACTTGAATTTATACTGTAAAATAGATAGGGAGAGGACCACTAATGATGGAGACAACATGAGCCAGTTATTAAAGAGGAAAGATCATGTGGTGGCAGTTATAGTTGCTTCATGCACTCATGATGAATGCACCGATGATTGACAAGAGTATTCAATAAGGAGAGGAGAGGAAAGACTAAGGCACGATTGGAGTTTTTGGCCATATCCAATTTGATGGAGTCAAGCACCAAAGTCAAACTTTGCTTGTAAGAAATTGCTCAACTGAAGAGAAATGCCTTCTTTGATGAGATTAAGGGTTGACAGTGTTAGAACCGAAATCGGCACTAAGAGGGGGAGGGGGGGTGAGTTAGTGCTTACGTAAAAATTACGTCAATTTGAAAACTTATTCAATATAGAAAAACCATTTCGATAAAGCCCATATCAGAAAGTGTTTAAGCTTGACTTAGAGTATATGTCAACTGAATTAAGTAGCTTTGTAAGCAATAAAAGTAAGCAGCAAAGGAAAAGAGTACATTAGATTTACAATGGTTTGGTCATCTTGAAGCACATCCACTCCCGATTCCTCTTTACTTAAGGCCATCGGTTTCCATTACCAATCTTCTTTCCAATGAGCGAAGATCAACTACTCTTACAACTCTTTCTCTTTTTCATAGGTTCTCAAGAGAACCTTTACACCCCTCTATTACAAGTATTCCCTCATACTCTCCCTTAGAATAGCCTTTAAATATATGGAGGAGGTAACTCAACTTTTTAACATGGTTTACAACCTTAGAATCATAGAGTTTTACTCTACTTTTCATGCTTTATCCATGTAGGAATTTATAGGGTAATTATAGACCCCAAATAGCTTTATAAATAGGAGTCAAAATTTAAATCCTTATATTTTCGGGGTACTAACGGTACTACTTCCTGCTAGACTGACAATTGGCGGTACCACCGCCTATCAGTTTGACAGTGGGCAGTACCATCGTCTAATCTGACACTGATGCTAGATGGTACCATTGCTTAGTCTGGCAGTACCACCGCTTAATAAAGTCTTGGAGATTGTATCTAGGCGATATCACCTCCCAAATAGCTTGGGAAGTCGAGCCTCAAGTGGTGCCATCGCTAGCCCTAGCGGTGCCATCGCCAGCCCTGGCGGTGCCACTACTTTGGCCAGCTAAGATGCACTAAATGGACCTTTCTCTTGGCCTAAAACAGCCCGAACTTTCGCCTAATGGGTCCCTAATTGAGTTAACCTTATTACACTCAAAATTAACTCAATTAGACCTAAACTACTTCGATCTAGATAAATTATTACAAACATGAATCCTATCTTATCTAGCATGTCATTGGTTCATCCAACACTTCATCCGATCTTTCAATGCATCGTCCTCTCCTTCGGTGTATTGCCCAATCGGCATGTTGACCTCCGCAACTCCGATCTCCTTAACCCAATGTCCGATCCTTCGACCCAATGCCAAAACTTATGGCACGAAGTCCTTTTGTTGATATATCGATGAATCCTTCGGCTCGACGTCCAATCTCCTGACATGTTTCACTCTGGCCCAACATCCGATTCCTCCTATTTTAATCGATTTACCTTTTTTAATCGAAGTTAGTCCTACGTCACTCAAAACACAAATTAGATCATAAACTCATTAATTAATTTTATCATCAAAATTTGAGATTCAATAATCTCCCATTTTTGTATGATAACAACCAATTGATGATGAATTTTAAACTAAATTCCCCCTATCAACATGCCATAATTTCAATCATGAATTATATTCAATACATCATATCATTACTTACATCATAAGTTCAAGTATTGTATCCAAACCATCATACATAATAAAATATCATTATACCATGCATGATCATCATCATACCTTCTCCCCCTTTGTCATCAATAAAATTGAGAAGTGCAACTAGCAAGTTTTTTTAAATATGTAAGCTAGTAAGATAGCAAGTTTTGAACATGCTAATAAGTTTTTTTTTTTAATATACAAGCTAGTAAGATAGTATGTTTTGAACATGCAAGCTAGCAAGTTTTTTCTTTAAATATATAAGCTAGTAATATAGCAAGTTTTGAACATATGAAAGCAAAAATTTTTCTTCTTTTGAGATGTGCAAGAAAGTATGTGATGTTCAAGCTAGCAAGTTTTTGAAAAAGAATGTAATATATTAAATAGCAAATTTTACATCATTTTAGAATATGCAAGCTAGTAAGTTTTTGGGACATACAAGTTTAACAATTTTACATTTCTCTGCGATGTTCAAGCTACCAAGTTTTTCTTTTCGAAATGTATAAGCTAGCAATACATTCTCCCCCTTTGTTATAGTAAAAAAGAAGTAAAGAATATAATATTGTAATTCTTTTCCCTTTACATCAATTTTCAAATCATGACAAAGATAAATAACAAAGATAAATTTACATTAATATTTTAATCATAAAAAAAAAAGATCGAGTCCTGAATACCAAAAGACCATATATCATTTTTGACAAATCTCTTCTGTTGTAAATAGAAGGTATGATAGAAAATAATCTTGATTTTAAAAAAAAATCAAGTCATAAAAATCGAGAAATCAAGATCATGATCTAAAAAATGTATAAGAAGAGTTTATGCATTGAGATTTAACAATTTGGGAGATTTAACGATCAAGAAATCTTCTTTTAAGATATTTAACAATTTGCCTAAATTTAACATTCATGCTAGTACTTTTGGTTTTCTTCATATGCTAGCAATTTAATACAATAGTGCAATTCATTTTTGATAGAACCCTTGCAGATTCTAAACTTAGGGTTGATCTCTTTAAGCGATCAGCCTCCTTGGAACTCTATAGGGGTTCCTCCCTCCAAGTTGCAGCTCAAAGGCTGTAGTAAAGATTCATCTATTGCATATCAAAAGAGGAGGAATACATGACTATTTATAGGGCTTCTAAACCCTAACTCCTAATATGACTCCTACTTCTAACCAACACCTAATAGGACTCCTACTCAAGACTCCTACTTCTAACCAACTCCTAATAGGACTTCTACTCAAGACTCCTATTCCTTTACAACTCCTAATTCTTCTCTAAGAAACAACCTCCTAACCCTAGCCAACCTCTTCACCTCTTTAATAGGGGTCGGCTTAGGTAGGTTTTACATGAATGTCCGTTTCAATTAGGACTCTCCTAGTTAGAGTCCTAACAGACTCATCCTCTTCAAATCAACCTTGTCCTCGAGGCTGATGATTCATGAATTTTGGGAATTTGATCTTCAAGTCATCATAGTTCTCACAAGTGACATCTTCTATTGGTAGGTTCACCCACTGTATTAGCACTTTAGTAGTGGGTCATCATCATCGAGTCATGATCCGTCATTCAATAATGACACTTGGCTGGGTTTGGAGTTCTCCTTGGGTAGTTATATTTGTTGGGTGACTTTGGGTTGTCTTTAAGCACCTATTTACAACTTCTGTCTGGCCGTCGATTTGTGGGTGATATGCCATATCCTTTTCAATTTAGTACCTTGCATATGGAATAACTTTGTCCAAAATCTGCTCATGAAGATGCAAGTAGAATTTATCATAAGCACAATGCATCCCTTATAGTGTAATTCTTTTGAGTCCCAATTGTAATGAGCCACGAAGCTTGGTGTTTCCTCCAATTTTTTTATGATCTTACTAGTCTCCGAATCTTCCTACCATTCCATCTTAATATCCTCAAGGAAGTCACTAGCGGAAGTGAAACGATAAAAAATTCAAACATTCTATTTCCACTTTTTGTAAGTTATTTCATAATTAAATCCAAGAAGTTTTGTTACCCATTTTTGTTGCTTAAGGGATGATATCTTTTGCTCCAAAAAGTACTTAAGACTTTTATGATCGATTTTAATTTGAAATCGTCGACCGATCAATTAGGGTCTCCACCTCGTTGCTGCGTACACAATGGCGAGCATCTCCTTATCATATGTTGACATATTTTGATGGGAGGGAGACAATGCCTTGCTAGTGTATGTGAGTGATCGACCATCTTGCATGAGAATGGCTCCAATTCTGACTCTAGATGCGTCGACCTCAATAATGAAGGGTCGGTTGAATTCTGGTAGTGCTAGCATCGGCATCGTCGTCATGGCTACCTTAAGTTTGTCGAAGGCAGCGGAGGCTTTGTTCGACCATTAGAAGGTATCATTTTTCAGTAGAGAAGTGAGTGGTGCACTGATCTTTCCATAGTTTTTCATGAACTTACGGTAGTAGCCTATTAAACCCAGAAAGCCATGTAGCAATTTTATGTTCCTCGGGGTAGGCCAGTTTTGCATTGTTCCAATTTTGAAGGGGTCCACCATCACACCTTCCTCTGATATGATATGCCCAAGATATTCCACCTTTTGTTGAAGAAAGCAAAAATTCGTAGTGGCAGTTGTATGTTCGAAAGGTGGTTTTCGATATGACTTCTTCATACACTCGTATTTGATGATACCCGGATCGAAGGTCCAGCTTTGTGAAGATTTGTGCTCTCTTTCATCTAGCAATTCATCTACTAATGGAATAGGGTATTTGTCCTTAATGGTTATTGTTGAATCTCGGATTTTGATGATGAAACTAATTGATTGTGTTTAGATGTTTAACTGCATTTTGAGTGATGCAGGTCTACTCGATCATAATTAGACAGTTAACGCAGGAGGAATTGACGTTGCGCCGGAGGAGATCACGTCAGGATATTGGACGGCAGAAGGCTTTGAACGTCGGGCATCGGGCCAAGAAGAGCGGAATTGCGCCAAGGATATCGGGGTTGCGGAGGTCAACCGCCGATTGGGCAACAAGCCGCAAGAGAGGACGATGTGCTAAAGAATCAGACGAAGCGCCAACCAATGACGTGCCGGGCAACAGAATGTCAATTCGCGTTGTAATAACTGTCTAGATCGGAGTAGAGTTTTGGTTTGCATGTGCAGGATTAACTACGATAACGATGAAGGCATAGTGAAACAAAGCGTGGAGTCAAGAACGAAGGATTCGTTGGGAGTTCAATAGTTCGACGGAAGTCCGAAGGATCATCGGGAACGCTGCCGGAACTAGCCGAGAATGAGTAGGGAGCTTGCCGAAGGGTTTTTTGGAAGCTCGCCGGAAGGTTCGTGGGAAGTTCACAGAGTTTGCCGAGAAAGATCAGAGCTTGCCGAAGAAGCTCGTTGGAACTCACCAAGATCAAATCGTGAAGTTTAAGAGCTTGCCGGGAGTCCGCAGAATGGTTTCCGAGAGTTTATCGGAAGACCGCCGAAAGTTCGCCAAAAGCTCGCCGGAAGAAGTCTTGACTTATGGACTTTGTAATAGCTTATATAATGTCTTTAAAATTCATAGTTAGCATGTTAATTAGGGTTAAGATTAGGTATTAATCCTATAACCCAAGTAGGGGCCTATAACACTGTAGGCTAAAAAAACAGAGGCGGTGGGCTGAAAACACCAGTAGCATGCTGAAAACAACAGGGCGGTGGCACCGCCTGGACTGGGCTACCCAACCGCCCAGCACCCGAGTGCTGGGCAGTGACACCTCTTGGGTTGGGCGGTGGCACCGCCCAGCACCATCGCTGGGCAGTGGCACCGCTTGGCTGGGCGGTGGCACCGCCAAAGATCGGAACCCAAAGAGAATTTGAATTTTGGAGCCCAAATTTTGGAGCCCAAATTTGAATCCTCTTGAGGCCTATAAATACCCCTCAAATCTTAGCTGAGAACACAACTTTTGAGCAGCAAGAGTTTGAGAGAAAGGTCTTAGAAAAGTGTTAGCTTGTCTTCTTTTCAATTTGCTAGTGTTCACCTCATCTCTTCTCAAAATCTGTAAGAGAGTGAACCGCTTGTAAAGAGTTGTAAGAGGGTATTTACCCTTCCATTTCAAGAGACTTGCTAGTGGAAGGTGGGAGCCTCATCGAAGAGGGGCCTCATAAGTGGAGTAGGTCATTTGACCAAACCACTCTAAAATCCAAGGCGTGATCCTTGGTTTGCATTTCATTATTGCTATTTACATTATTGCAAACCTTCTTATATGCTTTAGTTCCTTATTACTTTTGCTGCATATATTTAAGAATACGCTTTCAAGATTAAGCTTGTCAAGTTCCGCTCTTATCATACGAAAAGATTTTCTAAAAAACCGAAGTTTTAATCCGCTGCACTAATTCACCCCCCCTCTTAGTGCTCCTCCCATCCTAACAATTGGTATCAGAGCCCGGTATTTCTCATTTCGGATTTACACCCTAGAGAAATGGCTCTTCATGGCTTTCAAGAGGGCTTATCGGTTTTTCGTCCACCGTTGTTTAACGGATTGACTACACTTATTGGAAAACTTCGAATGAGAGTTTTCTTGATTTCTATGAATTTGGATATATGGAATATTGTTGAAAATGGTTTTCAACTTCCCTCTAAACCGATGAACGAATGGTCGGATTTGGAGAAGAAGTATTTTTCTTTAAACGCAAAAGGCTATGAATGCCTTATTTTGCGCTTTAGACAAAAAATGAGTTCGATCGGATTTCTACGTCTTGAAACGGCTTTTGATATTTGGCGAACACTTGAAATCACACACCTAGGAACTAGTAGAGTCAAAGACTCGAAAGTTAACATTTTAATGCATGATTTCGAGCTTTTTTCAAATGAAGCGAAGCGAAACCATTGTTGACATGTACACCGCTTTTACGGATGTCGTCAATGGTTTACAAACTCTTGGCAAATGTTTCTCGAATTTTGAACTTGTTAGTAAAGTTTTACGATCACTTTCTAAAGTTTGGGAATCAAAAGTTACGGCAATACAAGAAACAAAAAGATTTAAATATTTTTTCACTTGAAGAACTTATCGGCTCATTGATGACATATGAAATGGTGCGCAATGCACATGATGAACACAATGAACACTTGAACCACCTTCCAAAGAATAGGAAGGATTTGGAACTCCGGACAAATAAATACCACTTGAGCAATAACTCAAGTGATGAGGACAATGATGAACTTGAACTTCGAACACTAACTCTTAATAAGTTCATTAAACAAAAATCTAAAATGAACAATGAACTTGAACGGAGGAAGAGGCCAAAGAAAAGGAAGGCACCCAAGGATGAATCAAGAACTTCCAAAGATGAAATGGCGAAATGGGATTTGATGGGCTTCGACTACAAGGTAACTAACTCAACTCTCTTGAATTATTTTGAAATTACTTGAAGTTTTTCATGAGTGCTTAATTTAGATAGTAGGAATAGGAAATAAAAATTATTTCTCAAAAATTATATCATGTTTTTCTTTTTAGCATCTTTTGAAAAATTAAAAACTTTGATCATGAAATATTGCTAAGGTTTCATGCATGTTATGTTTTTGAAATGTTAAATGATGTATACAACATTAGGGATGATAATTATATAATATGTGATAATGCTTAGGATTAATCCATACATGTGTATCTTGATGATTTTATGACATACATGAGTTTTTGAAGTAAATGTTGATTTGATACTCTCATTTTGGATTAACATGTTTTTGGTTTAATCATTTTTATGACGAATTAATATGACATTCTCATGACATATTAAGATGACATAGTGCATGTACATCTATGTATGAATTTCTTGATAGTCTTTTGTTGATAGATGTGATATCATGATGTTTTATTTTTGATGTGTTTGGGCTTGACGGCTTTATGACTAAAACTTATGTTTTGACTTTAAATGATGATACAATGTTTTCACAAAAAACTTGAACACTCTCACATGAAATCAATTGTATGAAATGGAAATGAATTTTCTATTCTATTGAGATTAATGAATTTATTTTACCAATCTTATGAATCTCATGAAAATAAACATGATGAATATTTTATAAATGAGTTCTCTTATAAGATTTTGCCTTTACATCTTGAACTTTAATGCTTATATTGATTTGGCATATAAAGACTAAAGGCATGCTCATAAGAAGCAAATCACATGAATAGAAATTTATAAAAAATGAAATGTAATCCTTTATCTTATTGATTTCTACCTAAGAGACCAATAAAACTATCTATGCCATTTTGAATCTCTTGAAAGAAATGTTGAGATTTTGATGATTTGGATGATTTGAATTTGAACGAGTTTTATTCAAAATCATGATCTTGATTCCGTGATATTTACAAATTAAGATTTATTATGAATCAAGATTTTTCATTAATCGATCTCCTAAGATTTTTCCTTGATTATTTAAGAGGAGATTTTTCAAAACAAAATGTGTCTTCTATTATTATCTTTTCATGATATGATTTTTATACAATTCCTTGTATTCATGAAATGTTTATCGCATCACCCAATTACTTTCTTCTTGATATTCCTTATGTGGTGATTAAAATTATGCATGAAATACTCTTTTGATATTATTTTGATGTATACAAATGAAAAGTTATAATCATGAATGATTGGATGAAATTTGACAAGTTAATATCTTCATGATTTGAAATATTTATACTTTGAAATTATGCATGCAATTGCTTTGTATTGTGATGATATATGTATCATGAATACTTTATTATCATACATGAAAATAGTGATAAACATTTTGAAAATAAATATTTGTATCATGTTAGATGATTTTACATCATGTGCATGATAAGTTATAGTGATGATTGAAACAATGATTGAAATGATATGAATGATGATTTGGAATCGTGCATATAATGATGAGTCAATATGTTTTGAATATATGATGATTTGGTATTATGCATGTAATAATGATATACGCAATGATGAAATACTTATGACAAAATTATTATTTTGATATTCATGACTTGAATCTTCCTTTCTTTTTGCCAATGACAACGGGAGAGAAAGAGTTACTAATGTGCTATCTTGAATTGATGTAAAGGGTCATCTCAAACAGAAATTAGCTACCTTGCACAAGTCAAGAAAATGCAAAAACTTCCTTACTTTCTTGCACATCTAAAGAGAAGATGCAAATGTAACACTTGCCATATTGTTTGCTTGCCTCATGTAAAACATTGTCTCTTGTTAGGTTGACATTTTGCTAAGGAAGCAAAATATTGACACTTCTCAAAAGAGAAGAAAGTGCTTACTTTCTTGAACATCTTTAATTTGCTAGCTAGCATAATGTACAATTTGCAATCTTAAACATTACAAAGAAATGCTATCATGCATATCGCAAAGAAAAGCAAATATGCTAACTTGCAAATCTTTAAATTTGCTAGTTTATATGTAGTAAAACTTGCATATCGTAAAAGTTGCTAGCTCGTAGAGAAGCAAAGAATTGCTATCTCGAAAGAAGTAAAAATTGCAAAACTTAGAAAACTTGCAACAAAATTGCTCTTGCCATGCTTTGTATAAAAAATATGTTGATATCCTTAAAAGCATCTCAATGAATTTTTTAGTGTATCGCAATGTATCACATGTATCACAAATTAATTTTTTTTAGACTATTATCATATCATGATGTATCGCATAATGATATCATGATTTGTGATTGTTTCATGTGATCCTTAGTGAATTTTCACATTGGTATCCTTCGTGAAATGATTTCATTACATTATTGTCTTGTATGCATCATGTGATGATTGAAATATTGATTGATGCAAAGTTGATGTAAAAGTCTAAATCATTGGTTCCTCTCCTTCTTTTTGACATTGACAAAGGGGAGAAAGTTATTGCTAGCTTGCCTATCTTAAGTAGCAAAGATTACTAACTTGCTTATTTCAAGAAGCAAAAGTTGTCTTCTTGAACATCACTATCTTGCCTATCTCAAGAAGCAAGACTTGCAACCTACACATTACAATAGGAAGCAAGAATCGATAGCTTACACACTCCAACAAGAAAGCTATCTTGTATTTGCTTTCGAAATTTTGCTAGCTTCTATGTTGCAAAACTTGCTCACTTTTTTTTCAAACACTTTGCTAGCTTGCACTTTGTAAAGGAAGCGAAAATAGCACTTCTCAAAAAAAGAGAAGAAAGAACTTACTATCTTGAAACATCACAAAAGTTTGCTACCATGCATGATATAAAAATTTGCTATATCAAACATCATAAATATTGTTACTTGCAAAGAAAAGCAAAGTGTAATCTTGCACAAAAATTCAAGTGTTGAATTGCCATGCTTTTGTGCCTATATGTTGTGATGAAAATCTAGCTTCATGTTGTAAAAACTTGCATATCTTTTAAAATAGCTAGAGCTACTTCTCCTTTTTGTTGATGACATAGGGGGAGAAGTATATTGATGACTTCATGCATTGAATTAAACATTTTATATATTTGCATGATGGTTTAAATGTTTTTCATAACATGTGATGAATGTTACTTGGATTTGAGATAATCCAAGTGTTCTATCAATGGCATATTGATAGGGGGAGTTTGTTTAAACTCCGGGGAGTTAAGGTTAACTCCGCTAGTCATCAATTAGTTGTCATCATCAAAAAGGGGGAGATTGTTGAATCTCGGATTTTGATGATGAAACTAATTGATTGTGTTTAGATGTTTAACTGCATTTTGAGTGATGCAGGTCTACTCGATCATAATTAGACAGTTAACGCAGGAGGAATTGACGTTGCGCCGGAGGAGATCACGTCAGGATATTGGACGGCAGAAGGCTTTGAACGTCGGGCATCGGGCCAAGAAGAGCGGAATTGCGCCAAGGATATCGGGGTTGCGGAGGTCAACCGCCGATTGGGCAACAAGCCGCAAGAGAGGACGATGTGCTAAAGAATCAGACGAAGCGCCAACCAATGACGTGCCGGGCAACAGAATGTCAATTCGCGTTGTAATAACTGTCTAGATCAGAGTAGAGTTTTGGTTTGCATGTGCAGGATTAACTACGATAACGATGAAGGCATAAAGTGAAACAAAGCGTGGAGTCAAGAATGAAGGATTCGTTGGGAGTTCAATAGTTCGACGGAAGTCCGAAGGATCATCGGGAACGCTGCCGGAACTAGCCGAGAATGAGTAGGGAGCTTGCCGAAGGGTTTTTTGGAAGCTCGCCGGAAGGTTCGTGGGAAGTTCGCAGAGTTTGCCGAGAAAGATCAGAGCTTGCCGAAGAAGCTCGTTGGAACTCACCAAGATCAAATCGTGAAGTTTAAGAGCTTGCCGGGAGTCCGCAGAATGGTTTCCGAGAGTTTATCGGAAGACCGCCGAAAGTTCGCCAAAAGCTCGCCGGAAGAAGTCTTGACTTATGGACTTTGTAATAGCTTATATAATGTCTTTAAAATTCATAGTTAGCATGTTAATTAGGGTTAAGATTAGGTATTAATCCTATAACCCAAGTAGGGGCCTATAACACTGTAGGCTAAAAACACTGTAGGCGGTGGGCTGAAAACACTGTAGCATGCTGAAAACACTGTAGGCGGTGGCACCGCCTGGACTGGGCGGTGGCACCGCCCAGCACCCGAGTGCTGGGCAGTGACACCTCTTGGGCTGGGCGGTGGCACCGCCCAGCACCCGATCGCTGGGCAGTGGCACCGCTTGGCTGGGCGGTGGCACCGCCAGCATCGGGAACCCAAAGAGAATTTGAATTTTGGAGCCCAAATTTTGGAGCCCAAATTTGAATCCTCTTGAGGCCTATAAATACCCCTCAAATCTTAGCTGAGAACACAACTTTTTGAGCAGCAAGAGTTTGAGAGAAAGGTCTTAGAAAAGTGTTAGCTTGTCTTCTTTTCAATTTGCTAGTGTTCACCTCATCTCTTCTCGAAAATCTGTAAGAGAGTGAACCGCTTGTAAAGAGTTGTAAGAGGGGTATTTACCCTTCCATTTCAAGAGACTTGCTAGTGGAAGGTGGGAGCCTCATCGAAGAGGGGCCTCGCAAGTGGAGTAGGTCATTTGACCGAACCACTCTAAAATCGGCGTGATCCTTGGTTTGCATTTCATTATTGCTATTTACATTATTGCAAACCTTCTTATATGCTTTAGTTCCTTATTACTTTTGCTGCGCATATTTAAGAATACGCTTTCAAGATTAAGCTTGTCAAGTTCCGCTCTTATCATACGAAAGATTTTCTAAAAACCGAAGTTTTAATCCGCTGCACTAATTCACCCCCCCCTCTTAGTGCTCCTCCGATCCTAACAGTTATGCCATTGAGAGCTTGGTAATCAACGCATATTCACCATGTTCCGTCCTTCTTGCGTACAAGTAGCACCAGTGAAGAGTAGAGGTTGCAACTTGGCCAAATAATCATGTTTCAAGCATCTCTTTTACAATCCTTTCTATTTCATTCTTCTGGAGATGTAAATACTGATATGGCTGAGTATTTGCTGGAGGTTTTCCTAAAAGAATCGTTATATAATGATCATGCTGACGGGTAAGAGGTAGGTTGTGCGGTTCATCAAATATATCTGAAAATTCAGCAAGCAAAGGAAGTAGGTTTGGATCTTCAAATTCTATTGGCTCTCCCTTAGTTTGCTGCTCAAGTTGTACCAAAAAGCCACTACATGCTTTATGCAAAACCTTCTCCATTTGTTGTGTGCAAATCGTCGTTATGTCACCCCCACGTTTCTCGTTCAGTATCACATGTTTCTCCTTACTGTAAAATTTCATAATTAGTTGCATAAAATTCCAAGAAATATCACCTAATGTTGTCAACCATTAATTCTGAGCATGGCCTCATGATCATCAAGAGGGAGAAGGAAGAAATATGCAATTATCTCTTGGTAAGGCCTCATGATCAGCAACAGTTTCACTTGCGGGCACCTACGATCATACTTCCAAATCCATCCATCGGTGACCTTAACGTCAAACCTACTGCAATTCTCGATAGGTAAGGCCATCTGGATAGTGACCTTACTATTTAGAAAGTTATTAGTACTGCCCATGTCGATGAGAACAGTGATCGGTTGTTGTTTGAGAAGGCCTCCAACTTTGATCGTTTGCGGGTTTGAGTAGGCGGCTAGTGCATGTAACGTAACGTCAGTCGGTTGTGGCTCTTCTTCTGCATCTTCTTCTTCATATTCAAGGCTCTCTTCTAGATGTTCAATGACCTCTTCTTCTATTGGTTCAATCATAAAAAGTCTCCCTTTACTACAGCAATGCTCACGGCTCCACGACTCGTCGCAATACCGACATAACCCCTTCGCATATTGCTCCCGAAGCTCTTCTCTTGTTAATCTCTTTGGTGTAGGGACTCGGTCGACAATAGGGGGCACTGAGGGCTTCAATATTACTATTTGAGGAGTGACCCTAGTCCTCCGAGCTTCATGGTTCAATTGCTCCTCTTGATGTCGTGCGAAAGAGATGGCTGCCATAAGCGTGTACGGTTGTCGCGCTTTAACTTCTCCTCGGATCTTCGGCTTCAAGCTCTCAATGAAGGTCCTCAATAGCTGTTTTTGAGACCAATCATGAGTTTAATTAGATAACCTTTCAAACCTGGTTTGGTACTCCTGAATGGTGGAGGTTTGTCGGATCTTTGCTAGTTGTCCGCCAATATTCTCGTAATCGGTTGGTTTGAAGCGGATCAGCAGCCTTCTTTGAATTGTCACCATGAAAGGACTCCATAAGTGTGTTTAAACTAATAAAACAACTGTATGGCATCCCCTTCATGATGTATAGCTGTAATTTTCACCATAAATGCGTCCGCGGTTTTGTGGTACCGAAAATATCGCTCCGCACGCGAAATCCAACCAATCGGGTCTCCTTCTTCCCATATAGGGAAGTTCAATCTCATGCGTGGATAGTTGGGGTCAGTCATCGAGCCTCCCCTCCCTTGGAAGTCATCTTTTTGGGCTTGGTATGATTGGGCAAAGCTCTCTCCTTGATATGATTTCTTTGGGCTTAGTGGTCGGCCCAATCTGAGTTCGGTAAAGAGCGTCCGAATCTTATCCTCAATTCGTACCTCGAAGGCTTCAAATTTAGCATTGATTACCTTCTCAAATGCCATAGTATATGCCTCCAAATATGTGATGTTAAGATCTCTCTTTTGTTGTCAGGTTAAAGGCATGTATAGGTTCAGAGAAGTGATGGTCGAAAGGGTTGGTGGATCGTTGGATGTCGGCTACGATTTAGGCTTGTTTTGTGGCTGTTTTGGGTGTAGTTTGAGGGTGTGGTTTAGTAGAGTTTTAGGGCTGTGGATGAAAGTTTTGGATTTATTGTAGATGGCAGTAAAGGTTTGATAGAAATCAGTGAAAGTTGCAGCAAGTATGTGCTGTCTTGTAAGAGTAGAATTGTCATCGAAGAAACAACGGTTTCTCTACGTAATTTCCACCAAAAACTTGAGAGAATTGAGGATGGAATTGATAGCAAAATCATAGTTTATATGATATCAAGGATTTCTAATTTAATTAAGAAAATTTTGGCAGTATAACAGCAAAGAAATTGGTGCAAGTTGCGATAGCAGAATTCTCGACGAAAAATTTTAGCGGTTTACGACAAAAATTTGCAGTAACACAAAATCATTTTTAGAGATGACTTCCTCAATAGATCAATCAAAGATGGAAGTCAAGATGATCTATGAAGTGTATAAGAAATTTCATTCAAAAAAGATTATAAATAGATGGGTTAAGGCAATAATATGCTGCTGAAATTTTCTGCAGCACAGATTTTTAAGTATAGAAGATTGGACGTAAAAGATCAGTGGTTTATATTGAGAATTTTTTTATGAAAGCAAAGAAAAATCGACTGCTAGGAAGTTTCAAAGCTATCATAAAAATTTTGTAGAGATTTGGATAGAAACAACGTAGTATCAAGATCAAACAAACAGTGCTATGTGGCTGAAATTTTATAGTGCAGATTTTAAAGTATAGCATATTAGACATAAAATATCAATGGTTTATATTGATAATTTTTTGACAAAACCAAAGGAAATCTGCTGTTAGGAAGTGTCAAAGATGTCAAAAAAATTTTGTAGAGATTTGGATAGAAAAAATATAGTAGCAAGATCAAACAGACGGTACTATGCGGTTGGAATTCTATAATGTATCTTTCGTCGTAGAGATGAAAACTTTATGACAAAAAGTTTATGCAGCAATATCGGAATAATTTTTTTGGGATTTTCAAATAAGGATAACTAAATTGCAATAGTAGTAAGGTAGGAAACCAGAACCTGTTGCAATTCACAGGGAGATCAAAGGATGATTCATGGTGGTGGAGATGATGGCGAAATTTGGCGACGATCTTTTAAGCAATTGTGGGAATTGCTTTGGGTGGTTGTGGAGGGTTGATGGATGATTGTGAAAGGGCAGCGAGATGCTAAGAACGCTGCTATGATACCAGGTGATAGAATCCATGCAGATTCTAAACTTGGGGTACGAAAATTTATATCAATTATCATCACATGAAAGATATCAAAGATTATAAAAGATCAATACAAAAAGATCATTAGTCTTTTGTACTTATCAAGAAAACCTTCAAAACATCATAGATCAATTTGATGATCAATACAAAGGAGTTATAATGAATCTCAAGTTTAGAAATTAAGATTATAATTTGTATATATCTCCTCTTAAATAATAAGAATGAATGATACAAGAACACATAATAAGATATCTTGATTTATAAAAGATTTCAAGTTATAATTTTGAGGAATCAAGAGAAAAATCATCATTCATTTAGATAATAATCCTTTTTAGTAAATAATGAAAAGAAATCTTGGGAGATCAAAGATCTTGATTCAAAAAATCTCAAGTATCAAGTTCAAAATTCGGTTAAAACTCATTCAAATTTAATTTGTTAAATCATCAAAATCACTTTCTTAAGAGATTCATAAAAGATAACATAAATAGATTCATTAATATCTTTTTGAAAGATTTATTAAGCTTTTAGGGATAGAGACATTCGCAAGAATAATACATTCCCTTTTTTTATTTTAATTTAAGCGATTGATTTCATACAAGAATCATCGTTTAAAGTCAAAAAATAGAAAATCATCACAAAAACCATCACAAATACAAGCATGCCCTTGTATAACACATTAAATAATAAAGCATCTTCGATCAAAGGATTTGTTACCAATAATTCTAATTCTAATGCTCTTTCCTTTATTGTTGCGGTTAGTGAGCTTTATAAAGTATTTTGGATCTCCGTGTTAGGATCAAGAGCACTAAGAGGGGGGGGGGGGTGAATTAGTGCAGCGAAAAACATTCGACGATTAAAATTGTGTTCGTACGTTGAAATCCGATTCCAACGTAAAAGTTCTTTCGTGTAGATAATAACTTTGAAAGCTTACGGAAATGTATTTGAAGTAAAGTAAGGCAGGAAGTTTGCAGTTAAGATAGAAATCGGAATGTAAGCACAAACTGAAATATGATGTTCGTACGATAAAACTAATTTCCGACTTAAAATCGTTTTCGAAAACTTAACTTGAAAGTGAGTTCGTAAAAGAGCAGAAGGTAGTAAGCTATTTAGGAGATTTGCAGTAAAGATAAAATTCTCAAAGTAAATGCAAACCGAGATTTATAGTGGTTCATTCAATCTTGACCAACATCCACTTTTGGCTTCCTCCACCAATGAGGTCACCGACGTCCACTAGAGGCTTTCCTTCAATAGGCGAAGGCCAACTACCCTTTTACAGTTTCACTCTTTTAACGGGCTTAGGAGACAACCCTTATAAACTTTTCTCTCCTCTCTTGAAAGATCAAAACTTGGAAAAAGAGGGAGGAGAACTTCTAGCCTTTACAACCCTTTTGAGCTCTACAAATCACAAAGTAAGATTGGATTTTCGGTGCCCTTTCATGCAGCAAAGGGTGGGGTATATATAGGCCCCAAACTAGTTTGAATTTGGAGCTCAAAAATATTTTTTCCCGGATTTCCAGGGTCCTGGCAGTACCACCTCCTGACTAGGGCGGTATAACCGCCTGGCAACTCGGAGACTGAGCTTCTGGGCGGTGCCACCACTTGATAGGGGCGGTTGCACTGCCCAGTCTTACTTGGAGACTGAGCCTTGCGGTGCCACCGCCTGCCTGGGGCGGTTGCCCAGTCTCGCTCGGAGATTGAGCCCTGGCGGTGCCATCGCTTGTCAGGGGCAGTTGCACTGCCTAGTCTCGCTTGGAGACTAAGCCCATTTGCCCGATGGGTCGATCCATTCAGCCCAATTTGGGTCTATCAAGGGCCCAATTGCCCGCAGATTAAGTTAATGGGATCACCTCCCATTCCTAACTTAATCTACATGCTAACTACGATAATTCTTAAGACATTTACTACAGCTTGATCCGGTGCGTCAATCGCTTCTTCCAGCGAGCTTCCGACGAACATCCGACGAACCTCCGGGGATGCTCCGACGGACTTCCGGCAAACTCCTAGACTTGCGACGATCCACTTGGCGAGTTCCGATGAGCTTCTTTTGGCAAGCTCCTAGATTTCTCAGATTTGTTCCCGCAGAACCCCTGATGACTGTCCGGACTTCCGTCGAGCTCTCGAACTCCCAACGTGATCATAGTCTTTGACTCCAGCTCAACTCTTGTTGCATGTCTTACTTTCATTGTAGTTAATCCTGCACACTTATCTCAATATATGATTAGATAACAAATGATAATTGACTTCATCATCAAAATCTGAGATACAACAATCTCCCCCTGATGATGACAATCAATTAATAACAGAGTTAATCTTAACTCTCCCTATTTATATGTCATACTTAAGATAAGTCATTCTTGAATTCAAGGCCTTCGAAATCAATAGACTTATTGATAAGTTAAGAACTCTTAACCTTATCAATTACTCCCATCATGATTCCTATCATGATGTATCTTACTGAAAATTATGTCAAGACTTGACATCCATTATCAAGTTTTATATTTCAAATATGAATGATTGTAGCAGTTCAACATAAGATATCAACATGTAAAATTACGATGCAAGTTCTTGATATCTTAATATGATGCAAACATGGCATAATGCAAATATGGCAATCATAGTTATCATCGATTCATATATTTTTGATGATGCAAGCATGGCATAATTATTGCATCAATTCATATATCTCTCTCCCTTTGTCATCAACAAAAAGGAAAATGATATAAAAAAAATATAAGCATAAGTGCGGTTTTATTCATGCTATAACTAGGTTCATGTCATTTTCCAACAGTGAGTGATAGGATACCAATTATGCAAACATCTTAAGGAAAACATGACATGGAGATAGCTTTTAATACTTCTTCCTTTTCATTTGTTATTATCTTTTTGCATGAAGGAGAAGGCTATTTGTGATACTAGCTATTTGTGAGTTTACTTTGAATGAAGTTAAAATTGATGAGAGATTAAATCATATTCCATTTTTACAAGGATCAAAATATGTATGTGAAACAAATCCTTGCAAGTAAAAACACTATCATCCATGTTTCAAAAAGGAATTTACACGTAGGAATCATTTTATCAAATTCATTTCTCAAAAAATATTTTTCACATGATAAGTGTATGAGAGATGTTTTTGCTAATTGATTCCATATGTCAAAAATATTTGATGAGAATCAAACTTGATATACATATGCTTATTAAGTTCGGAAAAGGATAATGTATCAAGAAAATCCGATTGTTAGGATACCACTAGTTAAGAGAATCCGAAAATGAAATTAACACTTTCATGCATTCGGACAATACTATACTATAGATTTTCAAATACAATCATGAAGACAAAACATGCTCATTGTTATGGAAATTTTTGTATCTAAAAATCATAATTTCTAACATATAATTTTAGGCATGTAATGGCAATCAAGTGATTTGATCATTCAATCAATAAAGTCCGAAAAACAAGTTTATGCATTCGGACACATTAACATTCTTAATTCTCTTCTAATGAAATCAAATTATTCTTCGCTTAGAGGTTTTGTAAAAATATCAGCTAGTTGATGCTTAGTATCAATGAACTCTATGATTACATCATGATTATGTTGAATCTCGGATTTTGATGATGAAATCAATTGATGGGTTAATTAATCTAATCCATATTATTGAAGTTGAGTGTGCAGGATTAACTACGACAGCCTAAAAACATAAAGCAAGGATACCGGAATCAAGTTCGATAGACGTTTGAGAGTCTGAAGATTCGTTAGAGATGCTATCGGAACCAACCAAGAAAGATCGGAGACTTGTTGGAACTTTCGGAAGTTTGCAGAAGAGATCGTTGGAGGTTTGCAAAGATCACCGAGAAAGCTCGGCTACTCGTTGAACTCATCACAAGATCGGGAGCCTACTGGGAGTCCGCTGGAAGAAACCCGAGGGCATATTGGAAGTCCACCGGAAGAACGCAGGAAAGCTCGGGAACGCGGGAAACCTCGCCAAAATAAAACTTGCTGTTGGCCGGTTAAACACTTGCTTAGGATTATGTTTTTAGGTATATAGTTCACATGTAATTAGGGTTAGGATTTAGGGACAAATTCTATACCTTGGTTAGGGGCCAATTGGGCCCAAAAGAGACTTGGTTTGGGTCGGACGTAAAGCCCAACCAAAAATTTGTAAGGACGGGCTGTGGAATCATCGGACTGGGCGGTGACACTGCCCAGAACTCGAAGTGTCAGGCGGTGGCACCGCACAGCACCCGAGACCAGGCGGTGGCATCGCTAGTACACCTGCCTGACAGACATTGATAGGCGGTGGCACCGCCACCGACAGGCGGTGGCACCGCCAGTCTCGGAAACACAAGAGGAATTTAAATTTGGAGCCCAAATTTTGAATTCTCTTGAGGACTATAAATACCCCTCAATTCTCAATAAAGAATATACCTTTTTTAAAAGCAATAGTTTGAGATAAGAGCCTTAGAAAAGTCTTAGCAAGTCTTGTTTTTCAAATTGCTTGAGTGTTCACCTCCTCCCATCTTGTTGAAAAGAATTATAAGAGTGTGAACCACTTGTAAAGGTTGTAAGAGGGGTATTAGTCCTCCCCCTACAAAGAGATTTTGCTAGTGGAAGTTGGGAGCCTCTTCGAAGACGGCTTCGCAAGTGGATGTAGGTCATTTTGACCGAACCACTTTAAAACTGCTGTGTTATCTAGTTTGCATTCTACTCTTGCCATTTACATACTGTAAACTTCTTTACTTAGTCACTACGCTTCCATACGCTTCGAAGTTATCAAGCTTCCAAATCATTTTCATCGATATTGGTTTTTATCTTACGAAAGATTTTTTCCAAAATCGAAGTTTTAATCCGCTGCACTAATTCACCCCCCCCCCCTCTTAGTGCCGCTCCGATCCTAACAATTGGTATCAGAGCAAGGCTCACTCTCATATTTGGTTTAATACCCAAGAGAGATGGCTTACTCAAACATGCATGAGGGACATTCTATCACACATCCACCTATGTCTAATGGGTCGGATTACACGTATTGGAAGTCCCGTATGAGGATCTTCCTCATTTCCATAGATTTCGAGCTTTGGACCATTGTCGAAAATGGATTTAAAAAATCTTCTCTTCAAATGAGCGAATGGAATGAATCGGAGAAGAAGGTTTCTGCTTTAAATGCAAAGGCTATGAATGCCTTGTTTTGTGCACTAGACAAGAATGAGTTTTATCGTGTTTCAATTTGTGATTCGGCTTTTGATATTTGGAGAACTCTTGAGGTCACTCATGAAGGCACTAGCCGAGTGAAAGAGTCCAAAATCAACAATCTTGTGCACTCTTATGAACTTTTTTGAATGAAACCAAGTGAGTCCATCGGAGATATGTACACCCGTTTCACGGATGTCATCAATGGACTCAAAGCTCTTGGTAAAGATTTTTCTAACTTTGAACTAGTAAACAAAATCTTAAGATCTCTTCTTAAAAGTTGGGATCCAAAAGTTACGACCATTCAAGAGGCCAAGGACCTTCAAACATTCCCGCTTAAAGAACTTATTGGGTCTATAATGACCTACGAAATGACGTGTCAAGATCATGACGAACTCGAGAACCCCCTTCTAAAGAACAAGAAAGATATGGCACTCACATCACAAGAAGATCACTTGAAAGGAACATCAAGTGATGAGGACAGTGAAAATGACATTGCACACTTGACTCAAAAATTTTAAAAATATTTAAGAAATAACAAATTTAAAAATAACACCAAAAAATGACTTGAACACAAAAAGGACCGAGCGATATGCTATGAATGCAAGAAGCCAGGGCATTTCAAAAATGAATGCCCCCAAGCCAAGAAGAAGCAACCAAAGAAGAAGAAAGCTCTAAAGGCAACTTGGGATGATTCAAGTGATTCCGAAAGTGAAGAAGCTAGCAACAAAGAGGAGGCAAACTTCGTGCTAATGGCCCTAGGAGAAGAGGTATGTGGTTTAATTAATGAAGATTTATCTTTTGAAGAACTCTCTATCGCTTTTCATGAATTATTTGATGAATGTAGAACTCTTAGTAAGAAGTTAAGTATCTTAAAGAAAGAGCATGTTCTACTACAAAATAAGTTTGATAGTCTTCAAACTCCTCTATGCTCTATGTGTGAGCATTTAGAAGCAATAAAAAATGAAAATTTGCTTCTTAAAGAAACCTTAAACAAGTTTAAGGTTGGTAGTAAAGGATTAGATATGATCCTTGCAAACAAGGGTCACGTCACAAATAGAAGTGGAATTGGATTTGTAAAAGGATCACATCAAAATCTTACCACTTTCATAAAAGGACCTATATTACATGTTTCATCTTATATGAAATGCAACTTTTGTTACAAATCCGGACATATTGCCTACAAATGTCTATTTAGGAAAATTAGTCCACAAAAATTAATATGGGTTCCTAAAGGAACTAGAAATGATTCAATAATGAATAACAAAATTAGTGGATCAATTTTTAAGGCACCCAAAATCAAATGGGTACATAAAAATCATCCTCTTTTGTAGACAAACCCACAAGCTAGGAGCAAGAAATGGTATCTCGATAGTGGATGCTTAAGACATATGACTGGAGATCCATCTCATTTCTCTATACTCCTTAGCAAAGAAGAAGGGTACGTCATCTTCGGAGACAACGACAAAGGCAATATCATTGGCAAGGGAACTATAGATAACAAATTAAGTTTTTCTATTAATGATGTTTTATTAGTTGATGGATTGAAACATAATCTCTTGAGTATTAGTCAATTATGCGATAAAGGTTATATCGTTAGATTCGAATCAAATATGTGTATTATCGAAAAACCAAACAATAACATGACTATGATTGCATTAAAACAAAATAATGTCTACACCATCAAACTTGATGAACTAAGTAATGAAATGTGCTTCTCTGCTCTAAATGATGATGCTTGGCTTTGGTATAGGAGATTAGGCCATGTAAGCATGAAATTAATAGCCAAAATCTCATCTAGAGAACTAGTACGAGAGATTCCAAATATGAAGTTTACTAAGGACAAAGTATGCGATGCATGTCAACTAGGTAAACAAATAAAAACTAGTTTCAAATCAAAAAATCAAATTAGCACCACTAGACCACTACAATTGATCCAATTGGACTTATTTGGACCAATTGACACAACAAGTCTAGGAGGAAGCAAATATGCTTTTGTAATTGTGTATGACTATACTAGGTACACTTGGACCTATTTCTTAGTTCACAAAAGTGATTGTTTCAAGTGCTTCCCAAGATTTTGTAAACTCACTCAAAACGAAAAGGGCTTTATGATTTCATCAATTCGGAGTGATCACGATGGCAAATTTCAAAATCGTGATTTCCAAAATCTTTGGGAAGTTAATGGATATAATCACAACTTCTCCAAGGAATCCCCAACAAAATGGAGTAGTTGAAAGAAAAAATAGAAATCTACAAGAAATGGCAAGAACTATGTTAAATGAACATAGTCTACCAAAGTATTTTTAGGTCGAAGCCGTAAATACAGCTTGCTACATCATGAATAGGGTTCTAATAAGACCGTCTTCATTAAAAACTCCCTATGAATTATGGAATAACAAAAAACCAAATGTTTCTTATTTTAAAGTTTTCGATTGCAAATGCTTTATTTTGAATGAAAAGGATGCCTTAGTAAAATTTGATGCTAAATCCGATGAAGGCATCTTTCTTGGTTACTCTTTCGTTTCTAAGGTTTTTCGTGTTTTTAACAAAAGAACCTTAGTTATAGAAGAGTCTATTCATGTAGTTTTTAATGAAATTTTTAATTTAAAGAAAAATGATTTTGATGATGATCTTGGTTTTGATAATTTGAATTTAAATGAACCCCCTCTTCAAAATAACAACTTGGATGCATCTTCTTTCGAAATATCCTTACCCAAGGAATGGAAGTATATGGATGCTCATCCAAAGGAGCTAATTATAGGAGACACATCAAAAGGGGTTCAAACTTGCTCTTCTTTCAAGAATTTTTGTGCCAACGCCACTTTCCTTTCTCAAATCGAACCAAAATGTATTGACGAGGCCTTAAAAGATGATTTTTGATTCATTGCAATGCAAGAAGAATTGAACCAATTTGAGAGGAATGAGGTATGGAAGCTTGTTCCTAGACCTAGTGACCATTTAGTCATTGGTACTAAATGGGTCTTTAGAAACAAGCAAGACGAATGTGGTATCGTGGTAAGAAACAAGGCTAGATTAGTGGCCAAAGGTTTCAACCAAGAAGAAGATATTGACTATGAAGAAACCTTCGCTCCTGTGGCAAGATTCGAAGCCATTAGGATGCTCCTTGCCTATGCTAGTAGTAATAATTTTAAATTATTTAAAATGGATGTCAAAAGTGCTTTCTTGAATGGTTTTATTTCCGAAGAAGTATATGTTGAACAACCTCCCGGATTTGAAAACTCTCTTCTTCCTAATCATGTATTCAAATTGACTAAGGCTCTTTATGACTTGAAACAAGCTCCTAGAGCTTGGTATGAAAGGCTTAGTTCCTTTCTTATTTTAAATAATTTTACCAAAGGCAAGGTTGATACTACATTGTTTATCAAATACTTTGAAAATAATTTTCTCATTGTATAAATTTATGTTGACGATATTATTTTTGGCTCTTCGGATGAATCACTATGTGAATCATTTGCCAGTTACATGAGTCACGAATTTGAAATGAGTTTAATGGATGAATTAACTTTCTTTTTGGGATTACAAATTAAATAACTCAGGGATGGTATATTTCTTAACCAATCAAAATATATATTAGAATTGTTAAAACGATTTAACATGAATAATTCAAAAGCGATAAACACCCCTATGAGTACTTCAACTAAGTTAGATATGGATGAAAATAGTAAAAATTTCGATCAAAAAACATATAGGGGAATGATAGGTAGTCTACTCTACCTCACCGCAACTAGACCGAACATCATGTTTAGTGTAGGACTCTGCACTAGATTTCAATCTAATCCTAAATTATCTCACCTTAAGAGTGTTAAAAGAATATTTAGATATCTTAAAGGAACTCCAAATTTAGGATTGTGGTATCCAAAGTCTGATAAATTCAATTTAATAGCTTATGCAGATGCCGATTTTGGCGGACGCAGGATAGATAGAAAAAGTACATCCGGAACATGCCAATTTTTAGGACATGCACTTGTTTCTTCGACTTCCAAGAAACAAAATTCAGTTGCGCTATCTACGGCAGAAGCCGAATACATTGCTGCAAGTGCATGTTGTGCACAAGTTGTCTAGATGAAAAATACATTAGAAGACTATGTAATTCATTTGAAAAACATTCCCATAAAATGTGATAATACAAGTGCCATATGTCTTACCAAAAATCTGATTCAGCACTCTAGAACTAAGCATATAGATATTAGGCATCATTTCATACGCGATCATGTCCTTAACAATAATGTCGTTCTAGAATTTATTGACACAAAGCATTAATTAGCAGACATTTTTACAAAAGCCTTAAATGAAGACCAATTTAAATTCATTAGAAGAGAACTAGGTATATTAAATTGTCCCTGAACATAAGTTTGTTTGAATGTATTTTTCGAAAAATGTCTCATCCTTGTTTCGTTCTTTTGTGGATTTGATTTCATCCTTCTCTTTCCATTCAAAACGATATATTGAAGTACAACTCAATATCTTAACCTATCTTAAGTCAAACACCTCTGAAAATCAAGTAGGGGGAAGGAAAAAAATTTTTGTTTCTTCTCTTACGCTGCAAGCCAACGGTGGCACTGCCAGGATTGGCGGTAGCATCGCCTGAGCGCTCGGGCGCTAGGCGGTGGCATCGCTTGTTTTGGCTGTGGCACCGCCCGAGAGCCTCTTTATAATTCAAGGGGTTAGGGCCGGCGGTTACACCACCCCCAACTCGTGAGAAACGCCTCAAGCTCTCCCATATCCTCTCTAAACCTTCATTCCAGCATTTAGAAGCCTTGAAGAGTGATTCTTATTGATCCAAGCTCTCCATCTTCTAAGAGATTCTCAATAAGGTAAAATCTGAAATTTTTCCTCTCTTCTCTTATTTTACCTACTCCTTACAGTTTCTTTAATCTATCATCTTGTCTAGATAATAGATCCTAAAAGATCAAAAGGGAAAAGGGTTGAAGGAGGTTCATATGACCAAGACCTTTTTAGATCCAAAGAAGAAGCTCTTAGGTTCCCAAACTTCGAAACAAGATGTATCCATAAGGGTAAACACGTTGATCTCAATGAACTAGGGAACCTAGAACCCATTAGGTGGTTTGCACATCTAGACGCCCTACCTCTGCTACAAATAAATGAACCAATTTATCCTAGGTTAGTTAGGCTATTTTATGCAAACTTATATGTGGATAATGATAGCCTAAGTACTTACCTACTAGGAACACAAATTAGAATTTTTGATAGTACTATTTTGAACTACTTGGAATCACTGAAAAGATAGGGGCTGTTATTTTAGAGGTAAACGGGATGTCAATATCATCGGAGCAACTTACTCCGAAGCCGTCGAAACTATTTTTGCAAATCCTGACCTCGGCATAATACCCAAGAGTTGTGAGTACCTACTGCCCTTTAACTCTAAAGTCCTTCATCATATCATAACTAGCATACTATTCCCTAAGCAATTTCATCTTGATGAAATAAGTCTAGTAGAAATAAGCACCATGTATTGGATTATGACCGGTCAACATAACTGTTTTGGATACTCAATCTGGCAACACATGCAAGATATTATCGCTAAAGACACTATGTTGCCATATGGAGGGTTAATCACTCGATTCCTACTTGCCCATAACATTTGTATCCCACCTGATGAAGAAACAATTCAAAGTGATCGGTATAACATCATCAATAAAAATCTGCTGAAAAGACTTAGGTGCACATTTAACAACGGTATATGGGTTAGGCAACCTAGAAGGACTGATCCAATTCCCCCACCCGTAGAACACCCCAAAATACCAATTCTTAGGGGAAATGAATCTCCTCCTCCTAGTCCCTTTGGCATAGCACCTTCGGCTCCTGTTTCATCATTTGAAGAACTCATTATGGCAGAATTGTATCAGATCAAGTCGCAGCAAGAACAAATTTAAATCCAGCAAATTGAAATTTTGAAGGAACTATAACAAATGAATCAAAAAATAGATATCATATATCAGCACTATGGTTTACCTCCTAAGGATTAATCGATGTAATTTCTTATTCAGTTCTGATTACTCTTAATGTGAAGGTAGAAGTCTATCATCTTCTTTTGAATAGAAACTGAACCTTTGTTTCAGATGTATTGCTAAATTCTGGATAACTACTGATTTGGTTTTTCTTGCGAGATTAATTTTGAATGATGAACTTCGTATGATTAAACTTTATGCTGACTTCTTTTGATTTTATGATCACAAACTATGTACTTCAAGTCTCATCTCCTTCTCTTCTTTTTTTTTGTTGATGACAAAGGAGGAGAAGTGATGACTTGTATGACTTATGTGCATCAATAGCATGACTTATATGAATTGCAAAAGCTTGTCTTATATGCCTTGCTTGTCTTACATGTCTTAATCTTTGAGTATATCGCAAGATTATTTGATCATGAAATTCATGTTGAAAATCTTTATCATATTTTTATCTCTCGTCAAAGTGAAAATTGTCTCTTATCATTTGACTAGAAAATGATTTTCAATAGCTGAAAATTATGAGAAATACGAAGGTTCGTATTTACTTATGCTTAATAAGACAACAATAAGTTCAATGTTAGAACTTATCGATTTATGCTTGAATTCAAAGGGATGGAATTAAAGTGGTTTTATCTTCTCACAATATGGCATATAAATAGGGGGAGTTATATTTAACTCCGTCATCAATTGATTGTCATCATAAAAAAGGGGGAGATTGTTAAATCTCAAATTTTGATGATGAAATTAATTGATGGGTTAATTGATCTAATCCATATTATTGAAGTTGAGTGTGTAGGATTAACTACGACAGCATAAAACATAAAGCGAGGATACCGGAGTCAAGTTCGATGGACGTTTGAGAGTTTGAAGATTCGTCGGAGATGCTGTCGGAACTAACCAAGAAAGATCGGAGACTTGTCAGAACTTTCAGAAGTCTACCGAAGAGATCGTTGGAGGTTCGCAAAGATCACCGAGAAAGCTCGGCTACTCGTTGAACTCATCACAAGATCGGGAGCCTGTTGGGAGTCCGCTGGAAGAAACCCGAGGGCGTATCGGAAGTCCACCGGAAGAACGCGGGAAAGCTCGCCGAAACAAAACTTGCCATTGGCCGGTTAAACACTTGCTTAGGATTATGTTTTTATGTATATAGTTTACATGTAATTAGGGTTAGGATTTAGGGACAAATCCTATACCTTGGTTAGGGGCCAACTGGGCCCAAAAGAGACTTGGTTTGGGTCAAACGTAAAGCCCAACCAGAATTTTGTAAGGATGGGCGGTGGAACCGCCGGACTGGGCAGTGACACCACCCAAAACCTGAAGTGGCAGGCGGTGGCACCGCCAGACTAGGCAGTGGCACCGCCCAACACCCGAGACTAGGCGGTGGCATAGCCATTGACAGGTAGTGGCACCGCCAGTACACCTGCTTGACAGACATTGACAGGCGGTGGCACCGCCAGTCTCAGAAACACAAGAGGAATTCAAATTTGGAGTCCAAATTTTGAATCCTCTTTAGGCGTATAAATACCGCTCAATTCTCAGCAGAGAATACACCTCTTTGAAAAGCAATAGTTTGAGATAAGAGCCTTAGAAAAGTCTTAGCAAGTCTTGTTTTTCAAATTGTTTGAGTGTTCACCTCCTTCCATCTTATTGAAAAGAATTGTAAGAGTGTGAACCACTTGTAAAGGTTATAAGAGGGGTATTAGTCCTTCCCCTACAAAGAGATTTTGCTAGTGGAAGTTGGGAGCCTCTTCGAAGAAGGCTTCGCAAGTGGATGTAGGTCATTTTGACCGAACCACTTTAAAACTGCTGTGTTATCTGGTTTGCATTCTACTCTTGCCATTTATATACTGTAAACTTCTTTACTTAGTCACTATGCTTCCATACACTTCTAAGTTATCCAGCTTCCAAATCGTTTTCATCGATATTGGTTTTTATCTTACGAAAGATTTTTTAAAAAAACCGATGTTTTAATCCGCTGCACTAATTCACCCCACCCCACCCCCCCTCTTAGTGCCGCTCTGATCCTAACAGATTAGTAACATGATCTCATTCGAAGTGATGTCTAATATCAATATGTTTTGTTCTTGAGTGTTGAATGAGATTCTTTATTAAATATATTACACTTGTGTTATTACATTTAATGGGAATGCTTTTAAGATGGACTTTATAATCTTCTAAGGTGTTTTTCATCCACACAATTTGTGCATAGCATGCACTAGCTGCAATATACTCAGCTTCAGTTGTTGATAGTACAACCGAGTTTTGTTTCTTAGATGATCAGGAAACAAGGGAATGTCCCAAAAATTGACATGATCCTAATATGGTTTTTCTATCTATTCTACACCCAGCAAAATCCGCATCAGCATACGTAATTAACTCAAAATTCTCGGATTTTGGATATCATAATCCTAGATTTGTGGTACCTTTAAGATATCTAAGTATTCTTTTAACATCTTTAAAATGAGATATCGTAGGGTTCGATTGAAACCTAGCATAAAGTCCTACACTGAACATGATATATGGTCTAGTTGCAGTGAGGTAAAGTAAATTTTCTATCATACCCCTATAAGTTTTTTGATCGAAGCTTTCTCCACTTTCATCAACTTCTAACTTAGTGGAGGTGGTCATAGGAGTGTTAATAACTTTTGAGCTATTTATATTAAATATTTTTAGCAAATCTAAGGCATATTTAGTTTGACTAATAAAGATGCCATTGCTTAGTTGCTTAATTTGTAAGCCTAAGAAAAAGGTTAATTCTCCCATCAAACTCATTTCAAATTCGAGACTCATAGTTTCAGCAAAAGATTCACAAAGAGATTCATTCGTAGAACCGAAGATAATATCATCAATAGAAATCTGAACAATGAGAAAATTATTTTTAAAATTTTTTATAAACAATGTGGTATCGACCTTGCCTTTTGTGAAATTATTTTCAATAAGAAAAGTACTTAATCTATCATACCAAGCCCTTGGGGCTTATTTTAAACCATAGAGAGCTTTGGTTAATTTAAATACATGATTAGGGAGGCTTTTATTTTTAAATCTGGGTGGTTGTTCAATATAAACTTCTTCAGAAATAAAGCCATTAAGAAAAGCGCTTTTAACATCCATTTGAAACAACTTAAAATTATTATTACTAACATAAGCAAGGAGCATCCTTATGGCTTCTAATCTAGCCATAGAAGTGAAGGTTTCTTCGTAATCGATATATTCTTCTTGGTTGAAACCTTTGGCCATTAATCTAGCCTTGTTTCTAACCACGATACCAGATTCATCTTGCTTGTTTCTAATGACCCATTTAGTACCAATAACTAAATGGTCATTTGGCCTAGGAACAAGCTTCCACACCTCATTTCTCTCAAATTGATTTAACTCATCTTACATTGTGATAATCCACGACTCATCTTTCATGGCTTCGTCAATACATTTAGGTTCAATTTGGGAGAGAAAAGTGGCGTTGGCACAGAAATTTTTAAGAGAAGAACGTGTTTGAACTCCCTTAGATGTATCTCCTAGGATTAACTCCTTAGGATGAGCATTTACATACTTTCAATCCTTGGGTAAGGGTGTTTCGGAAGTGGATGCATCCAAATTGCTAGTTGGAGAAGGAGTTTCATTTAAATTCAAAGAATTAAAATTAACATCATCATCAAAATCATTTTCCTTGATTTTGGAAGTCTCATTGAAAACAACATGAATTGATTCTTCTATAATTAAAGTTCTTTTATTGAAGATACGAAAAGCTTTAGAAAACGAAGAATAACCAAGAAAAATTCCATCATCGGATTTAGCATCAAATTTTCCTAAGGCATCTTTTTCGTTCAAGATAAAATACTTATACCCAAAAACTTTAAAATATGAAACATTGGGTTTTCTATTTTTCCACAACTCATAGGGAGTTTTGGTGAGTAAGGGTCTTACTAGAACTCTATTCAAAATATAGCATGCAGTGTTTACGGCTTCAGCCCAAAAGTATTTGGGTAGGCTATGTTCATTTAACATGGTTCTTCCCATTTCTTGTAAATTTCTATTCTTTCTTTCTACTACTCCATTTTGTTGAGGATTTCTTAGAGTAGAGAAGTTGTGGTTGTATCCATTAGATTCACAAAATTCTTGGAAATCATGGTTTTGAAATTCTCCACTATGATCACTTCGAATTGATGAAATCATAAAACCCTTTTCATTTTGAACAAGTTTACAAAACTTGGTGAAATATTTAAAGCATTCATTTTTGTGTTTCAAGAAGTAAGTCCATGTGTATCTACTATAGTCATCTACAATGACAAAGGCCTATTTGCTACCTCCTAGGCTTGATGTAGAGATTAGTCCGAACAAATCCATATGGATCAATTATAAGGGCCTAGAGGTGCTTATTTGATTCTTAGATTTGAAACTACTCTTAGTTTGTTTTCCTAATTGACAAGCATCACACACATTATCTTTGATAAACTTGATATGAGGAATTCCTCATACAAGTTCTTTGGATGATATTTGAGTGATTAGTTTCATGCTAGCATGACCTCATCTCCTATGCCAAAGCCAAGCATCCTCATTCAAAATCGAGAAACACATTTCATTACAAAGATCATTGATGTCAATGGTGTATACGTTATTCTGTTTTAATGCAATCATAGATGTGTTTTGGTGTGATTTTTCAATGATGCAAGCATTAGATTCGAATTTGACGATATATCCTTTATCACATAATTGACTAATACTTAAGAGGTTATGTTTTAAACCATCAACTAACAAAACATCGTCAATAAAGAAGTTGGATTTGTGACCTATAGTTCCTTTGCCAATGATTTTACGCTTGTTGTTATCTCCGAAGGTGACATAGCCTTCGTCTATACTAGTGAGCTTAGAGAATTGAGTTAGATCTCCAGTCATATGCCTTGAGCATCCACTATCAAGGTACCATCTTTTGCTCTTAGCTTGTGTGGTGAATGTCTCTACAAGAATAGATAATTTTTAGGTATCCATTTACTTTTGGGTGTCTCAAAAACTGATCTACATTGTTTATTATGTTGAATAGAGTTTATCATGGTTCCTTTAGGAACCCAAATCAGTTTGTTCGGACTAATTTTCTTGAATGGACAATGATACGTCTTATATCCATGTTTACAATAAAAGTTGCATTTGCTTTGGTGTTGAACATGTAAGATAGTGCCTTTTATGAAGGTGGTTGGATTTTGGTGAGGACTTCTTACAAATCCGATTCCACTTCTTTTGGGAACGTGGTCCTTGTTTGCAAGGATCATGTTCAAAGACTTGCTACCAACCTCGAATTTCTTCAAGGTGTCCTTAAGTAGCAAGTTTTCCTTTTGGAGAGTTTCTAGATCATGGCATTTTTCTCATTGAGCTAAACTATCATGATATTCAGTTTTTAATTTATCAAAATTGCTAACAAGACTATCATGCTTATTTTTCAGTAATTTATATTTTCTATTAATTATTTTACATTCATCAAATAAGTCATGGAAGACATTTAATAATTCATCAAATGATAAATCTTCATCAATTAAATTTGTTACCTCTTCTCCGATGGCCATTAAGGCGTAATGAGCAACTTGCTCGGTGTTGGACTCCTCTTCTTCGGACGCACTCGAGTCATCCCACGTTGCTTTGAGCGCCTTCTTCTTTGATGTTCTCTTCTTGGCTCGGGGACAATCACTTTTGTAGTGTCCCAGCTTTTTGCATTCGTAACAAATAACTTAGTCCTTTCTAGGTTCAAGTTTATTTTTTGTGTCACTTTTAAACTTGTTTCTCTTAATGAATATTTTGAATTTCATTGTTAGAAGTGCCAAGTCATCGTCACAGTTCTCATCACTTGAGTTTTCTCTCAAGTGGTCATCTAAAGTTCTAAGTGTCATATCCTACCTATTCTTTGGAAGGATGTCTTCTTGCTCTTCATGAGCCTTGAAGTCATTTCATAGGTCATTAATGACCCGATTAGTTCTTCAAGTGGGAAGTTGTTTAAATCTTTAGCCTCTTGAATAATAGTGACTTTAGGGTCCCAACTCTTAGGAAGGGATCTTAGAATCTTATTTACGAGCTCAAAATCCGGAAAACTTTTGCCGAGTCCTTTTAGACCATTGACGACATCCGTAAAACAGGTGTACATGTCGCCAATAGTCTCGCTCGGTTTCATTCGGAAAAGTTCAAAAGGATGTATCAAAAGATTGATTTTTGACTCTTTCACTCTACTTGTGCCTTCATGAGTCACTTCAAGTGTATGCCAATATCAAACGCAGTTTCACAAACCGAAACACGATTGAACTCATTTTTATCAAGCGCACAAAATAAGACATTCATAGCCTTTGCATTAAGAGCGAAAGTCTTCTTCTCCAATTCATTCCAATCGATCATTGGAAGAGAAGACTTCAAAAATCCATTTTCGACAAGATTCCAAAGTTCAAAATCCATTGAAATAAGGAAGATCCTCATTCGGGTCTTCCAATAGGTGTAGTCCGTCCCATTGAACATGGGTGGACGTGTAATAAAGTGGTCCTCTTGGTTTTCGGCGTATGTCATCTCTCTTGGGTTTTAATCCATTTGAGAGTTAACCCCGCTCTGATACCGTTTGTTAGGATCAAGAGCACTAAGAGAGGGGGGGAGGGTGAATTAGTGCAGTAGAAAACTTTCGACGATTAAAATTACGTTCGTACGTTGAAATCTGATTCCGACATAAAAGTCGTTTCATGCAGATAATAACTTTGAAAGCTTACGAAAATGTATTTGAAGTAAAGTAAGGCAGGAAGTTTGCAGTTAAGATAGAAATTGGAATGCAAGCGCAAACTGAAATATGATGTTCGTACGATAAAACCGATTTCCAACGTAAAACCGTTTTCGGAAACTTAACTTAAAAGTGAGTTCGTAAAAGAGCAGAAGGCAGTAAGCTATTGAGGAGGTTTGCAGTAAAGATAAAATGCTCAAAGTAAATGCAAACCGAGATTTAGAGTGGTTTGGTCAATCTTGACCTACATCCACTTTTGGCTTCCTCCACCAATGAGGTCACCGACGTCCACTAGAGGCCTTTCTTCAATAGGCGAATGCCAACCACTCTTTTACAGTTTCACTCCTTTTGATGGGCTTAGGAGACAACCCTTATAAACTTTTCTCTCCTCTCTTGAAAGATCAAAACTTGGAAAAAGACGGAGGAGAACTTCTAGCCTTTACAACACTTTTGAGCTCTAAAAATCACAGAGTAAGATTGGATTTTCGGTGCCCTTTCATGTAGGAAAGGGTGGGGTATATATAGGCCCCAAACTAGTTTGAATTTGGAGCTCAAAAATGTCTTTTCCTGGATTTCCGAGGTCCTTGCAGTACCACCTCCTGATTGGGGCGGTACAACCACCTAGCAGCTCGGAGACTGAGCTTATGGGCGGTGCCACCGCCTGACAGGGGTGGTTGCACTGCCTAGTCTCACTCGGAGACTGAGCCCTGGCGGTGCCACCGCTTGCCTGGGGTGGTTGCACCACCCAGTCTCGCTCGGAGACTGAGCCCTGATAGTGCCACCACTTGTCAGGGGCGGTTGCACCGCCCAGTCTCACTCGAAGACTGAGCCTAGGCGGTGCCACCGCCTGCCTGGGGTGGTTGCACCGCCCAGCTTTCCTTGGAGACCCTCTCCTGGGCGATGCCACCGCCGACCCTAGTAGTGCCACCGCCTAGTAGGAATTCTGGTCCGAATGGGTTGATCCATTCGACCCAATTTGGGTCTGTCAAGGGCCCAATTGCCCCATATTAAGTTAATAGGATCACCTCTCATTCCTAACTTAATCTACATGCTAACTACGACAATTCTTAAGATATTTACTACAGCTTGCTCCGTTGCGTCAATCGCTTCTTCCGGCGAGCTTCCGGCGAACTTCCGGCGAACATCCGACGAACCTCTGGCAATACTCCAATAGACTTCCGGCAAACTCCTGGACTTGCGACGATCCACTTGGTGAATTCTGACGAGCTTCTTTTGGCAAGCTATAGGACTTCTCGGATTTGTTCTTGTAGAACCTCCGACGACCGTCCGGACTTCCGTCGAGCTCTCGAACTCCGAACGTGATCATAGTCTTTGACTCCGGCTCAACTCCTACTGCATGTCTTACTTTCATCGTAGTTAATCCTGCACACTTATCTCAACATATGGATTAGATAATAAATGACAATTGACTTTATCATCAAAATCCGAGATACAACACTCCGGTCATGAGCATCCACAATCAAAATTTTATTTTTACTCCTAACTTTTGATTGTAGAGATATCTACGAGAGGGGTGGGTTTGTTCTAGGTACCCATTTAGCTTTGGGTCCCTCATGGTTGGATCTACCTATTTTAATTTTTGGCATTAAAACATTCATGGTTCCTTTAGGAACCTAAGCCAATTTATGTGAGTCATACTTTTTAAATGAACATTTAAAAGCAAAATGATCACATCTACTATAAAAATTATACTTAACCTTAGGGGTAACATGCAATGTGGGTCCTTTAATAAAAATAGTTTGCTTTTGTTAAGTATAATTACTCACAAAGTCAATTCCTTCCTTTCTATGAACATGACCCTTATTAGCAAGGATCATGTTTAGAGATTTATTATCTATTTTAAATTTTTTTAATATTTCTTATAGTAAATTTTTTTCTTTCTTAAGTGAATCTATCTCTTCACACTTAGTACAAGGAGCTATCATATTATCATCATGCTCATTTTTTAATTTATCAAATTCACTAACAAGAGAAGCAAGCTCCTTTTTTAACAACTTATATTTTTACCGACTAGCTTACATTTATCATATAAATCATTAAAACCATTAAGTAAATCATAATAAGCTAAATAAGATTTGATCAAGTCACTTACATTATCATTGAGCGCAATTAAAGTGTAATGCAACTTCATCTTTGTTGATTGGCTCCTTATCTTTGGATGCACTTGAAACATCCCAAGTTACATTAAGCATTTTTTTTTTTTTGTAGCTTCTTTTCACTTGGGGACATTCATTTTTGAAGTGTCTCAACTTCTTGCATTCATAGCAAATTATTTAGTCTTTTTTTAGTTCAATTTTGCTCTTAGTGTCTTATTTTATTTTGTTCCTTTTTAAGAATTTTTTAAACTTTCTTGTAAGAAGTGTCAAGTCATCAGTATTATCATTGTCACTTGAGTTTTTACCTAAGTCGCATTCTTTAGTTCTAAGTGTCATGTCCTTCTTATTCTTTGGAAGGTTGTTCTCAAGTTCATCATGTGTTATACACAGTATTTCATAGGTCATCAAAAACCCAATAAATTTTTAAAGTGGAAAGTTATTTAGGTCATTTACTTCTTATATTGCTGTTACTTTAGGATCCCAACTTTTGTAAGAGATCTTAATATCTTGTTAATAAGTTCAAAATTAGAAAAGCTTTTACAAAGTGCTTTTAGACTATTGATAATATCTGTAAAATAGATGTACATGTCTCCAATGATCTCGCTTGATTTCATACGAAACAACTCATAGCTATGACCAAAAGATTAACTTTTGACTCTTTAATCCTACTTGTGCCTTTGTATATGACTTCGAGTATATGTCAAATCTCATGTGCAGTTTTGCATATATAAACCCGATTAAATTCGTTTTTATCAAGAGTGCAAAACAAAACATTCATCGCTTTAGCATTTAAAGAGAAAGTCTTCTTTTCTAAATCGTTACATTCATTTCTTGGTTTGGAAGAGTTTTCAAAACCGCTTTCAATAATGTTCTATGAGTCAAGATCCATAGAAAGCAAAAAAATTCTCATTCTAGTTTTTTAATACATATAATTCATCTCATTGAACTTATGAGGACAAGTGATAGAAAGACTCTTTTGATTGCCGGTCAAAGTCATTTCTATTGGGTGTTAAACCAAAAGAGAAAAGCCTTGGCTCTAATACTAATTGTTGGGACCGAAATTGGTACTAAGAGGGGGGGTGAATTAATGCTTACGTAAAGTTTACGTCGATTTGAAAACTCGTTCAATATAGAAAATCTATTTCGATAAAGCCCATATCGGAAAGTGTTTAAGCTTACTTAGAGTAAATATAAATTGAAGTGAGCAACTAAGTAATAAAAATAAGCAGCAAAGAAAAAGAGTACACCAGATTCATTGTGGTTTAGTCGTCGTAACCTACATCCACTCCTGATTCCTCTTCACTTGAGACCACCGGCTTCCACTATCGATCTTCTTTCCAATGGGTGAAGATTAACTACCCTTACATCTCTTTTTTCTTTTCTTAGGTTTAGGAGAGAACCTTTACACCTCTCTATTACAAGTATTCCCTCACATACTCCCTTAGAACAACCTCTAAGTATATGGAGGAGGGAACTCAACTTTCTAATAGGGTTTGCAACCTTAGAATCATAGAGTTTTGTTTTACTTTTCGTGTTTTATCCAAGCAAAAATTTATGGGGTATTTATAGACCTCAAATGGCTTCAAAAATTATAACCAAAATTTCAATCCCTAGATTTTCGGGGTACTGGCGGTACCATCGTCAATATTGGGCGGTACCACTTCCTACTAGATTGACAAATGGCGGTACCACCGCTTGTCAGTCTAACACCGAGTAGTACCATCGCCCAATCTGACACTAACAATGGGTGGTACCATTGCTCAATCTGGTAGTACCATCGCTTGACATAATCTAGGAGACTGTGTTTGGGCGATATCACCATTGGTCTAGGCGGTACCACCGCCACATCGCTAGTCCTGGTGGTGCCACTACTTGGCCCAACTAAGGGTCACTGAATAGGCTTTTCTCTTGGCCCAAAATATCCCCAATTCTATCCCAATGAGTCCTTAATTAAGTTAGCCTGATTACATTTGAAACTAACTTAATTCAACCTAAACTACTTTGATCTAGATAAATTATTATAAGCATGAATCCTATGTTGTCCGGCATATCATTGATTCATCCAGTACTTCGTCCGAACTTTCAGTGCTTCATCCTTGCCTTCGGCGTATTTCCCAATCGGCATGTTAACCTCCACAACATCCTATCTCCTTATCGCAATATTTGATCCTTCAACTCGATGCCCGAACTCATGGCATGAAGCCTTTCTACCGATACATTGATCGATCCTTCAGCTCGACGTCCAATCTTCTGACATGTTTCACTCCAGCCCAACATCTAATTCCTCTTACTTTAATCGATTTATCTTTTCTAATTGAAGTTAGTCATGAGTCACTCAAATCACATAGCTAACTGGAGTAGAAACATAACGAGAAAGAATCAACGAGAGTAAAAATAACTAAAAGAAAGAAAAGACTCGTTAGTACAAAAACTAGAAGAGGAAAGTTCTGATACGAGAGAAAACTACATTTTTATTTTCTACTCCAAAAGCAATGGAGAGAAAAGGATTCAGGTCAAGTTAAATCTTGAAGTATTACATCTTATTGATTGATCCTGGTGTGAGCTAGAATTGCTTTTCATAAAATTGAGGATATTATGGATATTTGAAAAAGAAGGGGCATCAATTGAAAATTTAGAAATTGGTGCATCTCCTAGGAAAAACTTAAAAAGAGAAGCTTTTCTCATGAAATCGCTCAAAAAAACATAATTATTTTATTTTATTTTATTAGACATGGTACATTTCAAAACATAAAAGAAAAAATGAGATTCTAAGAGGCTAAGCTATGGTGTCTCATCCATTTGTAAGTGTGCAAAGTAGGTAGTGGCCATTTGGATTAATGGTTGGCTTCTGACATGCATCAAGATATCTCTTTGAATATTTATTATTGGATCAGACTTGTCACTTAATGGCTTTGGTTGGAACCCTTGCATTGTTTTTACACCATAACAATCTCACCTTTGATTCAGCTGGTGATGATTGTCCTCCTTGAGTATTTATTATTGGGTAAGATTTGTCACTTAATGGCTTTGGTTGGAACCCTTGCATTTTTTTTACACCATTACAATCTCACCTTAGATTCAGCTGGTGATTGTCCCCAAAACAATATTATTTAAACCTAATGAGACAGAATGGTATTGAGTATTCTAATCCAAAATGATTTGAGTACAGGCTCGGATTTGTTGCGGTGTCTCGAAAGGCCCACGATCCTCATGCTAGGTTTCCTTTATGTCAAAGTTGTGCTAATTAATTACTCCCACTTGTGTCCTCCCCCGCACCCAACTCTGTCTCACATTTTAGTGATACAGTGTATGGAATAATGGGAGCAGTCATTGGCCTCACAGGTTGTATAGATTGTTGATTTTGCTGGTCTTAGTGCTACAGTGTCTGGAATAATGGGAGCAGTGGTTGGCATCACAGTGTGTATCGATTGTTGATTTTGCTGGTTAATGATTACCAAACTGTTGTAAAGGCGGACACCATCCATCTTTATTCCTTTGCCAGGATGGATATCCGCAAGGCATGGAATACTCATGTTGTGTTTCATATGCCATTCCATAGACTTGAATGGTGGCCGTAGCAGGGACAACTCCTTGTAATTCAACAGTGGCAACATGTGCGATGGCTACGTCGGGCTTGTACATCAAACATATTCCTGCATAAAACTCTCGGATTCAAATTCAGATCACATAATTATATTTTTTACAATAAAAACACTATATATTCCTTTTGTAAAAGTTTGATTGTTATCCTTAGTGTTTCTCCGAGTTTGATTATCAGACCTATATTTCCCTTTGATTGTCTAACCTACCTCTTGCACTATGATCATAACCACATCCTTAGTCACTAAAAGTTTATCCACTTTGTTTTCTATATCACTATATGTAAATTTTCTTTCTCCTTGAAAATACATGATCAATATTATCATTTCAAGTTTTAATCAATTTATACTTGTTTGATTATAAACAACAAAAAATATACTAATAGTGGCAATTAGCTACATTATTACTCACCATCACTGATAGTTACGATATGACTTTATTAAAAACTAAGATAAAAAAAAAAAAGAGACGGACAGTACAACACCAATGAAAAACGATAGACTATTTAATTAATAAAATAAACCTAATTGCAAACCTTTGACATATTGTGTTAGTCTATTTGTTGCTCTCTTGATTAATTAAGACTCATCATAATCCTATCCAGACTACATAGGTAGACCCATGACATCTAAATATATTAATTAAGACTCATCATAATCCTATCCAGACTAGGTCACATATTGTAATTAAACTATAATCTAAACACGTCTAACTTAGTTAAACTCTTATTAGTATAATAGCCATACCCCATTAGCTACTGATTAGAAAACTTTAACCCCCACGAGAAATTAGTGGCGGCCGGCATCTCTAAGTAGAACGATACGGAAGTGGAACTAAGGGAGACGAGGTTGTAGTTGCCATTGGCATCAAATTTTGCACGCACTCAAATGGTGTACATTTGTCTTGTGCCAACGAATCATTGGTAGTTTTTTTATTGTTGCACTGCTCATATCAAAGTTCTTTTTTGGTGGAAGATTTCGGCAAGAAAATAAATGAATGAATGGTGTTCAAAGATTTTACCTAGAGAATATGTGGTATTGGTTATTTTAATTTATGATCAAACTGGTTCATCCTAATCTAAAGATTTATAGAATTTGATTCGTTTTGGTACTCTTATACTTTTATCAACGAACATGTATCTGATGCCATTAAAGTATATATTAAATATATATTTTGTTCAATGAAACTAATATTTCATTTGGTGTAACATTCTACCTCAGGTTCCTTCCATACCCAATATGCAAGACTAAATAAGATGTCACATTTCAAATTTCATTAGTGCTATCAATAAGAGTATAACGAAAGGTAAATAATTTTAAGATTAAAATATATTAACTTACCAAATAAAATGATAGTATTTTTTTATACAGAATATTTTGCACACATATACATAATTATAACATCTGACAAAAACATATATATTAACATAATTTAGCCTAAATTTATATACGTAAAATACTCATAAGTTATCATCCATATCTACGTTGGCATCGGCTTGTATATGCTTACTTCCTTACCAATTATATGGTTGGGGTGATACTATCATTATCTACAAAATAGGGTCTTAACGAGTAATCACTTAGTAAGTAAAGTCTTTATAATTCTATTCAAGTGTGCATACTTCATGTCATTTATACAACATTTCAAATTAATTCGTATAAGATATTTAATGGTAGATACCTCATCCTATACATACACATAATAAGGAGATAACCCTATAATATAGTATCTCCACAATAAGAAGGTAAAATTCTATGTTAAAATAATTGAAATGCTTATTTGCACATATAAGAAATATAATAAATTCATGAACTTCTACACCCTATATCATAATATTTGCATGCACTTCCATATTACACGTCATAATATATATATATATATATATATATATATATATATATATATATATATATATATATATATATATATATATATATATATATATATATATATATATATATATATACTTTCACACCATACGTTATAATACATATATGCACTATTACACTACACATCATAATATATATATGCACTCCCATATCGCACATCATAATATATACGTGTACTAACAGATCACATATATATATATATATATGTATGTATGTATATATATGTATGTATATATATGTATATGTATATATATACATATACATATATATATACATATACATATATTACAAGTTGTAACATATCTATGCACTCCCTCATCATACATCATTATGCATTCATACAAGATATTTTTATCATAATTTATATATTTTTATGCTTACAAAATACATACATTCATATTTAACTCATGACAATCATATATGTAGAATCATGTTTTGCAAAATACATTATGCATATAATAATTTATACAACCATTATTTTATAATGAATTAAACATATACTTGACTTATTGAACTAAAAAATGTTACTCATAGATGCCCTACAAGTCAATCACGTGAGTGATGGCACATGTGATATGATACACATTCTTTTTGCTTATTATATTTTGACATTTTATCACTTTATATTATTTGTTGCATATATATATATATATATATATATATATATATATATATATATATATATATATATATATATATATATATATATATATATATATATATATATATATATATATATATATATATATATATATATATATATATATATATATATATATATATATATATATATATATATATATATATATATATATATTATGATATCCATAGATCTGTGTAATGGAATCAGATCGTGATGAGATCATGATAATGAGATTGATTCACCTTTAAACATAGACCCTAAATAATCTTAGTAATAGGTTACTCAAAAGGGACATCGAGATAACCGAACAAATTGGTATATTATATATCCGTTCATATGATAGAGGTAGTTGGTCTTGCTAGTCATAGGTACTTTGCATGCTAATCACGTGAGTGATAGCACGTATGACTTGACACATAGTCTTTTTGCTTATTATTAATTTTTAATATTTTATCACTTTATATTGCCCATTGCATGAATATATTATGATGTCCACAGATCTATGCAATGAGAATCGGATCGTGATGAGATCATGATAATAAGATCGATTTGCCTTTAAACATAAATGCTAAATAATTTTGGTCATTGGTTACTCGAGAGGGACATCGAGATAATCAGATAGATTAGTGTGTTATATACCCGTTCATACGAGGGATACAGTTGGTCTCATAGTTGCTTGTGTGCGAACACTAGGGATACAATACATGTGCTCATTTGAGAATACGTTAACTAATTGATCCGCTTACAAAATGTTGGATTGTTGATGATGTCTTATTGTCAGCCAACAATTCTGTAGTCCTAGTGGTGTATCTAGTTCTTAGACTGGAGACACCAAGAATGTCTTATATGAGTACTTCACTCTTTGATACCAGACTTATAGGTCTGGAGGTTCCAAATCTAGCACAATCGATCATTAGGAGTGGTAGTCAACTTTACGAGGACTATTGAGTGTCGATAGAGGATCATCCACTTTCGGTGTCATGAGAGGAATATCATATGTGTTCTTGCTCAGACAAATCCCTAGCTATAGTCATTCGAATTGAAAGAGAAAGAGTTCTCTAGGAGAATCTAATTAGAGCGAGACTCAAGTAGAAATCGTATGGATCTGATAGCACCATGCCTAGTATATGGTCTCTGAGATATTAGATGTATGAGAGACTATAGGTATATGGTAACTGAGGATAGATAGGTCCAATAGATTGAATTCTCCTATATCATTTGGGGACTACAGCATAGTGGCCTAGTATGTCCGTAGTCAATAAGTCGAGTGAATTATTATGGAGATAATAATTCACAGAGCTAGAAGGAGTTCTGATAGGTATGACTCACAAGCAGCTCGATATTGGGCATAGAAGGTCACACACGTATGGTAGGCGTTGCGATGAGTAGATAATCGAATATGAGATATCCGTCGGAGCCTCTATCTTATTGGATACCCAATAAGCCCCTGAATTATTTGATCCTATGAATGAGATCTAATAAGATATTATTGGATAGAAATTCACTAATCTAAGAGGCTTGGTAGTTAGATGCAGATCCAATACCCAATAGGGTAGGATCCATTAGAGTTAGTTGATAGGGGACCTTTATAAATAGGAGGGAACCAATGGTTCATAGGCTAAAGCCTCTCTAGGTTGACATCTTCTATTCTCCTCTCCTTCTCCTCCTCAGATAGTAGGCCTAGAGTTTTGAGGAGCATCATTGTAGCCCTATTGTGTAGATCACCACTAGAGAGGAGGACGTTTTGTTGAATCTCGAATTTTGATGATGAAACCAATTGATAGTATTTATGATTTGATCTGCATTTTGAGTGATGCGGGATGATTCGATTAGGGAGAGACAATTAAAGTAAGAAGAATTATGTTGGGCCGAAGGAAAACATGTTAGAAGATTTGACGTCGGGCCGGAGGATCAGTCGACCTATCGACGGAAGGCTTCGGGTCATGGATTCGGGCATTGGGCCAAGAAGAGCAGATATTGTACCAAGGATATAAGTGTTGTGGAGGTCAATTGGCCGATTGGGGAATAGGCCGCAAAAGAGGACGATGCGCCAAAGAATCGAATGAAGCGTCGATGGATCAATGATATGTCGGACGACATAATTCATGCTTAGTAATAATTGTCTAGATCGAAGTATGTTTTTATATGTGCAGAACTAACTACGATAGCAAGACATAAAATAAAATGAAGTCTCGGAGTCAAGAACGTAATTTCGTCAAGAGTTCAAGAGTTCGTCGGAAGTCTAGACGTTCGTCGGAAGTTTGCTTTGGCTTGTATGCCTTATCATGATGAATGTTTTGAAAATAAATGTTTGTATCATACTTGATGATTTTTAAGCATAAGGACTTGAAGTAATGATTTGAAATCATATATTTTGGAATTATGTGTTACACTTTTTGATCTTGATGATTTTTTGATCTTTCCGTTTTTAACGTTGATGCATGGTTTTGATATAAGAACAAATATTTGGGCATACTAATATAAAGTCAATCACACAAATTGAAACTAAAAAAATTTAGATATCTTTAAGAATCATTCAACATTATGTTCAATGAATCCATGCTTGATGCCATAATGAAAATGTAATGATGATTTGAAAGCATGCTTAACGAGTTTATATTTCGAACTTATGCATGATAATTTTTGTAATCTTTTGAAAGTTCTTTTTCGGTGTTAATGAATGATGCATGGATTTGGCATAAAAGAAAAGAACATACATGTATGAAATCAATCAATAAGTTGAAACAAAAAGAGGAAAGCATTTTTCTTGAAAACTTCTCATTCCTTACCTTATTGATTTTTCACTAAGAGATCAATAAAATTATTTATGCTATTTTGAATCTCTTGAAAGAAATGTTGAGATTTTGATGATTTTGATTATCTAAATTTGAATAAGTTTTATCAAAATCATGATCTTGGTTTATTGGAATTACTTGAGATTTTTTTAAAATCAAGATATACTCTTTGTACTCTTATGATTTTTCTTGGTATTTTACTAAAGAGGAGATTTTCTATGTGAATCATAAGATTTTAAATGCATGAGTTGAGATCTTGTTCTCCTATAAGATTAAATGAATTTTATCTATATCATGATCTCCTAAGAATTCTTTTCATTAATTATTTAAGAGGAGATTTATTAAAATATATCATGATTTATTGAATTTTAGACTTGATCTTTAATTTTTTTATGATTGAAATAATGATTGAAACATTGATGATATGAATGCATGAAATACTCATGATATTATTTTGATGCTCTAAAATGATAAATTTGCTAGCTTATGAGTATCATGTATGATATGATGATTGATTTATTTTTAGTATCATGCATAGAGTAAGGATGATATGTAAAGTTTTAAAATTGTGCATGTTATAAATTGAAACTATAATGATGCACAAATATATTGAAATAATGATTGAAACATTGATGTAATTATGAATGATGATTTGATGCAATACTTCAACTTATGATAATGATGCATGCAATGATAAAATATTTATGATGAAAAATTATTTTGACATTCATAACTTAATTTTTCATCTTTGTTATTCATCCTTTGTCATGATTTAAAAATTGTTGTAAAGGGAAAAAGAGATACAAAATTATATTCTTCCCTTCTTTTTAACAATGACAAAGGGGGATGATAGAAATCATCAACTTAGCAACCATACACCCCGATAGCTAAAGAGTTATGATACATATGGAATGTAAATTGACCCCCTCCAATGAATTGAAACAAGATGGATCATTCAAGATTGAAGTTAGGGAAACTATTCTAATCACTTTATCAATAAAAAATTGATAAAGTAATTAGAATAGTACTTTGATTCTCTTAAAACGCTACAAACTAAGAAGCTTGATAAGTTGAAAGGAAAAACAAAGATTTTTGAGTTTTGAATGCCACAAGTAGAAAAGATTGATAAGTTTCAAAGTTCACGCAAGAACTTAAAAACAAAACACTCAACGGTGTTGAAAGTTGAATACACTTCTAAATTGTCCTTCTTACAAAGGGAGGTAGCCTTGTTTATATAGTACAAAGGCCAGTACAAAGGGAATGAATCCATTAAATACACTGAATGACATTCATATTCCTAATACATGAATGTAGATTACTCATGAATCTACCTTGAGTTGATTTGAATGATTATTCATGAATAAGCCCATAATTCCTAATATGGTCTAATATAGTTGAATGATATTTATTCTTTAAAATGGGCTAAAAATACATCATTCTCTCAAGACTAGACATTTTTTTTATGATGTGGATTTATTTGAATCTGGTTGACCATTTTAGGCTCTTCTTGTATCCATAGAGCCTTGACCATGTTTTGATAAGCTTGCTCCTTCCAAATGCCTTCCACTAAACAAGTTAAGGTTTATTTCATCCTTGTAGCTTTAGCTCTTATCATTGGTCCTCTATGAATAGTTAAAAGATCCTTAGCAGAATTATAATCAACTTGCTCATTCATATCATTCCCCCTTTCCTCGAAAGGATTCGTCCTCGAATAAGCACCTTCATCACCTCCGTTTATCCATCTCTTTGTGGATGACTAATGATTGAATACTATAGCCTTGTACCCAACTTACTCCAAAGTATTTTCTAAAAGTGGTTAAGAAACTTCACATCTCTATCACTCACAATCATCTTTGGAATGCCATGTAATCTTACAATTTCTTTGAAGAATAGCCCCGTAACATGTGTTGCCTCATCTATTTTGTGGCAAGGAATGAAATGTGCCATCTTGCTAAACCTGTCAACAACAACAAAAATAGAATCTCTCCCTCCTTTTGACCTTGGTAAACCTAAGATAAAGTCCATGGATATATCAACCCAAGGTTCACTAGTTATAGGAAGAGGAGTATATAATCCATGAGGCATTACTTTAGATTTAGCTTGTTTATAAGTAATGCATCTCTCACACAATCTCTCAACATCTCTTTTCATGTGCGGCCAAAGAAATGATCACTTAACACCTCTAAAATTTTTCTAACCCCAAAATGCCCCATTAAACCTCCACTATGTGCCTCTCTCACAAGTAATTCTCTCATTGAATATTGAGGAACATATAACTTATTTTCTTTAAAAAGAAAACCATCATGCTTGAAGAACATGTCAAAACCCCCTTTCTCACGTGCCCCATAAACATTAGCAAAATCATGATTATAATTGTATAAATTTTTAATGTACTCAAAATCCAATAATTTTGCATCAAGTTGAGAAATTAGAGCATACCTTCTAGAAAGAGCATCGGCAACCACATTTTCCTTACCTTGTTTATACTTGATGATGCATGGAAAGGATTCAATAAATTCTACCCATTTTACATGCCTATGGTTTAACCTCCCTTGTCATTTAAGATATTTTAAGGACTTGTGATCGATGTGTATAATGAATTCCTTATACCAAAGATAGTGCTGCCAAGTCTCTAATACTCTTACCAAAGTGTAAAACTCCTTGTCATATGTCGGGTAGTTAAGACTTGCTCCACTTATCTTCTCACTAAAGAACCCAATGGGTCTGCCTTCTTGCATTAAGACTGCTAGTCATAGGTGCCCAGCAAGCCAATCACGTGAGTGATGGCACGTGTGACTTGATACAGAATCTTTTTGCTTATTATATTTTGGCGTATATCACTTTATAACTATTGCATAAATGCATATATATATTGTGATGTCCTTGGATTTGTGCAATGGGAATCGGATCGTGATGAGATCACGATAATGAGATGGATTCACCTTTAAACACATATCCTAAATAATCCCGGTCATAGGTTTTCGAGAGGGACATCGTGATAACCGGATAGACTGGTGTCTTTGTATACCCGTCCATATGATGGATGCAGCTGGTCTCATTCTTGCTCATGTAGGGACACTAGGGATCTGAGAATAGGTGCTCATTGGAGAATGAGTTCACTTTGATCCGCTTACGGAATCTTTGGATGGTTGATGATGCCTTATTGTCGATAAGCGATTCCGTAGTCCTAGTGGTGTATCTGGTCCTTAGACTTGAGACACCAAGGATGTCTGTATGAGTGCTCCACTCTTTGATACCGAACTTATAGGTTTGGCTGTCCCGGATCTAGTCAAATGGTGGTCATTGGGAGTGGTAGTCGACCTTCGAGGGGCTATTGAGTGTTGATAGAGGATCATCCACTCTACGGCGTCATGAGAGGAATATCCCATGTGTTCTTGCTCGACAAATCCACGGCGGGGTCATTCGGGTTGAGAGTGCTAGTCATAGGTGCCCGCCAAGCCAATCATCCGTGAGTGATGGCACGTGTGACTTGATCTGAGAATCTTTTTGCTTATTATATTTTGGCGTATATCACTTTATAACTATTGCATAAATGCATATATATATTGTGATGTCCTTGGATTTGTGCAATGGGAATGGGATCGTGATGAGATCACGATAATGAGATCGATTCACCTTTAAACACATATCCTAAATAATCCCGTCATAGGTTACTCGAGAGGGACATCGTGATAACCTATAGGCCGGTGTCTTTGTATACCCGTCCATATGATGGATGCAGCTGGTCTCATAGCTGCTTTCATTATAGGGACACTAGGGATACAGATCACAGGTGCTCATGAAGAATGAGTTCATTGATTGATCCGCTTTACCGAATCTTTGGATGGTTGATGATGCCTTATTGTTGTCGAACAACGATTCCGTAGTCCTAGTGGTGTATCGGTCCTTAGACTTGAGACACCAAGGATGTCTGTATGAGTGCTCCACTCTTTGATACCGAACTTATAGGTTTGGCTGTCCCCGGATCTAGTACAGTGGTCATTGGGAGTGGTAGTCGACCTTACGAGGTTATTGAGTGTCGACGGAGGATCCTCCACTCTCGGCGTCATGAGAGGAATATCCCATGTGTTCTTGCTTTCGACAAATCCCGAGGCGAGGGGTCATTCGGGTTAAGAGAAAAGACTTCTCCGGAGAATCCGATTAGAACGAGACTTCGGTAAAAACCGTATGGGTCCTGACAACACCATGCTTTCGATATCACGGTCTCGTGATATTTAGATGGATGAGGACTATAGGTACATGGTGGCGAGGACGACGCAGTCCAATGGATTGGATTCCCCTTATCGTGCAGGGGACTTCTGGCGTAGTGGCCTAAATGCGTCCGTGGTCGATGAGTCAGTGAATTATTACAGAGATAATAATTCCTTGAGTTAGAAGGAGTTACGACGGTATGACTCACGGCCATTTCGATATTGGGCCTAGAGGGTCACACACATATGGTAGGCATTGCGATGAGTAGAGGTTGGGATATGAGATATCCGGCGAGAGCCTTGTCTTATTGGATGCAGATCCAATACCCACTAGGGAAGGACCCATTAGGGTTTGACAGGGATCTATATAAATAGGAGGGATTCCAGACCTCATAGGCTAGAGTCTTTGCTTGCCCTTCCTATTCTCCTCTCCCTCTCCACCTCGAGAGGCACTGGGTTTTGAGGAGGGTCGTCGCAACCTTGCTTTGTGGATCACCGCTAGAGAGGAGGACGCTTGAGCTCCTTCACCCTCTCCCTAAGGATCTGCAAGGAAACAGGGATATCTGATCTCCCTAGGTAACACAATCTCTATACGCAGTTTTATGTTTTTTCAGATTTTTTTCGCAATCTTCTTACTTTTGACGGCGAACATCTTTTTGGAATCGGGATTTTTGTTTTCTTGTTCTTCCATTCTGCGCATATGATGTCGCCCCCCCTTGATTTCCCAACAGAGAGAGAAAGAGTTCTCGGGAGAATCCGATTAGAGCGAGACTTCGGTAGAAACCGTATGGATTCGACAAAACCATGCTCGATATCGGTCTCTGGGGCTATTAGATGGATGAGGGACTATAGGTACATGGTAATGGCGAGGACAGACAGTCCAATGGATTGGATTCCCCCAGTATCGTCGGGGACTACTGGCGTAGTGGCCTAATGCGTCCGTGAATCGATGAAGTCGAGTGGTATTACGAGATAATAATTCCTTCGAAGTTAAAGGGAGTTCGGCAGGTATGACTCACGGCCAGCTTCGATGTTGGGCCTAGAGGGTCACACACATATGGTAGGCATTGCGATAAGTAGAGGTTGGGATATGAGATATCCGGCCAGGAGCCCTTGTCTTATTGGATGCAGATCCAATACCCACTAGGGGAAGGACCCATTAGGGTTTGACAGGGATCTCTATAAATAGGAGGGATTCATAGCCTCATAGGCTAGAGTCTTTGCTTGCCTTTCCTATTCTCCTCTCCCTCTCCACCTCGAGGCACTGGAGTTTTTTGAGGAGGGTCGTCGCCGAACCCCTCTTGTGTGGATCACCGCTAGAGAGGAGGGCAGCTTGACCTCCTTCACCCTCTCTCCTAAGGATCTGCAAGGAAACAGGGGGATATCTGATCTCCCTAGGTAACACAATCTCTATCTGCAGTTTTTGTGTGTTTTGATTTTTTGTGCACCAATCTTATATACTGACGGCGAACATCTTTTTTGGGAATCGGGGATTTTTTGTTTTCTTGTTCTTCCTTTGCGCATATGATGTCGCCCCCATGATTTCCCAACAGTGGTATCGAGCGCCGGTTGTTCGTCGCGAATGATTGGTTTTGAACTGCGTGTGTTGTGTTTAGGAAGAATATTGACGTCAAAATTGTTGGCCTTAAAAGCGAGGAAGGGCAGCAACGTTGCTGCCCTCGATCTGTGCCTGCGACCACCTACAACGGCCGACCCAGCAGCGCAACCAGGCGAAGATCGTCGCATCGATCATAATGCCAATGCATACCCTCTGAACCGGCCCGTGATCTGCTTGGGCGACTTCTTCGCCGACTCTGGCGACCCGTGGGTAGAAGCGCTGGCGACCTGACCCCCGTGGGCGAGGGCACCATGAGCAGCAAATACGGGAAAACACCGCCGAACAGCGGGCGCCTGTGGCCATTGCCCCACTAGCAAAACCAGAGGCGGCGGCACTGGGGGAAGCCCACCCACCGTGACGCCCCAGTGGCGTGCCGCCTCTGACCGAGGAACCTGCCCTCCCTCGCCGCCTGATGCCCCCCGCCAAAGATGGTGGCGGCAATGCAAGAAGAGGGAATTAGGGTTTTGGGCAAAAGGACAGTTTTGCCCCTATGAATTTGAGAAATTCCAGTTTCTGTCTTTTGTCCAAATTATGAAAATACCCTTAGGAATTGAGAAATTCCCTACATGTCCCTAATTTCAGAAAAACATTAATTAATTAAAAGATTTAGTTGATTATTATTTTTTATTATTATCTAGTAGTCCTACATGATGATGATTATTTATACATGTGAAGTATGATGTGTGGACGGATGATCATGGACCGTGTGATGTGTGTACTTGTGATTATTATTATTGAGGTCTGCGAACCTCCATTATATTTCTCATTTATTGTTGAACTGCGTGCCTATGATTAAGTTGTAATCACATGAGGAGGCCTTGGCGGGAGGCGTGAATCACGATAAGCGGGACCCACGAGACGGACGATCGTGATGCATGGAGATGCATCAAGATGTCGGCGAAAACAGGGGCAGAGATGGACGATCACGAGGCATGGAGATGCACCGTTGCACACATAGATCTTGATGTGAGTGATTAGGCCCTCTTGGCTGGGCGTAATCATATTAGGTTGTAGTCCATGATCATCCGATGTGATTGCTTATATACATACTAGATATGTATATATATTTGCATCGATGTAGATATATATTAAATATGTATATATGTGACATGTCATATTAGGAGACCAAATTATAGAAACATCTCTCGATAATATTAAGTTGGTAAACGGAGGCAATTAGATTGACCCACGTGGCCTTCCATCGTTATAGTAGGAACGATTCCGGTGTAGGTTTAGTTGGTCGAGTCCCTCGAGACTCACCTATATCGCGATTAAGCTATCTTGCTTATGACATAGAGATGTCACCGGTGACTGAGGACATGGTATGCTTGGTCGAGTCCCTCGGGGGTATATCATCAAATCGGACTCATCTTGTAACGAAGGTGTTGACTTAACCGAGCATCATGGTTGGTCGAGTCCCTCGAGGCCATGGTGATTGGAGGCCGAACAGGGCGGGAATCACAAGGAGTTGTGATCGGCAAGAGTTGCCTTCCTTTTTAGGCTTAGTGTGATTGGTCGAGTCCCTCGAGGTTACACTAAAACGGCGGATTGGATCTGATCCCCACTAGAAGTCTCTTTGGAGACTTCCGTTTCCATCTTTGAGGGTGTCGCGTGACTCGTTAGTAAAATAGTGGGAGCATATTAAGATAGAAGTCCATATCTTGATAGTTTATTTCTTGCAAAATCTGCATGTTATTCATTTACTTTACATCTTTATTTTTTTAAAATGTAAACTTTCAAATCCCTTACGTTGGCATACTTGATGTCAACCGCCTTCTTGGTCCAAATTATACGGATTGGCTTCGTAACTTGAGAATTGTTCTCACAGCGGAGAAAATGGTGTACGTCCTTGTCTGATGATGCCTACGCTTAGAAGAAGGGGCAGCGAGGATGAGATCGCTTCGCTTCGTGAAGTACATTGATGACTCCACTCTTGCTCGTGCTATATATCTTGGGCTCTATGACTCCAGGATTCTGAGAGACAACATTAAAAGATGGATGCGGATCCATTCTCATACATGTCCGAAAAATTGTTTGAGGAACAGGGGAAAGGACTCAACGATATGAGATATCCAAGAGCCTTTTTAGCTTCGATGGTGAGGGGACACGGTTGAGAACCATGTCCTAAAGATGATTGAGTGGATAGAGAAACTCACAGGTCTAGGAATGGTCCTAGAGGATAACTTGTGTGTAGACATTGTGCTTTAGTCCCTACCAGATTCCTTTTCATAGTTCATAATGAATTTTAATATGAACAAGCTTGAGGTGACTCTCCCGAGCTCCTCAATATGTTGAGGAGGCAGAGTGTACTATTAAGAAAGAGAAGCCAGTTCTCTACACTTGGTGAGACCAGAAAGAAAAGGAAAGCGAAAAGGTCCCTTAAGAAGGGAAAGGGCAAGGGCAAACAACGTAAAGCAAAGGTTGCTAAGAAAAGACCCACAAAGGACAAAGGCCGATGCTTCCACATGTGGTAAAGATGGGCATTGGAAGAGAAACTGCAAAAGAGTACCTTGCTGAAAAAAGCGAAACAAAAAAAAGCTTGATGAAGCTTCAGGTACATTCATGATCGATCTCCATTTGTCGGACTCTTATGATAACACATGGGTATTGGATACCGGTAGTGCTTATCATATATGCAATCGTTTCACGTGTTAAAGCAAGGCCTAGGGAGACTTCTGAGAGGCGAGATGAACCTCAAGATGGGTAATGGAGCAAAAGTTGCTTGTATTAGCTGTTGGCCGAGGTAAGCCCTACATCTGCCTAGTGGAGCTTTTATTGCATTAGATGCATGTTATTTTGTTCCTTCTATTATCAAAAAAATTATCTCCATTTCATGTTTAACAGTTAGTGGATATAAATTTGTTTTTTTTGATAACAATGGTTGTTCGATATTATTAGATGATAAGATCATCATGAAAGGAACATTGCATAATGGTTTATTTATGTTAGACACCACTCTACATATCATGAATGTAAATGTGTCCAAAAGGAAACGAGATGAGTTGAGCGATGCATACACGTGGCATTGTAGGCTAGGTCACATCCATGAAAGAAGGATTCAAAAGTTGCTAAATGATGGATATCTAGATCCATTCGACTATGTGTCATATGTGACTTGTGAGCCTTGCATTAGTGGAAAAATCACCAAATCTCCATTTAGTAGAATCGGAGAGAGAGCCAATGAGTTGTTGGAACTCATACATTGTGATGTATGTGGACCCATGTCAACTCATGCCATTGGAGGTTACTCCTACTTCATTACATTCTTGATGATTTCTCAAGGTATGGATATGTGTACTTAATAAAGTACAAGTCCGAGGCCTTTGAGAAATTGGAGAAAGTATAAGAATGAGGTGGAGAACCAGGTGGAAAAGTATCAAAACTTTTTTATCAGTCGAGGAGGAGGTGAATACTTAAATCTGCACAGTTTACTCAGTTCCTCAAGGACCATGGGATATTATCCCAATGGACACCTTAGCTCAATGGTGTCTCTACGAAAGGAGAAATGTGGTACATTATTAGATATGATGCGGTCCATGATGAGTTTTAATGACCTACCCATCTCATTAGGGGATATGCCATAGAAACCGTAGCTTACCTTACAACTGAGTTTCAACTAAGTGGGTAGTGTCTACACCATATGAGATATGGAAAGGGAAGAAGCCTGATCTTAAGGTTGTTAAGATGCTGGGCTGCCCTGCCCATGTTAGAAGACACAACCCGATAAGTTAGAATCAAGGGACAGAGCGATGCAAATTTGTGGGATACCCCAAGGAAACTTGTGGGTATTATTTCTATCATCTCGAGAACCAAAAGGTCTTTGTAGCTAAGAGAGAGCAGTGTTCCTTGAGAAGGAACACATTCTTGGCCAGAGATAGTGGGAGAATGATAGAATTGAGGCGAGGTTGAAGAACCAAGCTCAAGCACCACTCTAAAGCCCGAGTCTGTTCGGATACCTAATACACAAGTATCAACTTTACAGGGTGTCGATAGAGTATCCCATCCTCTGAGAGATATGTGGGACATATTAGAGCAGAGGGATGTAGGGATATTGATCCTCGGACCTACGAGGAGGCTATTATGAGTATAGACTCGGAAGTGGATAAAGCCATGAATTAGAGATGGATTCTATGTACTCCAATAAGGTTTGAAACCTAGTTGATGCTTGAAGGTATTGTACCCATCGGTTTGCAAGTGGATCTTTAAGAAAAAAGATTGGAGTAGATGGAAAGGTAGAGACCTATAAAAAGCAAGGCTAGTGGCTAAGGGGTATCGTCAAAGGCAAGATGTTGACTACTGACGAAACTTTCTCACCAGAGCAATGCTAAAATCCATCAAATTCTATTGGCTATTACAGCACACTATGATTATGAGATCTGGCATGGATGTGAAAACCGCATTCCTCAACGGGAACCTCGAGGGCGAGATGTATATGATGCAACTTTGAGGGATTAGTGTCCAAGAACTGCCCAGATAAGGTGTGTAGGTTGCTTAGATCCATTTATGGACTAAAAAAAGCTTCCCTTAGTTGGAACATAAGATTTGATGAGGCAATCAGATCTTATGACTTAGTTAAACGAAGATGAGCCTTGTGTATATCTGAAAAGGTAAGTGGGAGCGCTATCACCTTTTTTGGTGTTATATGTGGATGACATCCTCATCATTGGGAATGACATAGGAATGCTATCCCACAGAAAAAGGCTTGGTTATCTAGACACTTCTCCATGAAGGACTTAGGGGAAGCATCTTATATCTTGGGGATTAGAATCTATAGAGATAGATCCAAGAGGATGCTTGGCTTGTCCTAGTCCAGTACATAGAAACTATTGTCAAAAGATTTGGCATGGAAAATTCCAAGAGGGTCTCATCTGGATGAGACATGGGATATCGCTTTCTCTAATATGTCCCCAAAGACTCTAGAAGAAAGGGCGAACATGGATATGATACCTTATGCCTCCTCAACAATAGGGTCTATCATGTATGCCATGCTATGTACTAGGCACTGATAAAGCGCGTGCTCTTTCCTACGAGTGTCACTGAAGCGTGTATCAGTGGATCTAGGCTTGGAGCGTTGGAAAGCAGTAAAAGTGTATCCTTAAGTACTTGAGAAGGACTAAGGATCTTTTACTAGTATATGGAGGTAATAGCCTTAAGGTTGAAGGCTACAATGACTCAAGTTTTCAGTCGATGTCGATGATAGCAAGTCAATTCGGGGTATGTGTACACCTTGAATGGAGGAGCAGTGTCTTTGGAAGAGTTCCAAGCAAGTTACCACTGGCGACTTCGACCACGAGGCGGAGTACATTGCTGCATCGGATGCTTTTGCAAAGGAGGGAATCTGGTTGAAGAAGTTCATCACAAATTTGGGAGTCATCTTGGGGTAGCGAAGAGCCGATCTCCCTATATTGCGCGACAACAACGGGGCAATTGCTCAAGCGAAGGAACCAAGGTCTCATCGAATCTAAGCATGTTCGAGGAGGTTCCACCTTATCGGAAGAGATCGTGACCCGAGGAGATGTAGCAGTGGAAAGAGTTCCATCCAAGATAACATTGCAGATCCACCGACAAAGCCGTTGTCTCATTTTGTCTTTGAAGCGTCCGGGGGGGGCGATGGGGATCGGAACCATAGGTGATTGGCTTTAGGTCAAGTGGGAGATTGCTAGTCATAGGTGCCCGACAAGCCAATCACGTGAGTGATGGCACGTGTGACTTGATACAGAATCTTTTTTGCTTATTATATTTTGGCGTATATCACTTTATAACTATTGCATAAATGCATATATATATTGTGATGTCCTTGGATTTGTGCAATGGAATGGGATGTGATGAGATCACGATAATGAGATGGATTCACCTTTAAACACATATCCTAAATAATCCCGTCATAGGTTTTCGAGAGGGGACATCGTAATAACCGGATAGGCCGTGTCTTTGTATACCGTGCATATGATGGATGTAGCTGGTCTCATAGCTGCTCGTGTAGGGACACTAGGGATACAATGCAGTGCTCATTGGAGAATGAGTTCACTGATTGATCCGCTTACGGAATGCTTTGGATGGTTGATGATGCCTTATTGTCGAGACAGCGATTACAGTAGTCCTAGTGGTGTATCTCGTCCTTAGACTTGAGACACCAAGGATGTCTGTATGAGTGCTCCACTCTTTGATACCAGACTTATAGGTTTGGCTGTCCCGGATCTAGTACAGTTGGTCATTGGGAGTGGTAGTCGATCTTACTTACGAGGGCTATTGAGTGTCGATAGAGGATCATCCACTCTCGGCGTCATGAGAGGAATATCCCATGTGTTCTTGCTCAGACAAATCCCAGGGCTAGGGTCATTCGGTTAAGAGAAAGAGTTCTCCGGGAGAATCCGATTAGAGCGAGACTTCGGTAGAAACCGTATGGGTCGACAACACCATGCTCGATATCACGGTCTCACGGGATATTAGATGGATGAGGGACTCTAGGTACATGGTAATCGAGAACGCAGACAGGTCCAATGGATTGGATTCCCCAGATCGTCACGGGGACTACTGGCGTAGTGGCCTAGTACGTCCATGTAGTCGATGAGTCGAGTGAATTATTACAGAGATAATAATTCACCGAGTTAGAAGGAGTTCTCGATAGGTATGACTCATAGCCAGCCTCGATATTGGGCCTAGAGGGTCACACACATATGGTAGGCATTGCGATGAGTAGAGGTTCGGATATGAGATATCCGACGGAGCCCTTGTCTTATTGGATGCAGATCCAATACCCACTAGGGAAGGACCCATTAGGGTTTGACACGGGATATCTATAAATAGGAGGGATTCACAGCCTCATAGGCTAGAGTCTTTGCTTGCCTTTCCTATTCTCCTCTCCCTCTCCCACCTCGGAGGCCTGGAGTTTTTTTGAGGAGGGTCGTCGCAACCCCCCCTGCTGTGTGGATCACCGCTAGAGAGGAGGGCGCTTGACCTCCTTCACCCTCTCCTAAGGATCTGCAAGGAAACAGGGGATATCTGATCTCCCTAGGTAACACAATCTCTATACTTGAGTTTTGTGTTTTTGGATTTTTTTTTTCAATCTTATCTTCGACGACGAACATCTTTTTGGGAATCGGAGATTTTTGTTTTCTTGTTCTTCCGCTGTGAATATGATGTCGTCCCCTTGATTTCCCAAGAAAGACTCCTCCAATTCCTATTCCACTCGTATCACACTCAATCTCAAAGGTTTTAGCTAAGTTTGGTAAAGCAAGCAAAGGTGCTAAACTGAGTTTGTCTTTAAGCAAGTTAAAAGCATCATCTTGTTTTTCACCCCATCTAAATATCATATTCTTTTTTATGCATTCAGTTAATGGTGCAGCAATCGTAGAAAAATCCTTAATGAATCTTGAAAACTTCTAACATCACTAACACTAGTAGGTTTTGGCCATTCCCTAATTACTTTCACCTTTTCTTTATCAACATATATTCCTTTATCATTAACAATATATCCAAGAAAAGTAATTTCATTAATGCAAAAAGTGCATTTCTTTATATTAGCATATAACTTTTCTTTTCTAAGCATGTCAAAAACAGCTTTTAAATGTGTTACATGCTCATTTAAACTTTTGCTATACACAAGTATATCATCAAAATAAACAACTATAAATTTTCCAATGTAAGCACATAAAATATGATTCATCAATCTCATGAAAGTACTAGGTGCATTAGTTAGGCCAAAAGACATAACCAACCATTCGTATAAATCATATTTAGTTTTGAAAGCAATTTTCTATTCATCACCCTCATGCATTCTTATTTGATGATATCCAGAATTTAAATCAATTTTTGAAAACACACAAGAACCATACAATTCATCCAATATATCATCTAGCCTAGGAATAGGATGTCTATACTTTACCGTGATTTTATTGATGGCTCGACAATCAACACACTTTCTCCAAGGTCCATCCTTCTTAGGCACCATCAAAACAGGAATAACACATGGACTCATGCTTTCTCGCACATACCCCTTTTTCATAAGCTCACTTACTTGCTTTTGGATTTCCTTAGCCTCTTCGTGGTTGCATCTATATGCTGGCTTATTTGGTATGCTCGCACTTGGAATGAAATCAATTTGATGCTCAATTCCTCTAATTGGTGGCAAACCATTAGGAACTTCTTCGGGAAAGAGATCCTCATTTTCCTGCAAAAGATCAACAATAACACTAGGCAAACTCTTATCAATTTTGTTAGAAGAAATCAAAACATCCTTATACAAAAGTATAAGTAAGGGCTACCTTATGGTTAAGGCTTTCTTCACATCACTCATTTTGGCATAAACACTCATTTTTCTTTTACTCAAACTTTCCTTCTTTTCTCTCCCCTTGTGTTTCCTAATACTCTTATTTTTACCACTCAACTCACCATTTTCTTTGTTTTCTCTTTCTTATTCCCTCCCCAAACTTCTAGTTAATGAAGACTTAAGCTCCTCATATTGTTGTTTTATGTGCATTTGGTCTTCAAAAATTGTCTTTGGAGGCAAAGGTCCAAGTTGATATTTCTATCCATCCATGATCAAAGAATAACGGTTCTTGAACCCATCATATATTACCCTTCGATCATACTGCTAAGGTCTCCCCAACAACATATGACCAGCATACATAGGTACCACATCACACCAAACTTCATCCTTATATCTACCAAGTGAAAAGGAAACTAATACTTGCCAATTTACCTTTACTATACCACTATCATTCAACCATTGTAACTTGTAAGGTTTGGATGCTTGATAGTAGGTAATTTCAATTTCTCCATGAGCAAGGTGCTTGCCATATTTGTAGTATGAAATAGATTTTCACATTGTTCACCATGTTCATCATTTTTATTTTGCAAACTAAGTGTGCATCAAACAATTAGATTTTTACCTTTAGCATACTCTACATCACTAGCATCCTCTAGAATGTCATCATCATCCTCTCTCTCACTTTCAAATTACACAATTCCATCCCTCATGATCATAACTCTCTTATTAGGACATTCACGTGCCACATGTCCATGCCCAAGGCACTTAAAACACTTAATACCTCTAGTTTGATTAGGTAGATTCTCACCTTTACCCTTGCTGCCTAATTTATTTCTGCCTTTAGTTTTATCAATTTTAGGCTTAACAATGGGTTTATCATCCTTTTTACTCCAATTCGATTACCAAGAAGAAGAAGAACTCAAATAAGGTTTTGAATCATACCTTGTGCCTTTTTTGTTGAGTTGCCTCTCAATCTTCATGGCCACATTCACCATGTCCTCAATCTCCACATATGTTACAACTCTACAAGATCAACAATGTTTTTGTTTAATCCACTCAAGAATCGAGCAATGGTGGCCTCATGATCTTCCTCCATATTAGCCCTTATCATGGCTATCTCCATCTCTTTGTGATACTCATTAACACTCATGGAACCTTGTGTCAAGATTTGTAGCTATTGATGCAAATCCCTATAGTAATAGCTAGGGACAAATCTCCTCATGATTTGTTTCATCTCCAACCAAGTCTCCATGGGCCTTTCACCATTTCTACGCCTATCTTTACATAATTGATCCCACCAAACAATAGCATAATCAAAAAATTCAATAGTAGCTAATTGTACCTTTTTCTCTTCGGAGTAGTTGTGACATTCAAAGATCATCTCCACTTTTTGTTCCCACTTCAAATAAACATCTAGATTATTCTTCCCTTGAAAAGAAGGAATTTTCATTTTGATACTACCTATGTTTCTGTCCACACCATCAAAATGTCCTCTCCTAGTTTGTCTCCTAGGATTAACATATTGACCAATTAGAGTAACTTGGTCATCATCCACGTCATTGCTACCATCATATTCATCATTGACAAAGGTTGGTTGTCTCCCATGCCATGGTTCACCTTGCAATCTATTATGCCGTGCCGTGATTGCCTCATCATGCCTTTCTAGATGATCTCTTACATCTCCCATCACTTTGAACATATGTTCAAATTGTTGCTGCATTGCTTGAACTAAAATATCATTTGATGAAGAACTCGCTTCTTTCTCTTTAGACATGTATACAACCTAAAAAACAAAGTTAGAACAACCTCACCAACACTCCGTCATATGTTTCGCTCTAAATTTGATTCACTTCACTCGTGGTTCACACAATTTTTTGCTTTTCTCGATACTGATCTCACTACTCTTGCCTTTTACCTATCTTGTTTTGTTATTTGAGTTCTTAGATCAACTAAGATACCTAAACAAACAATTCAAATTATGGCAATTCAAAAATAGTGAAATTGGGTAGGTTTAAAAGCAAACAAAAGATAGGCCAATTTAAAGGTGTGTGTAATGCACTTTAATCATAAGCAAAGACTAGAATTCAAATATCAATTGAACAAAGGAATTTTTTTTTTTTTCCGGAACGAAGAAAGATTTCCAAAATGAAACAAGACTTCAAATGAATAAAGATAGAATTCTGTAATTTACAAGAAATCCTTAAATCCACATTTTTTTTATAATTTTGATCTCTCTTTTTTTTTTTACGTTTGATTTTCCCTCTTTTTTTTTACCTTTGATTTTCTCTCTTTTTTTTTTACATTTTTATCTTCTTTTTTTTTTCTTATAATGTGCGGAATTACAAAGAAGAATAGTAATAACATAATAAGCACAACAATGAAGTTGAAGGAAGAACAATGATTATAGATATTGTGCAAAAAGAAGAAGACGAAGAAGAGAAAAGGAAAATCTAAAAGATAGCAAATAAATGGATATCCAAATCTCAAACTTGAGTCGAGCTCTGATACCAAATGATGTAAATCATCAACTTAGCAGTCATACACCCCGATAGCTAAAGTGTTATGATATATATGGAATGCAAATTGACCCCCTCCAATGAATGGAAACAAGACGAATCATTTGAAGTTAGGAAAACTATTCTAATCACTTTATCAATAAAAATTTGATGAAGTAATTAGAATAGCACTTTGATTCCTTTAAAATGCCACAAACTAAGAAGCATGATAAGTTGAAATGAAAAACAAAGATTTTTGGGTTTTGAACGCCATGAGCAGAAAAGCTTGATAAGTTCCGAAGTTCATGCAAGAACTTAAAAACAAAACACTCACTAGTATTAAAGTTAAATACACTTCTGAATTGTCCTTCTTACATAGGGAGTTAGCCTTGTTTATATAGTACAAAGGCCAAGTACAAAGGGAATGAATCCATTAAATACATTGAATGATATTCATATTCCTAATGCATAAATGTAGATTACTCATGAATCTACCTTGAATTGATTTGAATGATTATTCATGAATAAGCCCATAATTCCTAATATGGTATAATATGGCTGGATGACCTTTATTCTTCAAAATGGGTTAAAAATACATCTTTCTCTCAAGACTGGACTTTCTCTTCATGATGTAGATTTATTTGAATCAGGTTGACCATTTTAGGCTCTTCTTGTATCTATAGAACCTTGACTATGTTTTGACTAACTTGCTCCTTCCAAATGCCTTCTATTAAACAAGTTAAGGCTTCTTTCATTCTTTTAACTTTAGCTCTTGTCATTAGTCCTCCATGAATAGTTAAAGGATCTTTAGCAGAATTAAAATCAATTTGCTCATTCATGTCAGGGGAGATAGCTAGCTTGCACAAGTCAAGAAGAAGCAAAAACTTGCTTGCTTGCTTGCACATCTAAAGAGAAGATGCAAACGTACTTCATGTAGCTTGCTTCATGTAAAACACTGTATCTTACTAGCTTATTATCTTGCATTAGTTTTAAAAACTTGCTAACCTTCATACCTCAAAGAGAAGTAACACTTACCAAATTGCTAGCTTGCATATTGTACAATAATGTAAAATTTTGCTAGCTTGCACTTTGCAAAGGAAGCAAAAATGGCACTTCTCAAAAGAGAAGAAAGAGCTTGCTATCTTAAACATCACTAGCTTACCTATCTTAAGAAGAAAAAATACAAACTTGTAAAATTTATAATCATGTAAATCCTTAAAATTAATGATGATTTGGTGATTATGCATGTTGTAAAATGATATAAAATCGCTAGCTTACAAACTTCAACAAGAAAACTATCTTGCATTTGCTTTCAAAATTTTTGCTAGCTTGTATGTTGTAAACTTGCTATCTTACTATCTTGTATATCTACAACTTGATAGCTTGCATGATATAGCACTTGCTAAATTTTCTAACTTATATATTGCATGATGATAAATGTAATATTTGACATTATATCTCAAACACTTGATAGTTGCACTTCTCCTTTTTATTGATGACAAAGGGGGAGAAGTATGATGATGTTATGCATAAGTTTATAATAACATATTTCTTGGATATTTGAATCCAAGAGTTCTATCAATATGGCATATTGATAGAGGGAGTTTGTTTAAACTCCGAGAGTTTAGGTTAACTCCGTCATCAATTGGTTGTCATCATCAAAAAGGGAGAGATTATTGAATCTCATATTTTTGATGATAAAATAAATTGATAGTATTTATGATTTGATCTGCATTTTGAGTGATGTAGGATGCTTCGATCATGGAGAGATAATTAAAGCAGGAAGAATCATGTTGTGCCGGAGAAAAACGTGTCAGAAAATTGGACATTGGGCTAGAGAATCGGTCGAAGTATTGATAGAAGGCTTCGGGCCATGGATTCAGGCATCGGGCCAAGAAGAGTGGATATTGTGCCAAGGATATCAGAGTTGCAGAGGTCAACTGGCCGATTGTGCAATAGGCCACAAGAGAGGATGATGCGCCGAAGAATCGGACGAAGCGTCGATGGACCCATGATATGCCGGATGACATGATTCATTCTTGGAAATAATTGTCTAGATTGAAGTGCATTTTTATGTATGCAGGATCAACTATGATAACAAGGCATAAAGCAAAATGAAGTCCCGGAGTCAAGAACGTGATTTTGTTGGGAGTTCAAGAGTTCGTTGAAAGTCCGAACGTTCGTCGGAAGTTCTATCGGAACCAACCAAGAAGTCCAGGAGCTTGCCAAAGAAGCTTATCGGAACTCACCAAGAAGATCGTCTGAAGTCTAGGAGCTTGCTGGGAGTCTGCCGGAACATTGCCAAGAGTTCGTCGGAAGTTCGTCGGAAGCTCACTTGAAGAAACCAGACTTATTTTACTTAGAATATATCTTAGGAATTGTAGTTAGAGTATAATTAGAGTTGGGATTGGGAGGTAATCCCATCAACTCTATTAGGGGCTAACTAGGCCCGAAGTCGGGCTGGTTTGGGCCAGATTCAAGGCACAACTAGGGTGTTGAAAGCTTGGCCGACAGTGGCACCACCTGGGGAATAGCACCCCAGGAATTCTTGGTGGTGGTACCGCCCAGGCTGGGCAGTGGTACCGTCGACAATGAATGCTGTCAGCGGTGGTATAGCCCCTGTCAGGCAATGGTACCGCCTAGTGATAGATCCTGCGACGATAGTACCGCCCATGAATGACGGTGGTACAGCCAGTACCCAGGAAACCTGGGATGAGACCTTTTTAGGCTCCAAGTTTGAATAAACTTGAAGCCTATAAATACCCCTCTCATCCCTGGTTAACTAACACAATTATTAAGAGTGAGAAAAGAAAGAAACACTGCTATAATCTTATGTGAACTCCTCTCAAAGTTTTAAGTGTTAGAATAGTTTGAGAGAGGAGTAAGTGGGTGTATGGGTTATCTCCTAAACATAGTAAAAGGAGAAAGTGCTGTAAAAGGTGGTTGGTCTTTGCCTATTAAAGGAAGATCAATAGTGGATGCCGGTGGTCTCGATAGAAGAGGAATCGATAGAGTGGGTATTGGTCACGATGATCGAACCACCATACAAATATGGTTTGCCATTACTTTATGCAATTTACTTTAAACTGCAAACTGCCTTCTCATTACTTGTTATTGTTGAATATCAAAATTTGATGATGAAACTAATTGATAAGTGTTTATGATTTGATTTACATTTTGAGTGACGTAGGATGCTTCGATCAGAATGAGACAATTAAAGCAAGAAGAATCATCTTGGGTCGGAGAAAAATATATCAGAAGATTGGACATCGGGTCGGAGGATCAATCGACGTATCGACAGAAGGCTTCGGGTCATGGATTCAGACATCTGACCAAGAAGAGTGGATATTGCACCAAGGATACTGAAATTGTAGAAGTCAACTAGGCGATTGGGCAATAGGCCGCAAGAGAGGACGATGCGCCAAAGAATCGGACGAAGCATCGATGGACCAATGACATGCCGGATGACATGATTCATGATTAGTAATAATTGTCTAGATCAAAGTATGTTTTTATGTGTGCAGGATTAACTATCATCGAAAGGCATATGTTAGGATCAAGAGCACTAAGAGGGGTGAATTAGTGCAGCGGAAAACTTTCAACGTTTAAAATTGCATTCGTACGACAGAGCCGATTTCAGTAGAAAAGTCGATTCGTAAATTTCTTTAACTTAAGATTAGGGAAGAAGCAGTTAAAAAAAATCTGTTAAGGTAGTTTGCAGTTGTGATGGAAATCAGAATGTAAGCACAAACTGAAATACGATGTTCGTACGAGAAAAGCGATTTACGTCTAAACACGATTCGGAAAATACTGAGCTTGGAAACGCAATCGTAAAAGCGCAAAAGGCAGTAAGCTATGAAGGAGGTTTGCAGTAAGGATAATTAGTTCAAAGTAAATGCAAACCAGAGAAGATGGGAGTTTACAATGGTTCGGTCAATCGTGACCTACATCCACTCCTCCGATTCCTCTTCCATTGAGGCCACCGGCATCCACTAACGATATTCCTTTACTAGGCGAAGATCAATCTCCGTCTTACACACCACTTCTCCTTTTACTGGGTTTAGGAGACAACCCTTACAAGCACTCACTCTCTCTTAAACAGAATTTTAACACTAAAGCTAGAGGAGGGAAATTCTAGAGATTGCAGTAGTGTTTTCTCTCTTTTAATCTCTCTATGTTTGTATCTTTTACTCAGGGAATGGAGGGGTATTTATAGGCTCCAAACTAGTTTGAATTTGGAGCTCAAATATGTCATCTCCTGGAATTCCGGGGTCTAGCGGTTGCAACGCCTGACTGGGGCAGTTGCACCGCCTGACAATGCTCGAAGATTGAGCCTTTGGGCGGTGCCACTGCTTGTCAGGGGCGGTTGCACCGCCTGGCAGAGTTCGGAGACCGAGCTCAAGCGGTGCCACCGCCTAACTGGGGCGGTTGCACTGCCCAGCCAGAGCTCGGAGACCGAGCTCAAGCGGTTGCACCGCTGTCAGGGGCGGTTGCACCGCCCAGTCTCGCTCGGAGACTGAGCCTTGGCGGTGCCACCACCTGCCTGGGGTGGTTGCACCACCTAGCTTTGCTGGGAGATCCTCTCCTAGGCGGTGCCACCGTCGACCTTGGCGGTGCCACCGCCGACCTTGGCGGTGCCACCGCCTACACTATTTCAGCTCACTGGTTGGGCTCCAAACTTGGCACAAACCAGTCCGAACTTGGGCCCAATTGGCCCCTACTTGGGTTATAGGATTAACACCTAATCCAAACCCTAATTATCGTGCTAACTATGAATTTAGAGATATTTTCTAAGCTATTATAAATTTCGCAAGTCAAGACTTCTTCTAGCGAGCTTCCGGCAAACTTCCGGCGGTCTTCCGATGAACTCTCGGAAACCATTCTGTGGACTCCCGGCAAGCTCCTCGACTTCACGATTTGATCTTGGCGAGTTCCAAGAAGCTTCTTCGACAAGCTCCGATCTTTCACGACGAGCTCCGCGAACTTCCAACGAACCTTCTGGCAAGCTTCCGAAAAACCTTTCGGCAATCTCCCAACTCATTCTCGGCTAATTCCGGTAGCATTCCCGACGAACCTTCGGACTTCCATCGCACTCTCGAACTCGCAACGAATCCTTTGCGCTTGACTCCGATACTTTGTTTTGCTTTATGTCTTCATCGTTATCATAGTTAATCCTACACAATTAAAACAAAACTTCGATCGAGACAATTAATCCTAAGTAATTAACCAAGTTGTCCGGCATGTCATTGGTCCCTCGACGCTTCGTCTGATTCTTCGGCGCATCATCCTCTGCTGCGGTCTATTACCCAATCGGCTAGTTGACTCTGCAACTCCGATATCCTTGGCACAATACCCGCTCTTCTTGGCCCAATACTCGAGTCCACGGCCCGAAGCCTTCTGTCGATACGTCAACCGATCCACTAACCCGACGTCCAATCTTCTGACATGTTTCTCCGACACAACATGATTTTTCCTACTTTAATTGTCTCATCATGATCGAAGCATCCTGCGTTACTTAAAACATAGATTAAAACATAAACACATATCAAGTGGTTTCATCATCAAAATACGAGATTCAACAATTTCCCCCTTTTTGATGATGACAACCACTTGATGACGGAGTTAACCTTAACTCCCGGAGTTTAAACAAACTCCCCCTATCAATATGCCATATTGATAGAACCTTGAATTCAAACTGAATTCAAGTTATTGCAATATTCATCATGAATACTTGCAACATATCATCATGAACTTATGCATAAACTTATGCATAACATGTCATGTCATTAACATACTTCTCCCCCTTTGTCATCAACAAAAAGGAGAAGTACCACAATCAAGTGTTTGGAATATTAGTTCAACTTATTGCATGAAAAACATAATATCAAGTTTTATCATCATGCAGTTTTGAAGTCAGAAAATTTAGCAAATATTACATCATGCTTAGAACATTTAAGCTATCAAGTTTCAGATATGCAAGTTTTACAGTATACAAGATAGCACTTTTGGTAATGTTCAAGATAGCAAGTTCTACATCATGCATGCTAGCAATATTATAACATTTTAGAACATGCAAGCTATCAGTTTTGAGATATTCAAGAAAGCAACTCTTGCTTCTTGAGATATACAAATTTGTTAAGTTTTGCTAGATGTGCAAGTTTGCATTTTTGCCTCTTTTCATAATGTCCACGCTAGAAATTCTTGCTCCCCCTTTGTCATTGTCAAAAACAAGGGAAGACCCTTATATCAATATTCATATTATAACAAAGGTAAGTATCAATCTTATTTGTGTATCATTATATATTCAAATTTAAACTTACACAATTTAAAAAACCTTATTTTTCATGCACGATACCGAAAAATAAATCAATCATCATTAATGGGCATATTATACATGATACTCAAACATTAAAATTTTTAAGCATTTGTCAACATGTTGATCATAATACCAAACATTCATCATTTAAAGCATTCATGATATACATCATGTGCAATAAATACATCATGTACATCATTATCATAAGTATTGCATGCATCATTTTAACTTCATGAATATTTCATCATTACATGCATCATATCAAAACATTACAAGCCATTCAAGCCATAAATACAAAGAAATCATGTCATGAAGGATAAAATCATTTGAATACCAAAAGACATGATTTATATAGTAAATATCTTCTTTAAATAAAATATCAAAAAAAATCATAGGAGTACAAAGAAGAGATTTTGTTTTAAAAGAAAATCAAGTAATAACTCCAAGAACTCACAAGGAAAAATCATGATTCATTTAGAAAATATCCTCTCAAGAGAATATCAAGTAAAATCATAAAAGATCGATTAATGATGAATTTTGATTTATAATAAAATCTCATGTATCAAATGTCGAGTAATCAAAATGATGATTTAAATAAAAAATATCACAAGTTATATTTAAGAGAAAAATCATCATTCATTTTTAACTCATTTAATTTGTCACATCAATATTTCTTAGATATGCATGATACAAATCTTCAACATATAATATGCATAAATTCAAAATTTGAAAGGAGAAGGGAAGAAATCAAAGGTACAAAGATTTCAACCATCTCATAAGCAAATGTAAGACCAAGTCATGAATCCAAAATTCCATAAATCAAAATGATCATCAAAGGTAATCTCATGTTATTCCAAGAAATCAATATCATGATTTTGATAAAACTCATTTCAAATTTAAATCATAAAAATCACTTTTATGATTCACAAAATTCATAACATAGGTCGATTCATGATTTCATTGATAATATATTTTCCCCCTTTTTTAAGTATTTGATTTCATGTTAGCATGCTTTTTTATTTATGTTAAATAAAAACATGCATTAACGTTTAGGATCGAAAAATGAATTTCGTCATAAGACCATCAAGATCAATATATTCTAAAAAATTAATTGTTATGGTCAAGAAAATCCAAAAATTAAGTTTAACACTTTCATGCATTCGGACATGGTTTTGCCATATGTTTTTCAAATACACTCATGAAAATAACACATGCTTATCATCATGTATAACTTAAAATCTCATGCATAAAATTGTCAATCATTGTATCAAAAACATTTAATATTTTCATTACATCATTATGCATTACTTCAAATCAAACATGATTTCATTCAACAATGTTAATCAAACATGATACACATTATTACTTCTTAACCATGATTTCATATTTTCAATCAAAATCATTTTGTTTGTTTATCAAAAAATATGCAATGTTATCATTTTCGAAATTACTAGCATGATCACAATTTTTATATTTTTATTTTTAAACATGTAATTTTCAAGAAAATTAATTCTAAACTAAAAAACAAAATACATCATGAAAGCATCGAGTAATTTCAAAATAAATCAAGGGGATTTCGATTACCTTTTTATTGAAAGCGGTTAAGGCATAGTTTGCCACCTCGCCTTTCTTGATTTTCTCCTCGTCTTCGGAGGAGCTCGATTCATCCCACTTTATGTTCTTCTTCTTTGGCCTCTTCCTCCGTTCAAGTTCATTGTTTATTTTAGATTTTTGTTTAATAAACTTATTAAGATTTACTGTTCGAAGTTCAAGTTCATCATTGTCCTCATCACTTGAGTCATCGCTCAAGTGGTATTCATTTGTCCGGGGTTCCAAATCCTTCCTGTTCTTTGGAAGGTTGTTTTGTTCATCATGTTCATCATGTGCATTGTGCACCATTTCATATATCATCAACGAACCAATTAGTTCTTCAAGTGGTAAGTTGTTTAGGTTTTTAGCTTCTTGTATTGCAGTTACTTTTGAATCCCACTTCTTAGAAAGAGAATGTAAAATCTTGTTTACGAGTTCAAAATCCGAAAAATATTTGCCAAGAGCTCTTAAACCTTTGACAACATCCATGAAATGGGTGTACATGTCAACAATGGTTTCGCAAGGCTTCATTTGAAAAAGTTCGTAAGAATGCACGAGAATGTTGATTTAGGACTCTTTCACTCGGCTAGTGCCTTCATGAGTGACCTCAAGAGTTCTTCAAATATCAAAATCTGAATCATACATCGAAACGCGATTAAATTCATTTTTGTCAAGTGCACAAAATAAGGCATTCATAGCCTTTGCGTTTAAAGAAAAATACTTCTTCTCCAAATCCGACCATTCGTTCATCGGTTTAGAGGGAAGTTGAAAACCGTTTTCATCAATATTCCATAAATCCAAATTCATAGAAATTAAGAAAACTCTCATTCGAGTTTTCCAATAAGAGTAGTCCAATCCGTTAAACAACGGTGGACGAACAACCGAAAACCCTCTTTAAAGCTATGAAGAGCCATTTCTCTCGAGTGTCAATCTGAAATGAGAAATACCAGGCTCTAATACCAATTGTTATGATCAAGAGCACTAAGAGGGGGAGGGGTGAATTAGTGTAGCGGAAAAAAATCAACGTTTAAAACTCCGTTCGTACAACAAAGATGATTTCAGTAGAAAAGTCAATTCGTAAATTTCATTAACTTAAGATTAGGCAAGAAGCAGTTAAAATAAATCTGTTAAGGTAGTTTGCAGTTGTGATGGAAATCAGAATGTAAGCGCAAACAGAAATACGATGTTCGTACGAGAAAAGCGATTTACGTCTAAACACGATTCGGAAAATACTGAGCTTGGAAACACAATCGTAAAAGCGCAAAAGGCAGTAAGCTATGAAGGAGGTTTGCAATAAGGATAATTAGCTCAAAGTAAATGCAAACTAGAGAAGACAGGAGTTTATAGTGGTTCGGTCAATCGTGACCTACATCCACTCCTTCGATTCCTCTTCCGTCGAGGCCACCGGCATCCACTAATGATCTTCCTTTACTAGGCGAAGATCAATCTCCTTCTTATACCCCTCTTCTCCTTTTACTGGGTTTAGGAGACAACCCTTCCAAGCACTCACTCTCCTCTCTTAAACAGAATTTTAACACTTAAGCTAGAGGAGGAAAATTCTAGAGATTGCAGTAGTGTTTTCTCTCTTTTAATCTCTCTATGCTTGTATCTTTTACCCAGGGATTGGAGGGGTATTTATAGGCTCCAAACCAGTTTGAATTTTGAGCACAAATCTATCATCTCCTAGAATTCCAGGGTCTGGCGGTTGCACTGCCTGACAGGGCTCGAAGATTGAGCTTCGACTAACTAGGGCGGTTGCACCGCCGAGCCAGAGCTCGGAGACCGAGCTTAGGCGATTGCACCGCTGTTAGAGGCGGTTGCACCGCCCAGTCTCGCTCGGAGACTGAGCCATAGCGGTGCCACCGTCTGCCTGGGGCGGTTGCACCGCCCAGCTTTACTGGGAGATCCTCTCCTGGGCGGTGCCACCGTCGACCCTAGCAGTGCCACCGCCTACACTATTTCAGCTCACTGTTGGGCTCCAAACTTGGCCCAAACCAGTCCGAACTTGGGCCCAATTGGCTCCTACTTGGGTTATTGGATTAACACCTAATCCTAACCCTAATTAATGTGCTAACTATGAATTTAAAGATATTTTTTAAGCTATTATAAAGTTCGCAAGTCAAGACTTCTTCTAGCGAGCTTCCGGCAAACTTCCGACGGTCTTCCGATGAACTCTCGGAAACCATTCTGCGGACTCCTGGCAAGCTCCTAGACTTCATGATTTGATCTTGGCGAGTTCCAATGATCTTCTTCGGCAAGCTCCGATCTTTCTCGGTGAGCTCCGTGAACTTCCAACGAACCTTCCGGCGAGCTTCCGAAAAACCCTTCGGCAATCTCCCAACTCATTCTTGGCTAGTTCCGGTAGCATTCCCGACGAACCTTCGGACTTCCATCGAACTCTCGAACTCGCAACGAATCCTTCGCGCTTGACTCCGACACTTTGTTTCGCTTTATGTCTTCATCGTTATCATAGTTAATCCTGCACAATTAAAACAAAACTTCAATCGAGATAATTAATCCTATGCAATTAACCAAGTTGTCCGGCATGTCATTGATCCCTCGACGCTTCGTCTGATTCTTTGGCGCATCGTCCTCTCCTGCGGCCTATTGCCCAATTGGCCAGTTGACTCTATAACTTTGATATCCTTGGCACAATACCCGCTCTTCTTGGCCGAATGCTCGAGTCCACGGCCCGAAGCCTTCTATCGATATGTCGACCGATCCACTTACCCGACGTCCAATCTTCTGACATGTTTCTCCGGCACAACATGACTTTTCCTGCTTTAATTATCTCATCATAATCTAAACATTCTGCATTACTTAAAACACAGATTAAAACATAAACACATATCAAGTAGTTTCATCAACAAAATACGAGATTCAATAGCATAAAGCAAAATGAAGTTCTAAAGTCAAGAACACGATTTCGTTGGGAGTTTAAGAGTTCATCGGAAGTCCAGACATTCGTCGGAAGTTCTGTTGGAACCAATCGAGAAGTCCAAGAGCTTGTCAAAGAAGCTCATCGGAACTCGCCAAGAAGATCGTCGTGAAGTCCAGGAGCTTATCGAGAGTCTACCGGAACATTACCGAGAGTTCGTCGAAAGTTCACCGGAAGAAATCAAACTTATTTTGCTTAGAATATGTCTAAGGAATCGTAGTTAGCACATAATTAGAGTTAGGATTGGGAGGTAATCCCCTCAACTCTGTTAGGGGCCAACTAGGCCCGAAGTTGGGCTAGTTTGGGCCATATTCAAGGCCTAACTAGTGTGTTGAAAGCGTGGCCGGCGATGGCACCGCTTAAGGAATAGCACCCTAGAAATTCTCGGTGGTAGTACCGCCTAAGTTGGGCGATGATACCACCAATAGTGAATGCTACCAGCGAAGGTACCGCCCTTGTCAGCCGGTGGTACTGCCTAGTGGCAGATCTTGCGGTGGTAGTACCACCCATGAATGGCAGTCATACTGCCAGTACCCAGGAAACCAGGGATGAGACCTTTTTATGTTCCAAGTTTGAATCAACTTAAAGCCTATAAATACCCCTCTTATCCCTGGTTAACTAACACAAGTGTTAAGAGTGAAAAAAGAAAGAAACACCACTATAATCTTATGTGAACTCCTCTTAAAGTTCTAAGTGTTAGAATAGTTTGAGAGAAGAGTAAGTGGGTGTAAGGGTTATCTCCTAAACCCAGTAAAAGGAGAAAGTGTTGTAAAGGTGGTTGGTCTTCTCCTATTGAAGGAAAATCGATAGTGGATGCCGGTGGCCTCAACGGAAGAGGAATCGATGGAGTAGATGTTGGTCACGACGACCGAACCACCATAAAAATATGGTTTGCCTTTACATTGTGCAATTTACTTTAAACTACAAACTGCCTTCTCATTATTTGTTACTATTGAATCTCGGATTTTGATGATAAAACTAATTGATAAGTGTTTATGATTTGATTTATATTTTGAGTGATGCAAGATGCTTCGATCAGGATAAGACAATTAAAGAAAAAAGAATCATGTTGTGCCGGAGGTAAACATGTTAGAAGATTGGACATTGGGCTAGAGGATCGGTCGATGTTTCAATAGAAGGCTTCAGGCCATGGATTCGAGCATCAGGCCAAGAAGAGCAGATATTACGCCAAGGATATCGGAGTTGCGGAGTTAACTAGCCGATTGGGCAATAGGCCGCAAGAGAGGATGATGCACCGAAGAATCGTACGAAGCGTCGAGGGACCAATGACATGCCGGACAACATGATTAATGCTTAGTATTAATTGTCTAGATCGAAGTATGTTTTTACATTTGCAGGATTAACTATGATAGCAAGGCATGAAGCAAAATAAAGTCCCGGAGTCAAGGACGTGATTTTATCGGGAGTTCGTCGGAAGTCTGGACGTTAATCGGAAGTTCTATCGAAACCAACCGAGAAGTCTCAGAGCTTACTAGAGAAGCTCATCAGAACTCACCAAGAAGATTGTCGTGAAGTCTAAGAGCTTGTCGGGAGTCCACTGTAACATTGCCGAGAGATCGTCGGAAGTTCGTCGGAAGATCGCCGGAAGCTCGTCGGAAGAAACTAGACTTATGGACTTATTTAGCTTAGAATATATCCTAGGAATCGTAGTTAGCACATAATTGGGTTTGGATTTGAGCCAACCCAATTAGGGGCCATTTGAGACCATGTAAGGTCTGTGTTGGGCCCAATGAAAGGCCCAAATAGTGCCCCAAGAGGTGACACCATTATGGCATAGTCTCCAAGAATGTGTTAGGCAGTGGTATTGCCGATCTAGGTGGTGGTACCGCCCAGACACAGCCTCTGAGAGGTTGTAGGCGGTGGTACCACTAGTCTAGGTGGTGGTACCACATAGTGTTAGGCGGTGGTACTGCCAGACTAGGCGGTGGTACTGCCTAGCGTAGTGTTAGTGTCAGACTGACACTAGCAGTCATACCGCCCGTGCCCGGGAAACCCAGGATGAGATATTTTTAGGCTCCAAGTTTGAATCGACTTGAAGCCTATAAATACCCCTCTCATCCCTGGTTAAAATATACATAAGCACAGAGTATTTATAGAGGTCCCCTGTCAAACCCTAATGGGTCCTCCCCTAGTGGGTTTTGGATCTGCATCCAATAAGACAAGGGCTCCGTCGGATATCTCATATCCGAACCTCTATTCATCGCAATGCCTACCATATGTGTGTGACCCTCTAGGCCCAATATCGAGCTGGTCGTGAGTCATACCTATCAGAACTCCTTCTAACTCAGTGAATTATTATCTCTGTAATAAGTCACTCGACTCATCGACTACGGACGTACTATGCCACTACGTCGTAGTCCCCAGATGATATAGGGGAATCCAATCCATTGGACCTGTCTGTCCTCAGTTACCGTGTACCTATAGTCCCTCATCCATCTAATATACCAGAGACCGTATATCGAGCATGGTGTTGTCAGACCTACACGGTTTCTTCTCGAGTCTCGCTCTAATCGGATTCTCCCGGAGAACTCTTTCTCTCTCAACCCGAATGACCCTGGCCAGGGATTTGTTTGAGCAAGAACACATGAGATATTCCTCTCATGATGCCAAGAGTGGATGATCCTCTATCGACACTCAATAGCCCTCGTAAGGTCGACTACCACTCCCAATGACTAGTTGTACTAGATCTGGGACAGCCAAACCTATAAGTCTGGTATCAAATAGTGGAGCACTCATACAGGACATCCTTGGTGTCTCAAGTCTAAAGACCAGATACACCACTAGGACTACAGAATCGCTGTCTGACAATAAGGCATCATCAACCATCCAGCATTCCGTAAGCGGAACAATCAGTGAACTCATTCTCCAATGAGCACCTATACTGTATCCATAGTGTCCCTACATAAGCAGCTATGAGACCAGCTGCATCCATCATATGGACAAGTATACAGCACACCAGTCTGTCCGGTTATCACGATATCCCTGTCGAGTAACCTATGACCGAGATTATTTAGGATATGTGTTTAAAGGTGAATCGATCTCACTATCGTGATCTCATCACGATCCGATTCCCATTGCACAAATCCAAGGACATCACAATATATGTATGCATTTATGCAATAGTTATAAAGTGATATATGCCAAAATATAATAAGCAAAAATATTCTATATTAAGTCACACGTGCCATCACTCACGTGATTGGCTTGCTGGGCACCTATGACTAGCAGTTCAATGGGACGGATTACACCTATTGAAAAACTAGAATAAGGATTTTTCTAATTTCTATGGATTTTGAGTTATGGAACATTGTGGAAATCAACTTTTAAAACTTTTCTCTTCCAATGAATGATTGGAATGAGTTAGAGAAGAAGACTTTTGCTTTAAATGCCAAGTCAATGAATGTCTTGTTTTGCGCATTAGATAAAAATGAGTTCAATCAAGTATCTATTTGTGAAATGACTTTCGATATTTGGAATACATTCGAAATCACTCATGAGGGCACTAGTAGAGTAAATGAGTCCAAAATTAATTTTTTAGTCCATACTTATGAATTATTTCGGATGAAACTAAGTGAGACCATTGGAGATATGTACACCTAGTTTACGGATATCATCAATAGTCTAAAAGGACTTGGTAAAAGTTTTTCTAATTTCGAACTTGTTAACAAAATATTAAGATCCCTCCCAAAGAGTTGGGATCCTAAAGTAACGGTAATTTAAGAAGCCAAGGACTTATACAACTTTTCACTCGAAAAACTTATTGGGTCTTTGATGACCTTTGAATTGACTTGAAATGCTTATGAAGAGCTTAAGAACAACCTTTCAAAGAACAAGAATGATATAGCACTAAAAACTCATGAAGACCACTTGAAAAAAAATTCAAGTGATGAGGACTATGATGATGACTTGGCACTCTTGACAAGAAAGTTTAAAAAATTCATAAAAACAAATAAATCTATAAATGACATTAAAATCAAAATTGAACCCAAGAAAGAACAAGTTATATGCTACGAAAGTAAGAAGCCAGGATATTTCAAAAGTGAATGTCCCTTAGTGAAGAAGAAGCAACCAAAGAAGAAGAATGTGCTCATAGCAACGTAGGATGATTCGAGCAATTCCAAAGGCAAAGAACAAAGCAACAAGGAGATCACCAACTATGCACTAATGGCTATCGGAGATGAGCTAAGTAGTTCATTAGATGCAAAGTTATCTTTCAGCTTTTAATTGCTTTTCATGATTTGTTTATGAATGTATAATAATGAGCAAAAAGCTTAATTGTGTGAAAAAGGGCATGCCATTTTAAATAATGAATTTGAAAAACTTAAGCATGATAATTATTTATTACCTCCATGTACTAAGTGTGAACACTTAGAGGCACTTAAGAAGGAAAACTTACTACTCAAAAAAACTTTAGAAAAGTTTAAGGTTGATAGCAAGTCCATGAACATGATCTTTACCAATAAGAGTCACGTTCATAGAAGAGGCGGAATCGGATTTGTGAGTAGCTGTCACTAAAATCCAACCACCTTTGTTAAAGGCCCTACCTTGCATGTATCAAACCCCATCAAATGCAACTTTTGTTGTAAACTCAGACATGTTGCTTATAAATATCCATTTAAGATATATAGTCCACACAAATTGATTTGGGTTCTTAAAGAAACCATAAATAACTCCATGCAAAATGACAAGTTGAGTAGAATGATTTTTGAGGTACCTAAGGTCAAATGGTTATCTAAAAATCATTCTTTTTTTAAGAAATATTTACCATCATAAGCTAAGAGCAAGAGATGGTACCTTGATAGTAGATACTCAAGGCAGATGACCAGAGATTCATCTAAATTCTCTAAGCTCACTAGCTTAGACGAAGAGTATATCACCTTCAGAGATAACAATAAGGGTAAAATCATTAGCAAAGGAACTATAGGTAACAAATTCAACTTTTTGTTTAAAGATGTGTTATTGGTTGATGGCTTAAAGCATAATCTTTTGAGCATTAGTCAGTTGTATGATAAATGATACATCATTAAATTTGAATTCAATGCTTACATTATTGAAAAACCACACAATAATATATCTATGATTGCCCTAAAATAAAATAATATATACACTATTGACATTGATGATCTTTATAATGAAATATATTTTTCGATTTTGAATGACGATGCTTGGCTTTAGCATAGGCGATTAGGTCATAATAGCATGAAACTAATCTCTCAAATCTCATCTAGAGAACTTGTAAGAGGTATTCCAAACATTAAGTTTAGTAAAGATAATATATATAATGTTTGCCAATTAGGAAAATAAATAAAAAGTAGTTTTAAGTCAAAGAATCAAATAAGTACCTCTAGACCATTGCAATTAATCCATATGGATTTATTTGGATCAATTGATACAACAAGCCTAGGAGGTAGCAAATACACCTTTGTAATTATATATAATTATTGTAGATACATTTGGACTTACTTCTTGGCATACAAAATTGATTCTTTTAGGTATTATTCTAAGTTTAGTAAACTTGTTTAAAATGAAAAAGGCTTTATGATTTCATCAATTTGGAGTGATCATAGTGGTGAATTTTAAAACCATGATTTTCAAATTTTTGTGAATCTAATGGATACAATCATAATTTCTTTACTCCGAGAAATCCTCAACAAAATGAAGTAGTAGAAAGAAAAAATAGGAGTTTACAAGAAATGACAAGAACCATGTTGAATGAACATAGCCTACGCAAATATTTTTGGGCCAAAGCCGTTAACATGACATACTATGTCATGAATAGGGTACTAGTAAGACCATTATTTTCCAAAACTCTTTATGAATTATAGAGTAACAACAAACCCAATATTTTGTATTTTAATGTTTTCGGTTGTAAATGTTTTATCTTGAATGAAAAAGATGCCTTAGGAAAATTTGATGAAAAATCTAATGAAGGCATTTTTCTTAGTTATTCTTCTATTTCAAAAGTCTTTCATATCTTTAATAAAAGAACTTTGGTCATAGAAGAGTCTATTTTTGTTGTCTTTAATGAAGTCTCCAAATTTAAGAAAAATGAGTTTCATGATGATCTTAATTTCGATGCTTTGAATTTAAATGAATCCTCTCCTCCAACTAGCAACTTAGATACATCTTCTTCGGAAACATCCTTACCTAAGGAATAGAAGTATGTAGATATTCATCCTAAGAAGCTAATCATAGGAGGCACATCAAAAGGGGTTCAAACTTGTTCTTCTCTTAAAAATTATTGTACCAATGCCGCTTTTCTTTCTCAAATTGAACCAAAATGCATTATTGAAGCCTTGAAAGATAATTCATGAGTTATCACAATGCAAAAAGAGTTGAACTAATTTGAGAGAAACGAGGTGTGAATGCTTGTTCTGAGGTCAAATGATCATTTAGTTATTGGTACTAAATGGGTCTTTAGAAACAAGTAAGATGAATTTGGTATTATGGATAGAAACAAAGCTAGATTAGTAGCCAAGGATTTTAATTAAGAAGAATGTATCGATTATGAAAAAATATTCGCTCCTATGATAATATTAGAAGCCATAAAGATGCTCCTTGCCTATGCTTGTAGTAATAATTTTAAGTTAGTTCAAATGGATGTTAAAAGTATTTTTTTAAATAGCTTTATTTTTTAAGAAGTATATGTTGAATAACTACCTAGATTTGAGAACTCACTTTTTCCTAATCATGTGTTTAAGTTAACTAAAGCTCTATATAGATTAAAACAAGCCCCGAGGGCTTAGTATGAGAGACTTAGCTCCTTTCTTATCCAAAATAATTTCTTTAAAGGCAAAGTCGATACTATATTGTTTATTAAAAATTTCGAAAATGACTTTCTTGTTGTTCAAATTTATGTTGATGATATTATTTTTGGTTCTACAAATAAATCCTTATATGAATCATTTGCTAAGAGTATGAGCCAAGAGTTTGAAATGAGTTTAATGCGTGAACTAACTTTCTTTTAAGGCTTACAAATCAAACAACTTAGTGATGATATTTTTCTTAGTCAAACCAAATTTGCATTAGAATTGTTAAAATGGTTTAATATGGATAGTTTAAAAGCTATCAATACTCCTATGAGTACCTCCACTAAGTTTGACATTGACGAAATTGGAGAAAGCTTTGATAAAAAAACTTATAGAGGTATGATAGGCAGTTTACTATACCTCACCGTAACTAGACCGGACATCATGTTTAGCATAGGACTTTATGCTAGATTTTAATCTAATCCTAAGCTATCTCATCTTAAACCCGTCAAAAGAATTCTTACATATCTTAAATGAACCTCTAATATAGGATTATGGTATCCAAAATATGAAAACTTTGAATTAATTGCTTATGCTAATGCAGATTTTGCTGAATGTAGAGAAGATAAAAAAAGCATATCCAAAACAAATCAATTCTTAGGTCATGCACTTATTTTTTGGTCTTCCAAGAAACAAAACTCGGTTGCATTATCTACAACCGAAGCTGAGTATATAGTAGCTGGTGCATGTTGTGCATAAGTTTATAGATTAAAAATATATTAGAAGATTATAGAATTCACCTTAAGAATATTCTCATAAAATGTGATAACATAAGTGCAATATGTTTAACAAAAAAACCTATTTAACACTCTAGAACTATATATATTGACATTAGGCATCATTTTATAAGAAATCATATTAATAACTATGATATATCTTTATAGTTTATTGATACAAAATATTAATTAACTGATATCTTTACAAAACCTTTAAATGAAGAACAATTTGATTTTATTAGAAGCGAGTTCTAGATGTTAAACTATTCGAATACATGAGCTTGTTGTATATCTTTCCCAAACTTTCTTAATTTTTCATAAATATTGTTTTCATGAATTTATTTTATTTCATAAATAAAGCTTTCATGAAATCTGGAATTTCTATCTTACTCTTAACTTAGTATCAGATTTACTTCATACTCTTATTCCATCACTTAATGATTTTTGATATACTTAGTCTCTTCACTCATGGATTTCATTGACAAATACATATCTCATGGATTTCATTCATGGATTTTTGATCCTTCATTTGACGTTCCTTTCCTATGAATTCTTCCTTACTCCTCTCATAAAATAAGAATTTTTATGGACTTTTAGTATGTGATGATCATGTTAAATCTCGGATTTTGATGATGACATCAATTGTCATTTGTTATCTAATTCATATGATGAAATAAGTGTGCAGGATTAACTACAATGAAAGTAAGACATGCAACAGGAGTTGTGTCGGAGTTAGGACTATGATCACGTTGGGAGTTCGAGAGCTTGACGGAAGTTTGGACGGTCGTCGGAGGTTCTGCGGGAACAAATCTGAGAAGTCCAGGAGCTTGCCAAAAGAAGCTCGTCAAAACTCGCCAAGTGGATCGTCGCAAGTCCAGGAGTTTGCCAGAAGTCCGTAGGAGCATCATCGGAGGACCGTCGGATGTTCGTCGGAAGTTCGCCGGAAGCTCGCCAGAAGAAGCGATTGACGCACCGGAGTAAGCTATAGTAAAAGTCTTAATAATTGTCGTAGTTAGCACGATGATTAAGTTAGAATTGGGAGGTGATCCCATTAACTTAATCTAGGGGCAATTGGGCCCTTGAAAGAATCAAATTGGGCCGAATGGATCAACCCATTCGGACCCAGATCACTTACCCAGAGGTGGCACCGCCTAGGTCGGTGGTGGCACCGCTTAGGTCGGCGGTGGCACCACCCAGGGCTCAGTCTCTGAGTTCTAGCTAGGCAGTGCAACTGCCTCTGACAGCGGTGCAACCGCCCTAGTCAGGCGATGGCATCGCCTGAGCTCGGTCTCCGAGCTTTGCCAGGCGGTGCAACCGCCCCTAACAAGCGGTGGCATCGCCCAGAGGCTCAGTCTTCGAGCCTTGTCAGGCGGTGCAACCGCCCCAGTCAGGCGGTGCAAGCGCCAGACCCTGAAATTTTGGGAATTGACATTTTTGAGCTCGGAATTCAAACTGGTTTGCGGCCTATAAATACCCCACTCTTTCAGCAATGAAAGAGCAACGAAAAACCACCAAAATCCTGATCTTACTCTGAGATTTTTGAGCTCAAAAGTGTTGTAATAAGCTAAAGGTTCTTCTCCCTCTTTTCTTCCAAGTTCAGATCTTTCAAGAGAGGAGAGAAAAGTTTGTAAGGGTTGTCTCCAAAGCCCGTCAAAAGGAGTGAATCTGTAAAAGGGTTGTTGGCCTTCGCCTATTAAAGGAAGGCCTCTAGTGGACGTCGGCGACCTCATCGGTGGAGGAAGCCAGTAGTGGATGTAGGTCAAGATTGACCGAACCACTCTAAATCGCGCTGCTCTCTGGTTTGCATTTACTTTGAGCTTATTATCCTTACTGCAAACCTCCTTCATAGCCTACTGTCTTCTGCGCTTTTACGATTGTGTTTCCAAGCTCAATATTTTTCGAATCGTGTTTAGACGTAAATCGCTTTTCTCGTACGAACATCGTATTTTAGTTTGCGCTTACATTCTGATTTCCATCACAACAGCAAACTGCCTTAACAGATTCATTTTAACTGCTTCTTGCCTAATCACAAGTTAAAGTGATTTACGAATCGGCTTTTCTACTGAAATCGCTTTTACCGTATGAACATCGTATTTCAGTTTGCGCTTATATTTTGATTTCTATCATAACTGCAAACTGCCTTTATAGATTTGTTTTAACTGCTTCTTACCTGATCTTAAGTCAAAGAAATTTACGAATCAACTTTTCTACTGGAATAGGTTTTGTCGTACAAACATAGTTTTAAACGCTGAAAGTCTTCCGTTGCACTAATTCACCCCCCCCCTCTTAGTGCTCTTGATCCTAACAGATCACTTGCAAGACTAAGGATTTGATTTTATATGGACATCTTGATCCTTTTAGTGAATCCTTTCTCTTTGTTAAAATAGAAGCTTGATTTGATGAAACTCATTTATTATTTTGGATTTGACTTGGTCCAAATCCTTTCATGAATTTGGTTCTTGATGAATTCCTCCCTTACTCTTCTTCCTCTTCTTATTTTTATGACAAAGGAAGAAAGAAACTTGAACATCTCAAAAAGAATCAAAAAGTTTTTGCACGTCTAAAGTGAAAATGTTAGCTTATCCATTTTAAAAACCAAAAGTAATTATCTTGCAAAGTTTTTACTTACCTTCCTTTTTGGCTTAGATAAATTGGCGTGGAACTTGCTTGAATTTTTTTAACACACTTGCATTGTTGAATAGTTCTCATTTTGTTGATGACAAAGGGGGAGAAATATGGTAAATTGATGATAAATTGGCATTATGAATGTTTAAAATAATATGTAAAATGTATCTTATTGTAAATGCTTGAATGTATTTTGTGAATGCTTGAAATATGATTGGAATCGTCAAATACATCACAACACATCGCAAATACTTGAAACATATCAAAATGTATTGTATATGCATCATATATATCGTAGATACTTGAAATATTTCATGAATGCTTGATAAATGTCTATTATTATGATAAGATATCATGAGCTTAATTTCCTACTTATGCTTAATTTCATGCCTCAGATTGATGAACTATCATCTTTTATCGAAATTTGAATCTTGCTAAATTTCATATTTGAAATTTGTATCATACTTGAAAATAATGATTGTCAATCATCATTCTATATTGGACTTAAAAATGAATGTCATGCCTTAACATCATTTTTTTATGATAAATACGTGGTATCATATTTTGAGATGGTAAATCATAATTAGTATCATGATATGCATGTCGGTAAGTTTAAATGAATATAACTTGTCGATTTGATGCTTGGATTCAAAAGGCCTTGAATTCAAGAGTATCTTTTCTGAAGTATGAAATATAGATAGGGGGGGTTAAGGTTAACTCCATCATCAATTGATTATCATCATAAAAAAGAGGGAGATTATTTAATCTCATATTTTGATGATGAAATCAATTAGTAAATTATTTAATCCAATTTATATAAATCAAGAGGGAGTCTTGAGGTTTGTTGGAAATACTATCAAAATTGACTAAGAAGAAGCTCGTCGGAACTCGCCAAGAAGATCATCGTGAGTCCAGGAGCTTATCAGGAGTCTATTGGAACATTACTAAGAGATCGCCGGAAGTCCGCTAGAAGTTCACTAGAAGTTCATCAGAAGAAACTAGACTTACCGGACTTGTTTTGTTTAGCCTATGCCTTAAAAATCATAGTTAGCACATAATTAGGGTTAGGATTGGGAGATAATCTCATTAACCATGTTAAGGGTCAATTGGGCCCTTAATTGGATTGGTTTGGCCAGATTCAAGGCCCAACTAGGTTTCTGGTTTCTTTCTGGTAGTGGCACCGCCAAACTAGAGTGGTGGAACTGCCAAGGGAGTAGTCTCCTAGGTGGTCTAAGTAGTGGTACCACCTAAACTAAGCGGTGGTACCACTAGCGGTTATTACTACTAAGCGATGGTACTATCCTGTTAAGCGATGGTACCACCAGAGCTTAGTATCCGAGACTCCATTAAGTGATGTTACCACCAAACTAGGTGATGGTACCGCCTAGTGTCAGAGTGTCAGGTAGTGGTACTGTCAATACCTCGAAAACTTGGGATGAGACACTTTTTGACTTCAATTTTGAAGTCATTGGGGCCTATAAATATCTCATCTTTTCTATATGAAAGGGTAATAAAGTGATATCTAAGTGTGGAAAAATCTTTAAGTGTTGGGGTGTAAAAGTGTTGTGAAAGTACAAGAGTCCTCTTTTTCTTTAGTTTTGTAATCATCCAAGAAGAGGTGTGAGGCTTGTAAGGGTTGTCTCCTAAACCTGTGAAAATGAGAAAATGATGTAAAAAGGTGGTTGGTCTTCGCCTATTAAAGAAAGACTATTAGTAGACACTAGTGACCTCAACAAAGGAGGAATTGAAAGTGGATGTATGTCACAACAACCGAACCACTATAAATTCTAGTGTGTTCTTTCCTTACTGCTTATTCTCTTTACTGCATTTTACTTCATTGCAAACTGTCCAATCCCCTCTTCTCTACTCACTTGAAAACTTATTTGAGTTAAACTAATGATTTTCGTGGAACTTAGAATTACATCGAATGAAGTTTTTTGAAATCATTGAAATTTATCATTTTTATCTGCTACACTAATTCACCCCCCCTCTCTTAGTGTCATTCTTGATCCTAACAATAGAGATAGCATGAAAACATGGATAACAGATCTATTCTCCTACATATCCATAAATTATTTAAGGAATAGGGAATGACTTAGCGATATGAGATATCCAAGTGCCTCTTCCGTGCTAGGATAACTGAGGGGACATCGATTTAGAATTATGTCCTAATAATAATTAAGTGGATAGAGAAACTCACAGGTCTAGAAATGGTCCTAAAGGATGACCTATGTGTAGACCTTGTACTTTCATCCATACCAAATTCTTTTTCTTAATTCATAATGAATTTTAATATAAACAAGCTTGAGGTGACTCTCCCTGAGCTCCTTAATAAGTTGAGGGAGGTAGAGAGCGCCATCAAGAAAGAGAAGCTAGTTCTCTATGCTGGTAAGACTAAAAAGAAAAGGAAGGGAAAAAAAAAGTCCCTTAAGAAGGGCAAGGGCAAGGGTAGATCGGGTAAAACAAAAGTTACTAAGCAAGACCTAACAAAGGACAAAGGCCATTGCTTCCACTATGGCAAAGATAGGCATTGGAAAAGGAACTACAAAAAGTACCTTATAGAGAGGGTGAAACAAAAGCTTGGAGAAGCTTCAGGTACATTTATGATCAGTCTTTATTTGTTAAAATCTTATAATAACACATGGGCATTAGATACCGGTAGTACATATCACATCGACAATTCGTTGTAGGTTCTAGTAGGACTTAAAAGATTGGCGAGAGGTGAGATGGACCTCAAGATGGGTAATGGAGCAAAATTTGCTATAGTGGCTGTTGGTGAGTTCACCCTACAATTGCTTGGTGGAGCTATTATTGGATTAGATGCTTGTTATTTTGTTCCTTCTATTATCAAAAATATTATTTCCATTTCATGTTTGACAATTAGTGGATATAAATTAGTTTTTGATAAAAATGATTATTCAATATTATTAGATGATGAGATCATCATAAGAGGAACATTACATAATGGTTTGTTTATGCTAGACACTGTTCTACATAAGTATGTCCAAGAGGAAACATGATGAAGTGAATAGTGCATACCTATGACATTGTAGGCTAGGTCATATCTATGAGGGAAGAATTCAAAAGTTGCTAAAGGATAGATACTTAGATCCATTTGACTATAAGTTATATGCAACTTACGAGCCTTGCCTTCGTGGAAAGATGACTAACTCTCCATTTAGTAGAACTAGAGAGAGAGTCATTGAGTTATTGGAACTCATACATAGTGACATATGTGGTCCTATGTCAACTTATGCCATAAGTAGTTACTCATACTTCATTACTTTTATTAATGATTTCTTAATGTATAGACATATGTACTTGATGAAGTATAAGTCCGAGGCTTTTAAGAAATTCATAGAGTATAAGAATGAAGTGAAAAATCAAACTAGAAAGAATATCAAGACTCTTCAATCAGATCAAGGACGTGAGGTCCATGATGAGTTTCGCCAACCTCCCCTTCTTATTCTAGGGATACATCCTAGAGATTGCAGCTTACCTTCTAAATAGAATTCTAACTAAGTCGGTAGTGTCTACTCTATTAAGATATAAAAAAGGGAAGATGCTTGATCTTAAGGTTGTTAATATTTGGGATTGCCCTGCTCATGTCAAAAGATACAACCCCGACAAATTGGAATCTAGGATGGAATGGTGCATATTCATGGGATATCCCAAGAAAACTAATGGGTATTATTTCCATCACCTCATGGACCAAAAAGTCTTTATAGCCAAGAGAGTAGTGTTCCTTGAGAAGGAACATAGTTTTGGTGGAGACAGTGGGAGCATGGTAGAGTTGAGCGAGGTTGGAGAACCAAGCTCAAGTACCATTCCACGGCCTAAGTTTGTTTAATTACCTAGCATATAAGTTTTAACTTTACATAGCTCCAGTAGAATATCCCATCCTCTTGAGAGATATATATGACATATTATGAGAGAAGATATTGAGAATATTGATCCTCAAACCTACAAGGAGGCTATTACGAGTATAGACTTCGGGAAGTGGAAAGAGGCCATGAATTCTGAGATAGATTCTATGTACTCTAATAAAGTTTAGAATCTAGTTAATGTACGCAAGGGTATTATACCATTGGTTGTAAGTGAATCTTCAAGAAGAAGATCGGAGTAGATGGAAAGGTAGAATACAACTTGAGAGATTCATGTCTAACGATAGTCTACATAAAGTGTGCAGGTTGATTAGGTCTATCTATGGACTAAAGTAAACTTTCTAAAGTTAGAACATAAAATTTGATGAGGCGATCAGATATTATGATTTCGTTAAGAAAGAAGATGAACCTTGTGTATATAGGAAGGTGAGTGGGAGTGCTATCACCTTTTTGGTGCCATATGTGGATGGCATTCTGATCATTGTGAATGATGTATGAATACTCTCCACAGTAAAGGCTTGGCTCTCTAGATACTTCTTCATAAAAGACTTAGGGGAAGCATCCTACATATTGGGGATTCGGATCTATAGAGATAGATCTAAGAGAATGCTTGATTTATCCAAATCTAGGTATATAGATACCATTGTCAAAAGATTTAGCATGAAAAATTTTAAGAGAGGTCTCATAATAATGAGACATGGGATATCACTTTCTAGGAGTATGTCCCTAAAGACTCCTGAAGAAAGGGCAGATTAGATATAATTGTTAAATCTCGGATTTTGATGATGAAGTCAATTGAAATTTGTTTGATCTAATCTATATATTGAGAAAAGTGTGTAGGATTAACTACGATAGTAGTAAGACATAAAGCAGATATTGTGCCAAAGTCAAGATCGATATCTCATTTGGAGTTCGAGAGTTCGACGGAAGTCCGGACGTTAATCGGAAGTTCTATAGGAACCAATCGAGAAGTCCAGGAGCTTGCCATAGAAGCTCATTGGAACTCACCAAGAAGATCGTCGTAAAGTCCAAGAGCTTGTCGGGAGTCCACCGGAACATTGTTAAGAGTTCGTCGGAAGTTCGCCGGAAGCTCGCCGGAAGAGCAATTGACGCACCGGAACAAGAATCACTGTAAATTATGTCCTAATTATCGTAGTTAGAGCATAAATTAAGTTAGGATTGGGTGATAATCCCACTAACTTAATTATGGGCCAACTAGGCCCTTAACAAGGCTGAATTGGGCCGAATTGAGCACCCAATTCAGCTCTTCAAAATATGGCCAACGGTGGCTATGCCAGGGCTAGCAGTGGCACCGCTTAGAAGGCAGTGCCCCTAGTTTTTTGGGCAGTGATACCACTGGCAGTAGTGCTGCCAGTGGTGGTACCGCCCCTGTTTGACAATGGTACCGCCCAGAGTCAAATCAGTAATGGTAGTACCACCCAGTAACGATGGTGCTACTGCCAGTATCCCGGATTCCGGAGATGTTACAATTTTTTGCTCCAATTTTAAGGCCATTGGGGCCTATAAAAACCCCACCCTTTTTTGCATGAAAGGGAACGAAACCTATTGGCATAATCTTGAGTTCTTGAGTCTTAAAGTGTTGTAAAAGTTAGAGTTCTCCTCCTTCATCTCTTAGCCTTGTAACCATCCAAGAAAAAGGAGTGAGACTTGTAAGGGTTCATCTCCAAAACCCTAAAAAATTAGAAAGTGCTAAAAGAAGTGTTTAGTCTTCACCTATTGAAGGAAGGCCTTTAGTGGATGCTGGTGACCTCGTCAGAGGAGGAATCCGAAAGTGGATGTAGATTACATTAACTAAACAACTCTAAAACTCAGTTTGCATTTACTTTGAGAAATTTACTTTTATAGCAAACTGCCTCTCCTCCTTACTGTGCTTTTACTATGCCTACATACGCTTTCAAGTAAACATCTTTCGAAATCAGCTTTAATTTTACGAAAGCTTTCAAGTTCAAATTCTCTCCGAAAAGGATTAAATCGAAACCATTTTGTCGGAATCAGTTTTAATCGAAACAAGTCTTTGGAAATCGTGAAAGTTTTCCATTGCACTAATTCACCCCCCCTCTTAGTGCTGCTCTTGATCCTAACAATTGATATCAAAGCAAGGTTCACTCTCATTTGGTTTTAAACCCAAGAGAGATGGCATTTGTCGGCAACCTAGAGGGCCATTCAATTACACATCCGCCCATATTCAATGGGATGTATTACACATATTGGAAGACTAGAATAAGGATCTTCCTATTTTCACTGGATCTCAAACTATGGAATATTATAGAAAATGGCTTTCAAAAGTCTTCTCTTCCAATGAATGATTGGAATGAGTTAGAGAAGAAGACTTTCACTTTAAACGCAAAGGCTATGAATGCTTTGTTTTATGCATTAGATAAAAATGAGTTTAATCGAGTATCAATTTATAAAATGGCTTTTGACATTTGGCACACACTTGAAGTGACTCATGAAGGCACTAGTAGAGTGAAGGAGTCAAAAATTAATCTTTTAGTATATTCTTATGAGTTGTTTCGAATGAAACCAAGTGAGACCATTGGAGATATGTACACCCGATTTACGGATGTCATCAATGGTCTAAAAGGACTTGGTAAAGGTTTCTCAGATTTTGAACTTGTTAATAAAATTTTAAAATCCCTTCTAAAAAGTTGGGACCCTAAAGTAATGGTCATTCAAGAGGCCAAATATCTAAATAATTTTCCTCTTGAGGAACTAATTGGCTCACTAATGACCTATGAAATGACATATAAAGCTCATGAAGAGCTTGAGGACACCCTTCCAAAAAACGAAAAGGATATGGCACTGAGAACACAAGAAGACCACTTGAAAGAAAACTCAAGTGATGAAGACTTTGATGATGATTTGACACTCTTAACATGAAAGTTCAAAAGATTCATAAAAAGAAATAAATTTAAAAATGATACTAAAAATAAATTTGAACCTAAGAAAGAACAAGTGATATGTTATGAATGTAAAAAACCGAGACACTTCAAAAGTGAATATCCCTAAGCAAAGAGGAGGAAACTAAAAAAGAAGGCTCTCAAAGCTATATGGGATGACTCAAGTGCTTCCAAAGAAGAGGAGCCTACCATCACCGAGCAAGTTGCTCACTATGCACTAATAGCTATTGGAGATGAGGTAACAAGTTCATTAGATGCAAATTTAACTTTCAATGAGCTTTCAAGTGCTTTTCATGAATTGTTTGATAAATGAAGAATCTTAAGTAAAAAGTACAACTCTTTGAAAAAGGAACATGTTTCTCTTATTAGCAACTTTGATAGAGTAAAGATTGAGCATGAAAATAGCTTAGCATCCTGTACAAAATGTGATGAACTAGAATTACTTCAAAAAGAAAACTTGTTACTTAAGAAAACCTAGAAAAGTTTGAGATTAGTAGCAAATCCTTGAATATGATCCTTGCAAATAAGAGTCACGTTCATAAAAAAGGCGGAATCAGATTTGTGAGTAGCTCTCACCATAATCCAACCACCTTTGTTAAAGGCCCTACTTTGCATATTTCACCTCAAAAGAAATACAACTTTTGTTACAAATTTGGGCATGTAGCTTATCATTATCCATTTAAGAAAAATAATCCACATAAATTGATTTAGGTTCCTAAAAGAACCTCAAATGACTCAATGCAACATGATAAGCAATGTAGATCGATTTTTGAGACACCCAAGGTCAAATGGGTACCTAAAAATCATCCTTTTTTGTAGAAATGTTTACCATCATAAGCTATGAGCAAGAGAGGGTACATTGATAGTGGATGATCAAGACCAAAGATCCAAAATAACTCATAAAGCTCTCTAACCAAAAATAGAAAACACAAAGAGAAAATCATTAGAATTAAAATAAGATCATGTTTGATAACTTGATGATACAATCATTATTTGAAATCTTAAGTGATAAACACTTGATCATGATCTCTCAATATCTGAAACATGAGAATATTTATACATGAATTCCTTTCTCACAGTTTTCAGATTTTTGGATTTCTTGACATTTGAAAAATGGGTCTTCATTTGCTACTATCTCTCATTACAAGAAGGGAATTAGGGATGTTAAACTGTCCGAATGCATGAATTTGCTAATTTTAGTTTTTGGACTTTCTTGATCACTCACTTGAATCATGATCTTATAGTGTCTGCAATGAACCATATGCATTTTTCTATACAAGTTTTTACGATGCTTGTGTACAAATTTTATATGATGAACTTATGGTATTCATTTTTTTTTTTTGAGTTCTATATAATGTTTGAGTATGGTATGTATTTTATATGATGAATCATGAATATACAATCTTCAATACGAATCTTCTTATCTTTATATGATACGAATCTTTACATGATAAACTTATGATGAGTAAATAAGGTTGTATGCTTCAATAAAAATCTTTGAAAGTTGGAATCACCTTATGATAGCACCACACAATAATGTGAGAAGTGCTCACTGCTTGTAGGCGGTGGCACCGCCTAGCTGGTGGTACCAACACCCAACTGGTGGTAGCACCACTAGTGGTCACGGGTGGCAGGCGGTAGCACCGCCCAGCTAGTGGTGCCACTGCCAAGCTATCGGTGCCACCGCCCGCAACCTACCCCTTATGAACACCAACTTAGGGCCGACAATAGAACCGACCCCAAGCCCTCCTACATCCCTTCCTCACACCTCTAAACTCCTCTCCACCCCTCATTCTCCTTGATCCTCCTCTAGAAACTCAAGGAAAACCTCCCCTTCTTCAAATCCAAGGATCAATCTCAACCTTTCAAGAAGATTACTACAAGGGTAATTCTCAAACCTCTTCTCTCAATTTATTGATAGATCTTGCCTCTTATGTGTAGTTCTCTCATCATTTATGTGTTTAGTCTCATGGCTTCTAGAAGATCCTCTAGGGATAAAGGGAAGAGGAGATTAGATGAAAATTATGACTCCCTACATTTTTATTCTAATCAACATGCCATAAAATTTTCATCCATAGAGTCTAGACATGTTCATAAGGGTAAATATGTTGATTTAGATGAATTAAGTGATTTGGAACTAATTCAATGGTTTACAAATCTAGACATCCCCCCAATTCTTCAAATAGTTAAACCTATCTACCCTAGACTTGTTAGGCTATTTTACAACAATTTACATGTAGATGAAGATGAAAGGGTATCTACCTATTTACTGGGACATCATATACCAATTATGGATAGAATCATTTGCAACATCATAGGAATTTCGGTAAAAGAAATAGGGTGTTATTTTAAAGGACAATGGGATGATGAAACAGTTGGGACTACTTACGTTGATGCCTTAGGAATAATTTTTGGCAATCTTAACTTAATGATTCTTCGAAAAAGCTACAAACATTTACTACCTTTAACCACCAAAATACTTCATCACATCCTGATAAGTATTATTCTCACAAAGTAATATCATCATGATTAACTAAGCCAAATAGAATTAGGTATCATGTATTGGATTATAAAGGGACATAACAATTATTTTAGTTACCTAATCTAATAGAACATGATTGAACTATCAAAAAGGGACATGATGCTTCTATATGGTGGCTTAATCATAAGACTACTCCATGTTTATGATATTACTCTTCCACCCGAAGAAGAAGTTATCAAACTAGATAGATTTAGTATCATAAATAGAAATCTACTTCGATAGATGAGATGTACATTTAGAAATGGAATATGAACTAGACTGCCTAGAAGGACTGATCCCCACCAACCTGAACCAGAACCTAAAACACCAATTTTTAGGTGTAATCAATCTCCTCCAACTGGTCCCTTTGAGGAATCACCTCTAGTAGAGCAAATACCTCCCTCATCTATCGACGACATAGGAACTCAGATGGATCATTTTGAACAATGACAAGATCGACTTGAACAACGCCAAGATCAAATCTTAACTGAGTTACAGTAGATTCACCGACAGTTTAATACCTTGTTTAGATATTTTAACTTACCACCACCTGAATGACTAGGGGATGAAATCTCTCTATTGTATTATGCTAATTTTTATGTTGTAATCTTATGTTGATTACCTTGCTATTTGAAATATTAAAATGTTGCTTACTTTGATGTAAAATTTAGTTGTAATCTCTTTTATGTTGTAATTTTATGTTGCCTACTCTAATGGTGAAATTCTGTGCTTACTTTGATGAATGTATCACTCTAAGAATTAAACTTGATAAGTCTTTTAAATGAATAAATTCCTTGATACATTCAACTTTTGGTATTTATAACCTGATGTGTTATCCGATTATTATTTACAAATTAGGAATGTTAATTTGTCCAAATGCATGAATTTGATGTATATCTTTTCTAGACTATCTTTTTGTATTTCATAAATAGAGCTTTCATGAACTTATTTCTTTTTTATTTTCCTTGGTTTCAAGTTTACTTCATACCCTTCATGGATTTCATTGACAAATGCATCTCTCACATATTTCTCTTGTGAATTTTTAATGAGAAATGGATTTGATGTGATGCTCCTCTCATTATGAAGGTTTATTCATTAAATTTCTTTTATCCTTCATATGATTCTTTCACATTAATTCTTTCTTAATGAAAGAAGAATTTTTATTTTTTTATGAGATGAATACTTGCAAGAATGAGGAGTTGATTTCACATGAATATCTTGATCCTTATGAAAATTGAAGCATGATTTAATGAAAATTTGTTATCATTTTTGACTTGATTCAAATCATTTCACAAAGTTGGTTCTTAATAGATTTCCTCTTTACTTTCCTTCTCCATGCAAAGTTTTGATGATAAAAAAGGGGGAAGAAGTTGATGGAAGCTCTCTTTTTAATATTTTAACTTTTAATGTGAGAACTTTTGAATGATACCATGTCATGAATGCTTGAAATATAATTAGTATACAAATTGAAATGTGGCATGAATTTTTACCACACTTGCATCGTTGAATCATTCTCCTTTTTGTTGATGACAAAGGGAGAGAAATAATACCAAAATGTGGTAAATTGATAACAAATGTATGCAATGTATTTCATCATATATACTTGAAATGTTTGCTTGATAAATTTCTTTCATTATGATAAGATATCTAGAGCTTAACTTGCTATTTTGTAATTGATATATTGCCATAGAATGATGAATTGCTATCTTTGTCATCTTTTATATTTAAAATATCATACTTGAAAATGGATGTCATGCCTTGACATCATTTTGATAAATACTTGGCCTCGTATTTTGAGAATGATAGATCACGATAGGAATCATGATGTGCATGTTGATAAGTTTAATTAACTTATCTTATCAGTTTGTTTCTTAAATTCAAAGGCATTGAATTCAAGAATGTCTTTTCTCAAGTATGGTATATAGATAGGGGGAGTTAAGGTTAACTCCATCATCAATTGATTGTCATCATCAAAAAGGGGGAGATTGTTGAATCTCGGATTTTGATGATGAAATCAATTGTAATTTGTTTGATCTAATCTATATGTTAAGAAAAGTATGTAGGATTAACTATGATGGCAGTAAGACATAAAGCAGGTGTTGTGCCGGAGTCAAGATCGAGATCTCATTGGGAGTTCGAGAGTTCGATGAAAGTCCAAACGTTCGTCAGAAGTTCTGCGAGAACCAACCGAAAAGTCCAGGAGCTTGCCATAGAAGCTCATCAGAACATGCCAAGAAGATCATCCTAAAGTCTAGGAGCTTGTCGAGAGTCAATCGGAACATTGTCGAGAGTTCATCAGATGTTCGCTAGAAGTACGCTGGAAGCTCACCGGAAGAGCAATTGCCACACCGGAACACGAAGCACTGTAAATTGTGTCTTAATTATCATAGTTAGAGTGTAAATTAAGTTACGATTGGGAGGTAATCCCACTAACTTAATTATGGGTCAATTGGGCCCTTAACAGGGCTGAATTGGGCCGAATTGAGCACCCAATTCAGCCCCCGAAAACATGGCCAGTGGTGGCACCGCCTAAAAGGCGGTGCCCCAGATTTTCTAGGCGATGGTACCACCCAGACTAGGCAGTGGTACTGCCAATAGCAGTGCTACCAGCCGTGGTACCGCCCCTGTTCGATGATGGTATCGCCCAGAGTCAAATCAGCAGCGGTAGTACTGCCCAGTAACGGTGGTGGTACCACTAGTATCCCAGATTCCAGGGATGTGACACTTTTTTGCTCTAATTTTGAAGCCATTGGGGCCTATAAAAACCCCACCCTTTTTTGCATAAAAGGGCATGAAACCTATTGGCATAATGTTGAGTTCATGAGTCTTAAAGTGTTGTAAAAGTTAGAGTTCTCCTCCTTCATCTCTTAGCCTTGTAACCATCTAAAAAAGAGGAGTGAGACTTGTAAGGGTCATCTCCTAAACCCGGGAAAAGGAGAAAGTGTTGTAAAGAGGTGTTCGGTCTTCACCTATTGAAGGAAGGCCTTTAGTGGACGCCGGTGACCTTATCGGAGGAGGAATCCATAAATTGATGTAGGTCACATTGATCGAACCACTCTAAAACTCGATTTGTGTTTATTTTGAGAAATTTACTTTTATAGCAAATTGCCTCTCCTCCTTACTGTGCTTTTACTACACCTACATACGCTTTCAAGTAAACATCTTCCGAAATTGGCTTTAATTTTATGAAAGCTTGCAAGTTCAAATTCTCTCCGAAATGGATTGAATTGAAACCATTTTCATCATAATCAGTTTTAATTGAAACAAGTCTTTTGAAATCGCGAAAGTTTTCCACTGTACTAATTCATCCCCCCTCTTAGTTCCACTCTTGATCCTAACAATGATACCCTATGCCTTAATGATAGGGTCTATCATGTATGCTATGTTATGTACCAGGCCTGATCATGCTTTAAGTGTCATGAGCAGGTATCAAGTAGATCTAGGGTTAGAACATTGAAAAGTAGTAAAATGTATTCTTAAGTACTTTAGAAAGACTAAGGATCTTTTACTAGTATATGGAGGTATTAGGCTTAGGGTTGAGAGCTAGATGGACTTGAGCTTCCAGTCCAATGTCGATGATGGCAAGTCTAATTCGGGATATGTGTTCTCCCTGAATGGAGAAGCAATATGCTAGAAGAGTTCCAAGCAAGATTCTACTACTAACTAGACCAAAGAAGTGGAGTATATTGTTGTAGTAGAGGCAGCAAAGGAGGGAGTTTGGATGAAGAAGTTCATCATAGATTTTGGGAGTCGTGCCAGATAGCGAGGAGCTTATTCCCTTATATAGCGACAACGATAGGGCAATTGCTCAAATAAGGGAACCTAGGTCTCATTAGAAGTGTTCTAAGGAGATTTCAACTTATTAGATAGTGTTAGGAACGAGTCGACACTAAGAGGGGGTGGGGGGGGGGTGTGAATTAGTGCATTGGTTAAATCACGGATTCAAATCATTTCATTTCAAAAACTATTTCATAAAGATCTTAACTTAAAATACGTTCGTAAATATGTTAAAAGCAGAAAGTAAGTAAAGTGGTTTGCAGTTAAAGTAAATTGATCAAGATAAAATGGAAATCAGATTTTTATAGTGGTTCGGTCGTCGTAACCTACATCCACTCCACCGATTCCTCTTACGTCAAGGCCACTGGCATCTACTATCGGTCTTCCTTCAATAGGTGAAGACAAACCACCTTTTACAACTCTATTCTCCTTTTATCGGGTTTAGGAGATAATCCTTTCACCCCTACTTACTCCTCTCTCAAACTATTCTAACACTTAGAACTTGGAGAGGAGTTCACACAAGATTACAACAGTGTTTCTTTCTTTTTCACTCTCAATACTTGTGTTGATTAACCAAGGATAAGAGGGGTATTTATAGGCCTCAAGTTGATTCAAACTTGGAGCTTAAAAATATCTCATCTCAGGTTTCTTAGGTACGGGCGGTACCACCGCTAGTGTAAGTCTGACACTAACACTACATTGGGTGGTACCAACGCTTGCAGCCACTTGGAGACTATGTTTGGGCAGTACCACCGCTTGACACAGTCTCGGAAACTATACCACGATGGTGTCACCTCTTGGGTCATTGTTTGGGCCTTTTTCATTGGGCCCAACACAGTTCATACATGGGCCCAATAGGTCCCTAATTGGGTTAACTCAATTTCAATCTCAATTATATGCTATACAAGTCCGTAAGTTTAGTTTCTTCCGGTGAGCTTCTGGCGATCTTTCGACGAACTTCCGACGATCTCTCACCAATGTTCCAGCGGACTCCCAACAAGCTCCTAGACTTCACGATGATCTTCTTGGCGAGTTCTGACGAGCTTCTTTGGCAAGCTCCTGGACTTCTTGGTCAATTCTGATAGAACTTCCAATGAACGTCCGAACTTCCGACGAACTCTCAAACTCCCAACGAAATCGCATTCTTGACTCCAAGACTTTATTTTGTTTTATGCCTTGCTATCATAGTTAATCCTGCACATGTAAAATACACTTTGATCTAGACAATTATTACTACGCATGAATCATGTTTTCCGGCATGTCATTGGTCCATTGACACTTCGTCCGATTCTTCGGCGCATCATCCTTTCTTATATCCTATTACCCAATTGGCCAGTTGACCTCAGCAACTCTGATATCCTTAGCACAATATCTGCTCTTCTTGGCCCGATGCCCGAAACCATGGCTTGAAGCCTTCTATCGATACGTCGATTGATCCTTCGATGCAATGTCCAATCTTTTGACATGTTTCTCTGGCCCAATATGATTCTTCTTGCTTTAAATGTCTCATCCTGATTGAAGCATCCTGCGTCAGTCAAAACATACATCAAATTATAAATACTTATCAATTGGTTTTATCATCAAAATACGAGATTCAATAATCTCTCCCTTTTTAATGATGACAACCAATTGATGACAAAGTTAACCTTAACTCCCCCTATCAATATGGTATATTGATGTAACCTTGAATTCATTATGAAGTCATTGCAAATTTTATTATGAATATTTGCAACACGTCATCATGCATAACATGATAATACTTCTCCCCCTTTGTCATCAACAAAAAGAAGTATAAAGTTCAAGTGTTTGGACATACAAGTTCAAATTATTACATAATAAACATAATCTCTATTTTTATCATCATGCAACCTAGCAAAAATTTTAGTTTTGCAAGTTTGTAAATTTTGCTATATGTGTAAGTTTAGCATGTTTTGCTTCTTGTGATAGCCAAGATAAACACTTTTGCTTCTCTTGAGATTACAAGCTAGCAATTCTTAGTGATGTTCAAGATAGCAAGTTCTACATCATGCAAGCTAGCAAATTTTTATATCATTTAAAAAAATATAAGCTAGCAATATTTGAGATGTTCAAGAGAGCAACTTTTGCTTCTTAAAATATGCAAGTTAGCGATATTTGCTTCTCTTTTGAGATAAGCAAGCTAGCATGTCTTTTCATCTTCTTGATTTGTGCAAGCTAGCTAGCAAGTTTTTCTCATAATTTGTGAGCTAGCAAATTTTACACATACGAAAGTTAGTAAGATTTTTACATTTTTTGAGATGAGCAAGCTATTTGCTTTTTCTTGAAGTATGCAAGCTAGCAAAATTTGCTCCCCCTATGTCATTATCAAATAGAAGGGAAAAATATAATATTATAATTCTTTTCCCTTTTTATCAATCTTTACATCATGACAAAAGTAAATAACAAAGATGTAAAATCAAGTCATGATTGTTAAAATAATTTTTCATCATGAATATTTCATCATTGCATATATCATTATCATAAGTTGAAGTATTGCATGCATAAAATCAAATCATCATGTATATTTTTAAAATATAAAATCATCATTCATAATTACATTAATATTCCAATCATTATTTCAATCATAAAAAAATGAAAGATCAAGTCTAAAATTCAAGAAATCAAGATCATAATCTGAAAAATATATAAAAAGAATTTATGCATTTGGGAGATCTAACATGTCTATGTTTATCATTTAAGCTAGCAAACTTGGTTCTCTTGATATGTTAGCTATTTTCTTTCTCCCTTTTGCCATTGTAAACAAGAAAAAATAAGGGAAGAACATAATGGTGTAAAATATTGCAATCATTTCAAGGCATACAAACCATAAATACAAAGAGATCATATCATGAAAGATAAGACCACTTAAATACCTAAAGAGATGATTCATATAGTAAATCTCTTCTTTAAATAAAATACCAAGAAGAATCGTAGGAGAACTATTAATGAAAAATCTTGATTCATAATAAATCTTAATTTGTAAATATCAAGGAAACAAGATCATGATTTGGATAAAAAATTATTCAAATTTAAATCATCAAAATCATTTTCAAAGTCCAAGAGATTCGTAAAAATGATACAAATAGATTCATCAAAATCAATAAGATAGAGAAAATGAATTTTTAAGAAAAATATTTTCCTCTTTTTAGTTGTTTCAATTCATATGATTTATTTCATTTATGCCAAATAAAAATATATATTATGATTAAAACCGAAAGTGCAAGATTTATTACGACAAAGATCAATAAGGCATAAATCATCCAAAAATCTTCATTAATTCAAATCATCATGCATAATTTCGAAAGATAAATTTATTAAGCATGATCATTATGCATCATTACATTATTTCATCAAGCATGATTTCATAAAGTGTTTTCAATCAAAAGTAACACAGAAATCATTAAGATACATATTATCATTAAAACATCTAGCATGATTTAAGTCTAATATTTTGTTCCTTTATCATAACACATGTAATTTTCATGATTATTTTCAAAATTACTAGATAAGCATGAATCCTATTTTTTTGCATTTTTATTTATTAAACATGTAATTTTCAAGAAAAATAATTATTCTAAACTAAATTAGAAACAACTCATAAAAAGCATTATGTAATTACCTCATCGTCGAAAATCGTTAAGACATAGTTTGCCACATCGCCTTTGTTGATTTTCTCCTCATCTTCGGAGGAGCTCGATTCGTCTTTTGGCAATTTCTTCTTACATTCATAGTAAGTAGTTCTTCTCTTTTTAAGTTTATTTTTGTTCTTTAACTATTATTTCATGAACTTTTTAAATTTCATGAGGAGTTTAAGTTCACCATCACTTGAGCTTATGCTCAAGTGGTCATTCTTTTATTTAAAGTGCTAAATCCTTCCTATTCTTTGGAAGGTTGTTCTCAAATTCATTTTGTACATTGTGCGTCATTTCATATGTGATCAATGAACCAAAAAGTTCTTCAAGGAAAAAATTAGCAAGATCTTTTGCCTCTTGTATTGCGGTTACTTTCGGATCCCAACTCTAATTAAGAGAACGTAAAATTTTGTTTACAAGTTCAAAATCCGATAAACTTCTACCAAGTACTTTTAAACCATTGATTACATCTGTAAAACGAGTGTACATGTCTTCAATAGTTTCACTTGGTTTCATATGAAATAGTTCAAAATCGTACATTAAAAGATTAACTTTAGAATCCTTCACTCTACTCATGCCTTCGTGTGTGATTTCAAGAGTGTGCAATATTTTGAAAGTTGTTTCGCAAATAGAAACCTGATTAAACTCAATTTTATCCAAAGCGCAAAATAGAGCATATGTAGTTCAAGCATTTAAGGAAAAAGTCTTCTTCTCCAAATCATTCCAATGGTTCATTAGAAGAGAAGACCTTCGAAAACTGTTTTCAATAATATTCCATAAATTTAAATCCAAAGAAAGTAAGAAAACTCTCATTCAAGTTTTCTAATATGTGTAGTCCGTCCCATTGAACAAGGGAGGACGAATGAGAGAGTGACCCTCTTAAAAGCCGAAAAGAGTCATTTCTCTTGAGTGTTAAACCAAATAAGAAATAATGAGGCTCTGATACCATATATTAGGAATGAGTCGGCACTAAGGGGGGGAGGGGTTGAATTAGTGCAGCGATTAAATCATGGATTCAAATCGTTTCGTTTCAATTAAAACTGAATCCGACGAAAATCGTTTTGTAAAGATCTTAACTTGAAACACGTTCGTAAATATATTGAAAGCAATAAGCAAGTAAAGTGGTTTGCAGTTAAAGTAAATTGCTTAAGACAAAATACAAACCAGATTTTTATAGTGGTTCGGTCGTGACTTATATCCACTCTACCGATTTCTCTTCCATTGACGCCACCGGCATCCATTATCGGTCTTCCTTTAATAGGTGAAGACCAACCACCTTTTACAACTCGATTCTCCTTTTACTGGGTTTAGGAGATAACCCTTATACCCTCACTTACTCCTCTCTCAAACTATTCTAATACTTAGAACTTGGAGAGGAGTTCACATAAGATTACAATAGTGTTTCTTTCTTTTTCACTCTCAATACTTATGTTGATTAACCAGGGATGAGAGGGGTATTTATAGGCCTCAAGTTGATTCAAACTTGGAGCCTAAAAATATCTCATCCCGAGTTTCCGGGGTACGAGCGGTACCACCGCTAGTGTTAGTCTGACACTGACACTACACTAGGCGATACCATCACCTGACAAGGGCGGTGCCACCGCTTGGCACCATGCCACTGGGTGGTATCATCACCTGTAGCCTCTCGGAGACTGTGTTTGGGCAGTACCATCACCGCCCAAACCCGCGGTACCATTGCCTGACATAGTCTCGAAGAATGTGCCACGACGGTGTCACCTCTTAGGTCATTGTTTGGGCATTTTCATTTGGCCCAACACAATTCATACATAGGCCCAACTAGCCCCTAATTGGGTTGGCTCAATTTCAAACCCAATTATGTGCTAATTATGAATTCTAAGATATTTACTAAGCTAAACAAGTCCGTAAGTCTTATTTCTTCCGACGAGCTTTCGACGATCTTCCAGCGAACTTCAGACGATCTCTTGGCAATGTTCCAGTGGACTCCTGGCAAGCTCTTGGACTTCACAACGATCTTCTTAGCAAGTTCCGATGAGCTTCTTTGGAATGCTCTTGGACTTCTCAGTCAATTCTGGTAGAACTTCCGACGAACGTCCGGACTTCCGATGAACTCTCGAACAGCCAATGAAATCATGTTCTTGACTCTGGGACTTCATTTTGCTTTATGTCATACTATTATAGTTAATCCTGCACACATAAAACACACTTCGATCTAGACAATTATTATTAAGCATTAATCATGTTGTCCGGCATATCATTGGTATTGAATCTCGTATTTTGATGATGAAACCAATTGATATGTGTTTATGTTTTAATCTGCGTTCTAAGTGACATACGATGCTTTAATCAGGATGAGACAATTAAAGCAGGAAAAATCATGTTGTGCCATGGGAAAACATATCAGAAGATTAGACGTCAAGCTGGTGGATCGGTCGATGTATTGACAGAAGGCTTCGGGCCATGGATTCGGGCATCGGGCCAAGAAGAGCGGATATTGTGCCTAGGATATCAGAGTTACAGAGTCAACTGGTCAATTAGGCAATAGGCCACAAGAGAGGACGATGCGCCGAAGAATCGGACGAAGCGTCGAGGGACCAATGACATGCCAGACAACTTGATTAATGCTTAGTATTAATTGTCTAGATCAAAGTGTGTTTTACATGTGCAGGATTAAGTATGATAGTAAGGCATGTATCAAATTGAAGTCTCGGAGTCAAGGAGGCGATTTTGTTGGGAGTTCGAGAGTTCATCGGAAGTCCAAACATTCGTCGGAAGTTCTGGTGGAACCAGCCAAGAAGTCTCAGAGCTTACTAGAGAAGCTCGTCAGAACTCACCAAGAAGATCATCGTGAAGTCTAGGAGCTTGCCGGGAGTCCACCACAACATTGCCGAGTGATCGTTGGAAGATTACTAGAAGATCGCCGGAAGAATAGACTTACGGACTTATTTAGCTCAGATTATGTCTTAGATTTCATAGTTAGCACATAATTGGGTTTGGATTTGGGCCAACCCAATTAGGGGCCATCTATGCCCATGTAAGAACTGTGTTAGGCTCAATAAGAGGCCTAAATAGTGCCCCAAGAAGTCTCACCGTCATGGCACAATCTTCGAGACTGTGTCAAGCAGTGGTACAGCTAGTCTTGGTGGTTGTACCGCCCATGGCAAGGTGCCAAGCGGTGATACCGCTAGTCTGGGTGGTGGTACCACCCAGCACTACCCCCCAGGTGGTGGTACCGCCAGACTTGGGCGGTGGTACTGCCTAGGGCAGTGTTAGTGTGACTAACACTGAGCGATGGTACTACCCAGCGTAGGCAGTGGTACCGCCCGTGCCCAGGGAACCCGGGATGGAAGAGTTTTAGGCTCCAAGTTTGAATCAACTTGAAGCCTATAAATACCCCTCTCATCCCTGGTTAAAGCACACAAGCAGAAAGAGTTTAAAAAGAAAGAAATGCTGCTAAAATCTTATGTGATCTCCTCTCCCTCTTCTAAGTGTTAGACTAGTTTGAGAGACAAGTGAGTGCTTGTAAGGGTTATCTCCTAAACCCGGTAAAAGGAGAAGATGATCATCCGGTAAGGAGGGTAAAAGGAGACTAGTTTGGAAGTTTCAAATCTAGTACAACCGGTTATTGGTAGTGGTAGCCAACCTTATGAAAGCTATTAAGTGTCGATAGATGATCATCCGCTCTCAATATTATGAGAGGAATATCCTGTATATTCTTACTCAAACAAATCCTTAGCCAAGGTCATTCGGAATGACAGATAAAGAGTTCTCCGGGAGAATCTGATTAGAGCGAGACTCGAGGAGAAACAGTATATGGTCTTTGGGATATTAGATGGTTAAGAAACAATAGATACATGGTAACTGAGGACAAATATATCTAAATGATTGGATTCCCTTGTATCATTTGGGGACTACGACGTAGTGGCCTAGTACGTCCACAACCGATGAGTCAAGTGAATTATTATGAAGATAATAATTTATTGAGCTAGAAGGAGTTTTGACAGGTATGACTCATGACCAGCTCGATATTGGGCCTAGAGAGTCACACACATATGATAGGTGTTGTGATGAGTAGAGGTTCAGATGTGAGATATTCGCTAGAGCCCTTATCTTATTGGATATCCAATAAGCCCTTGAATTATTGGATCCCATGGATGAGATCCAATAAGAGCTAATAAGAGATTATTGGGCAAAGACCCACTAATCTAAGAGACCTAGGTAATCGGATGGATATCTAATATCCAATAGGACAGGATCCATTAGAGTAGACTAGAGACCTCTATAAATAGGAGGAAACTAAAGGCCCATAGGTTGGGACTTCTTAGTTGTTACCTCCTATTCTCCTCTCCCCTTCTCCTCAAACAATAAGTGTGGAAATTTGAGGAGCGCCATCGTAGACCTGTTGTGTGGATCATCACTAGAGAGGAGGATGTTGACTCTTGGATTTTGATTATGAAACCAATCGATAAGTGTTTATGTTTTAATCTGCATTTTGAGTGACGTAGGATGCTTCGATCAGGTTGAGATAATTAAAGTAGGAAAAATCATGTTGGGCTAGAGGAACTTGTCAGAAGATTAGTTGTCAGGCCGGTGGATCAGTCGATGTATCAATTGAAGGCAACAGGCCTTAGATTCGAGCATCGGGCTAAGAAGAGCGGATATTGCACCAAGGATATCGGAGTTGCGGAGTCAACTGGCCGATTGGGCAATAGGCTATAAGAGAGGACGATGCGCCAAAGAATCGGATGAAGCGTCGAGTGACCAATGACATGCTAGACAACTTGATTAATGCTTAGTATTAATTATCTAGATCAAAGTGTGTTTTTATATGTGCAGGATTAACTATGATAGCAAGACATGAAGCAAAATAAAGTCCTAGAGTCAAGGACACAATTATGTTAGGAGTTTGAGAGTTTATTAGAAGTCCGGACATTCATCGAAAGTTTTGGAGGAACCAACCGAGAAGTCTCGGAGCTTGCCAGAGAAGGTCGTCGAAACTCGCTAAGAAGATTGTTGTGAAGTCTAGGAGTTCGCTAGAAGTTTGTCGGAAGCTCGTCGGAAGAATAGATATAGGGATTTGTTTTACTTAGCAAAAGTCTTAGGATTTCATAGTTAACACGTAATTGGGCTTGGATTTTGGCCAACCCAATTAGAAGCTAGCTAAGCCCATGTAAGAACTATGTTGAGCCCAATAAGAAGCCCAAACAGTGCCCCAAGAAGTCTCACCGTCGTGGCACAGTCTTCGAGACTATGTCAAGCGTTGGTACCACCAGTCTAGGTGATTGTACCGCCCCTGGTAGGGTGCTAGGCGATGGTACCACCTAGCATTGCCCCCTAGGTGGTGGTACCGCCCAAGGTAGTGTCAGCCAAACTAACACTGGGCAGTGATACCGCACGTGCTCGAGGAACCCGGGATGGAAAAGTTTTAGGCTCCAAGTTTGAATTAACTTGAAGCATATAAATACTCCTCTCATCCCTAGTTAAAGCATACAAGCATAAAGAGTTTTAAAAGAAAGAATCGCTGCTAAAATCTTATGTGATCTCCACTCCCTCTTCTAAGTGTTAGACTAGTTTGAGAGAGGAGTAAGTGAGTGCTTGTAAGGGTTATCTCCTAAACTAGGTAAAAAGAGAAGAGGGATGTAAAAGGTGATTGACTTTCACCTATTGAAGGAAGGCCTCTAGTGGACGCCAGTGACCACATCGAAGGAGGAAGCCGAAAGTGGATGTAGGTCACATTGACCGAACCACTCTAAAACTCTGGTTTGCATTTCCTTTGTGCAATTTATCTTGACTGCAAACCTCTTTAATCCCTTACTGCTTCTAATACATATACAAATGGGTTTCAAGTTAAGATCTTTACGAAAAGGTTTTCGTTGGAAACGGTTTTTATCGAACGAAGTTTTAATCAAGACATAATTTTTCCGCTGCACTTATTTGCCCCCCTCTCTTAGTGCGCTCTTGATCCTAACAATTGGTATCAGAGCCTTGTGATTTCTCATTTGGTTTAATACCCAAAAGAAATGGCTCATTTCGGTTTTCAAGATTGTCACTCTCTCATTCGTCCTCCCTTTTTTAATGGGACGAACTACACTTTTTGGAAAACTCAAATGAGAGTTTTCTTGCTTTCATTGAATCTTGATTTATGGCACATAGTCAAATTTGGTTTTCGAATGTCTTCTCTTCTAATGAACCATTGGAATGATTTGGAGAAGAAGACGTTTTCTCTAATTGCTAGAGCTATGAATGATCTATTTTGTGCCTTAGATAAAATGGAGTTTAATCGGGTTTCTTTGTACAAAACAACCTTCGATATTTAGCATATTCTCGAAATCACACACGAAAGTACAAGTAGTGTAAAAGATTCTAAAGTAAATTTTTTGATGCACAATTTTAAGATGTTTTGTATGGAACCAAGAGAGACTAATGGAGATATGTACACCCGTTTTACGGATGTCGTTAATAGTCTAAAAGCTCTTGGCAAATATGTTTCAAACATTGACCTTGTTAGTAAAGCTTTACGATCACTTTCTAAAGCTTGGGAATCAAAAGTAACGGTAATACAAGAAACAAAAAACTTTAATATTTTTTTACTTGAAGAATTAATCGGTTTATTGATGACATAAGAAATGGTGCACAATGCACATGATGAACATGATGAACAAAACCACTTTCCAAATAATAGGAAGGATTTGGGACTTAGAACACATGAAGACGACTCGAGCATAAGCTCAAGTGATGATGAACTTGAACTTATAAAGAAATTTAAAAAGTTAATGAAACAAAAATTAAAGAATAAAAAGAATACAACTACTTGCTTTGAATGCAAGAAGAAGAACACAAATTGGGATGAATCGAGCTCCTCCAAAGACGAGGAGAAAATTAACAAAGGCGAGGTGGCAAACTACGCATTAACGGCTTTCAACGATGAGGTAATCAAAATCTCCCTAATTTATTTTGAAATTACATGATGCTTTCATGATGCTTTTTTTTTAATTTAGTTTAGAATTAATTTTCTTGAAAAGTGCATGTTTAATAATGAAAATAAAAAAATAGGAACCATGCTTATCATTCTAATAATTTTAAAAATAATCATGAAAATTACATGTTTATGATAAACAAAATGATTTTGATTAAAAATGTCTTATGAAATCATGTTTGATGATATCATGCCCAATAAATTTATTTTTTGAAATTATACATGAAAATTTTTTAGATTTATGGATTATCAACTTCTACGGTTTTAAAAGTTCTTTTTCATTGTTAATGTATGATGTATGTTTTTATTTGGCATAAATGAAAAAGGAATGTTTCTATGAAATAAATCACGTGAATTTAAACAACTAAAAAGAGAAAAGCATTGTTCTTGAAAATTCTTTTTCTCTATCTTATTGATTTTTATGAATCTCTTGAAATTAATTTTGATGGTTTGAATTTAATGGGTTTTATTGAAATCACGATCTTGATTTCTCGAAATTTATAACTTGAAATCTTTAATGAATCAAGAATTTTTACTCTTTATTCTCTTGCATTTTGAGAAAATTTTCAATATGAATCATACGAGTTCTTATGCATGAATTGAAATCTTTTTCTCCTACGTTTCCTTTTAGGATTTACTAAAGAAAATATCTTTTTCAAAATTCATGACTTAAAATTTCATTTGAATATTTTTTATTATTTGTGTTGAATCTCGGATTTTCATGATGAAATCAATTGATGGGTTAATTGATCTAATCCATATTATTGAGTTAAGTGTGTAGGATTAACTACGATAGCTTAAAAACATAAAGCAAGGAAACTAGAGACAAGTTCGATGGGTGTTTGAGAGCCCGAAGATTCGTCGAAGATGCTACCGGAGCCAACCGAGAAGAAATCGTGGACGTGTCGAAGTTTTCGAAAGTCCGTCGAAGACATCGTCAGAGGTTCGCGAAGATCACCGAGAAGGCTCGGCTACTCACTGAACTCGCCACAAGATCGGGAGCCTACTGGGAGTCCACCGGAAGAAATCCGGAGGTGCATCGGAAGTCCGGCGGAAGATCACCGGAATGCTCACTGGAACGAGACTCGACGCTTACCATTTAAAAATTGCTTAGGACTATGTTTTCAGTTACGTAGTTTATATATAATTAGGGTTAGTATTAAGGGATAATCCTATATCCTGGTGAGGGGCCAACTGGGCCTAAATGTGACTTGGTTTGGGCCGAACTTGAAGCCCAACTAGTTACCCATAAGATCGGGCGGTGGAACCGTCGGACTGGGCGGTAGCACCGCCCAGAGCCCGAGGGTCGGACGGTGGCACCACCTAGAACCCAAGAGGTCGGGCGGTGGCACCGCCAGTACACTATCAGTGTCAGACACTGATAGGCGGTGGCACCGCCACTGACAGGCAGTAGCACCGCCAGCCTTTGAAACCTAAGAGAATTCAAAATTTGGAGCCCAAATTTGAATCCTCTTGGGGCCTATAAATACCCCTAAATTCTCAATTGAGAATACAACTTTAGTGAAAGCAATAGATTGAGATAAAAGTCTTAGAAAAGTCTTTAGTAAGTCTTGTTTTCAATTGCTTGAGTGTTCACCTCCTTCTTTCTCTTCAAAAATTTGTAAGAGTGTGAACCACTTGTAAAAGGTTGCAAGAGGGGTATTTGTCCTTCCCCTTCAAAGAGATTTACTAATGGAAGTTGGGAGCCTCATTAAATAAGGCTTCGCAAGTGGATGTAGATAATTTGACTGAACCATTTTAAATTGGCGTATTCATTGAATAAGTGAGTACTTACCTTTCTGCAATCGTTATATACAAAGCAGCAAGTTTTCGTTTTTCACTTTACTCAAGCTACTATTAAAATGAAATCTCTTTACATTTTACGGAATTATTTTCGAACTTACAAGTTTTAATCTGCTACACTAATTCACCCCCCCCCCCCCTCCCTCTTAGTACCGCTCCGATCCTAACAATTGGTATCAGAGCAAGGCTCACTCTCATATTTGGTTTAATACCCAAAAGAGATGGCTTACTCCGACATACATGAGGGTCATTCTATTACACATCCACCTATGTTTAATGGGTCGGATTACACGTTTTGGAAGACTCGCTTGAGGATCTTCCTCATTTCCATGGATTTCGAGCTTTGGACCATTGTCGAAAATGGATTTCAAAAATCTTCTCTTCCGATGAGCGAATGGAATGAATCGGAGAAGAAGGTTTTTGCTTTAAACACAAAGGCTATGAATGTCTTATTTTGTGCACTAGACAAAATGAATTTAATCGGGTTTCAATTTGTGATTCTACTTTTGATATTTGGAGAACTCTTAAGGTCACTCATGAAAGCACTAGCCGAGTGAAAGAGTCCAAAATCAACATTCTTGTGCACTCTTACGAACTTTTCCGAATAAAACCAAATGAGTTCATCAGAGACATGTACACCCATTTCACGGATGTCATCAATGAACTCAAAGCTCTTAGTAAAGATTTTTCTAACTTTGAACTAGTAACTAAAATCTTAAGATACCTTCCAAAAAGTTGGGATCCAAAAGTTACGGTCATTCATGAGGCCAAGGACCTTAAAACATTCCCTCTTGAAGAACTTATTAGGTCTCTAATGACCTAGGAAATGACGTGTTAAGCTCATGATGAGATCGAAAACCTCCTTCCAAAGAACAGGAAGGATATGGCACTCACATCACAAGAAGACCACTTGAAAGGAACATCAAGTGATGAGGACAATGACAATGATATTGCACTTTTGACTCAAAAATTTAAAAAAATTATAAGAAAGAATAAATTTAAAAATAACACCAAAAACAGACTTGAACATAAAAAGGACCAAGTAATATGCTACGAATGCAAGAAGCCGGGGCATTTCAAAAATGAATGCCCACAAGCCAAGAAGAAGCAACCGAAGAAGAAGAAAGCTCTAAAAGCAACTTGGGATAATTCAATTAATTCCAAAAGTGAAGAAGCTAGCAAAAAAGAGGAGGTAAACTTCGTGTTAATGGCTTTAGGAGAAGAGGTATGTGATTTAATTAATGAAGATTTATCTTTTAAAGAACTCTCTATCACTTTTCACGAATTATTTGATGAATGTAGAACTATTAGTAAGAAGTTTAATATTTTAAAGAAAGAGCATGTCTTAGTACAAAATAAGCTTGATAGTCTTCAAACTCCTCCATGCTCTAAGTGTGAGCATTTAGAAGCAATAAAAAATAAAAATTTGTTACTTAAAGAGACCTTAAACAAGTTTAAGGTCGGTAGCAAAGGATTGGACATAATCCTTACAAACAAGGGTCATGTCGTAAATAGAAGTGGAATTGGATTTGTAAAAGGATCACATCAAAATCCTACCACTTTCATTAAAGGACCCACATTGCATGTTTCATCTTGTATGAAATGCAACTTTTGTTACAAATCCGGACATGTTGCCTATAAATGTCCATTTAGGAAAATTAGTCCATATAAATTAATATAGGTTCCTAAAGGAACTATAAATAGTTCAATAATGAATAACAAGATTGGTGGATCAATTTTTGAGGCACCCAAAATCAAATGGGTACCTAAAAATCATCCTCTTTTCTAGACAAACCCACAAGCTAGGAGCAAGAAATGATATCTCGATAGTGGATGCTCAAGACATATGACTGGAGATCCATCTCATTTCTCTATGCTCACTAGCAAGGAAGAAGGGTACGTCACCTTCAGAGACAACAACAAAGGCAAAATCATTGGCAAGGAAACCATAGGTAACAAATTAAGTTTTTCTATTGATGATGTATTACTAGTTGATGGATTGAAACATAATCTCTTGAGTAATAGTCAATTATACGATAAAGGTTATATCGTTAGATTTGAATCAAATATGTGCATTATTGAAAAACCAAATAATAACATGTCAATGATTGCTTTAAAGTAAAATAATGTCTACACCATTAACCTTGATGAACTAAGTAATGAAATGTGCTTCTCCACTTCAAATGATGATGCTTGACTTTGGCATAGGAGATTAGGCCATGCAAGTATGAAACTAAAATCTAAAATCTCATCTAGAGAATTAGTATGAGGAATTCCAAATATGAAGTTTATTAAGGACAAAGTATGCGATGCGTATCAACTAGGTAAACAAATAAACACTAGTTTCAAACCAAAAAATCAAATTAGCACCACTAGACTATTACAATTGATCTATTTGGACTTATTTGGACCAATTGACATGACAAGTCTAGAGGAAACAAATATGCTTTTGTAATTATAAATGACTATACTAGATACACTTGGACCTATTTCTTGGCTCACAAAAGTGATTGTTTCAAGTGTTTCTCTAAATTTTGTAAACTCACTCAAAATGAAAAAGACTTCTTGATTTCATCAATTCTGAGTGATCATGGCGGCGAATTTCAAAACCATGATTTCCAAAGTTTTTGTGAAGATAATGGATATAACCACAACTTCTCCACTTTAAGAAATGCTCAACAAAATGGAGTAGTTGGAAGAAAAAATAGAAACCTATAAGAAATGATAAGAACTATGTTGAATGAACATAGTCTACCCAAGTATTTTTGGGCCGAATCCGTGAATACGGCTTGCTACATCATGAATAGGGTTCTAATAAGACCGTCTCTATCAAAAACTCTTTATGAATTATAAAATAACAACAAACCAAATGTTTCTTATTTTAAAGTTTTCGATTACAAATGCTTTATTTTTAATGAAAAGGATGCCTTAGAAAAATTTGATGCTAAATCCGATGAAGGCATCTTTCTTTGTTACTCTTCCGTTTCTAAAGCTTTTCGTGTTTTTAACAAAAGAACCTTAATTATAGAAGAGTCTATTCATGTGGTTTTTAATGAAATTTCTGAGTTAAAGAAAAATAATTTTGATGATGATCTTGGTTTTGATAATTTGAATTTAAAGGAACCCCCTCCTCAAAATAGCAACTTGGATGCATCTTCTTCCGAAATTTTCGTACCCAAGGAATGGAAGTATGTAGATGCTCATTCAAAAGAGCAAATTATAGGAGATACATCACAAGGGGTTCAAACTCGTTCTTCTTTTAAGAATCTTTGTGCTAACGCTATCTTCCTTTCTCAAATCGAACCTAAATGCATTGACGAGGCCTTGGAAGATGATTCTTGGGTCATTGCAATGCAAGAAGAATTGAACCAATTGGAGAGGAATGAGGTATGGAAGCTTGTTCCTAGACCTAGTAACCATTTAGTCATTGGTACTAAATGGGTCTTTAGAAACAAGCAAGACGAATGCGATATCGTGGTTAGAAACAAAGTTATATTTGTGGCCAAAGGTTTCAACTAAGAATAAGGTATCGACTACGAAGAAACCTTTGCTCTTGTGGCAAGATTAGAAGCCATTAGGATGCTCCTTGCCTATGCAAGTAGTAATGACTTTAAACTATTTCAAATGGATGTCAAAAGTGCCTTCTTGAATGGTTTTATTTCCGAAGAAGTATATGTCGAACAACCTCCCGGATTTGAAAATTCTCTTCTTCCTAATCATGTATTCAAATTGACTAAGGCTCTCTATGGCTTGAAACAAGCTCCTAGAGCTTGGTATGAAAGGCTTAGTTCCTTTCTTTTTTTAAATAATTTTATCAAAGGTAAGGTTGATACTACATTATTTATCAAACACTTTGAAAATAATTTTCTTATTTTTCAAATTTATGTTGACGGTATTATTTCTGGTTCTTTGGATGAATTACTATGTGAATCATTTGCTAAATGTATGAGTCATGAATTTGAAATGAGTTTAATGGGAGAATTAACTTTCTTTTTATGATTACAAATCAAACAACTTAGTGATGGTATATTTCTTAACCAATCTAAATATACATTAGAATTGTTAAAACGATTTAACATGGATAATTCAAAAGTAATAAACACCCCTATGAGTACTTTGACTAAGTTAGATATAAATAAAAATAGTGAAAATTTTGATTAAAAAACGTATAGGGGAATGATAGGTAGTCTACTATACCTCACCGCGACTAGACTGGATATCATGTTTAGTGTAGGATTTTGCACTAGGTTTCAATCTAATTCTAAATTATCTCATCTTAAGAGTGTTAAAAGAATATTTAGATATCTTAAAGGAACTCCAAATTTAGAATTGTGGTATCCAAAATCTGATAAATTCAATTTAAAAGCCTATGCAGATGCCGATTTTGGCATATGCAGGATAGATAAAAAAAGTACATCCAGAATATGCCAATTCTTAGGACATGCACTTATTTCTTAGACTTCCAAGAAACAAAATTCAGTTGCACTATCTATGACGGAAGTCGAATACATTGCTATAAGTGCATGCTGTGCACAAGTTGTTTGGATGAAGAATACATTAGAAGACTATGGAATTCACTTGAAAAATATTCTCATAAATGTGATAATACAAGTGTCATATGTCTTACCAAAAATCCAATTCAGCACTCTAGAACTAAACATATCGACGTTAGGCATCATTTCATACATGATCATATCCTTAACAATAATGTCATTTTAGAGTTTATTGACACAAAGCATCAATTAGCAGACATCTTTACAAAAGCCTTAAATGAATACCAATTTGAATTTATTAGAATGGAACTAGGCATATTAAATTGTCCCTAAGAATAAGCTTATTTGAATGTATTTTCTGAAAAGTTATTTTTCATACTCTTTCCGTTCTTTCGTGGATTTGATTTCCTCCTTCTCCTTCGATTCCAAATGACATATTAAAGTACAACCAAGATCCTATCTTATCTTGAGCCAAACACCACTGAAAAACAAAAAGGGGAGGAAAGAAAATTTTTTTTTCCCTCCTTCATGGCATGCCAGCGGTGGCACCGCTAGAACCGACGGTAGCACCGCCTGAGTGCTCGGGCGCCAGGCGGTGGCACTACTCGGATTGGTGGTGGCACCACCCGCGATCCCCTTAATAAAAGGAGGGGTTAGGGCTGGCGGTGAAACCGCCCCCAACCCATGAAAAAGTAGCTCAAGCTCTCCCACAACTTTTCAAAACCCTCATTCCAACCTTTAGAAGCCTAGGAGAGGGATTCTTGTTGGTTCAAGCTCTCCATATTTCAAGAAATTCTCCATAAGGTAAAATTTGAAATCTTTCCTTCCTCTTCTCATTATTTTTCCTACTCTTCACAGTTTCATATTTTTGATCTATCATCTTGTCTAGATAATGGCTTATAAAAGATCAAGTAGAACAAAAGGGAAAAGGGTGGAAGGAGATTCATATGACCAACACCTTTTTAGATCTAATGAAGAAGCTCTTAGGTTTCCTAATTTTGAAACACAAACTATACACAAGGGTAAGCATGTTAATCTAGATGAACTAGGAAACCTAGAACATATTAGATGGTTTGCACATTTAGATGCCTTACCTCTCCTACAAATCAATGAACCAATTTATTCTAGGTTAGTGAGGTTATTTTATGCAAACTTATGTGTGAAAAACGATAGCTTAAGTACCTACCTTTTAGGAACACTAATTAAAATCTTTGATAGCACTATTTGTGAACTAATAGGAATTACCGAAAAAGATAGGGGCTGTTATTTTAGAGGAAAATGGGATGTCAATGTAATCGGAGCAACTTACTCTGAAGCCTTAGAAACTATTTTTGCAAATCCAAACCTAGGCATGATACCCAAAAGTTGCGAGCACTTACTGCCCTTTAACTCTAAAATTCTTCATCACATCATAACAAGCATTCTACTCCCTAAGCAATTTCATCTTGATGAAATAAGTCAAATAGAGATAAGCACCATATATTACATTATGATCGGTCAATATAACTATTTTGGATACACAATTCGACAACACATGCAGGATATTATAGCTAAAGACACTATGTTACTATATGGAGGGTTAATCACTCGATTTATACTTGCCTATGACATTTGTGTCTCACCCGATGAAGAAATAATTCAAAATGATCGATATAACACCATCAATAGAAACCTACTGAAAAGACTTAAATACACATTTAGCAATGGTATATAGGTTAGACAACCTAGAAGTTCTGATCCAATTCCCCCACTAGTAGAACACTCTGAAACACCAATCTCTAAGGGAAATGGATCTCCTCCTCTAAGTCCCTTTAGAGCAGCACCTTCAGCTCCTGCTTCATCTTCTGAAGAATTCATTATAGCAGAATTGCATCAGATCAAATCACAGCAAGACCAACTAAAATCACAGCAAGAGCAAATTCAAATTCAGCAAATTGAAATTTTGAAGGAACTACGACAAATGAATCAAAAAATCGATGTCATGTATAAGAACTATGGATTTCCTCCTAAGGATTAGTCGATATACCTTCTTATTATGTTACTTTGGCATGCAATCCTTGTATAATTACTCTTAATGCCAAGTTAGAACTTTGTCATCTTCTTTCCCTTGAATGAAAGCTAAACTTTTTGAGATGTATTTTGAATAAAAGATGAATTTTTAAATTCTGGATGAATGCTGATTTTTTTATGAATTCCGGATGAATGCTAAATTTTGTATGAATCGATCTTAATGTTGAATTCCTTTTCCAAAGGTTTTATGATCACAAATTATACGCTTAAAGTCTTTCTCCTTTTTATTGATGACAAAGGGGGAGAAGAATGAGCAAAACATGACTTGTGATGACTTGTAACATTTCGATAGCATGACTTAATACGCATCAATAGCATGACTTATATGAATTGCAAAAGCTTGTGTAATGCAAATGTCTTATATGCCTTACAAAAATCTTTGAGAATATTGCAAGATCTTAGATTGGTTGATCATATCAAATCATGCTTCACATTTAATTCATGTTGAAAATTTTTATCTATAGTCGAAGTGATAATTGTCTTTCGACTTAAAAATAATTTTCATAGCTAAAAATTATGAGAAATACGAAGTTTCGTATTTGCTCATGCTTAAAAAGAATAACGATAAGTTCAACGGATAGAACTTATCGGTTTATACTTGAATTCAAAGAGATGGAATGCAAGTGTTTCTATCTTCTCATAATATGGTATATAGATAGGGGGAGTTTTGTTTAACTCCATCATCAATTTATTATCATCATAAAAAAGGGGGAGATTGTTGAATCTCGGATTTTGATGATGAAATCAATTGATAGGTTAATTGATCTAATCCATATTATTGAGTTAAGTGTGTAGGATTAACTACGATAGTCTGAAAACATAAAGCAAGGAAACTAGAGTCAAGTTCGATGGGTGTTTGAGAGCCCGAAGATTCGTCGGAGATGCTGCCGGAGCCAACCGAGAAGAAATTAAGGATGTGTCGGAGTTTTCGGAAGTCCGTCGAAGAGATCGTCGGAGGTTCGCGGAGATCACAGAGAAGGCACGGCTACTCACTAAACTCGCCACAAGATCGGGAGCCTGTTGGGAGTCCACTTGAAGAAATTCGAAGGTGCATCGGAAGTCCATCGAAAGATCGCCGGAATGCTCACCGTAACAAGACTCGACACTTGCCATTTAAAAATTGCTTAGGACTATGTTTTCAGTTACGTAGTTTGTATGTAATTAGGGTTAGGATTAAGGGATAATCCTATATCCTGGTTAGAGGGCAACTAGGCCCGAATATGACTTGGTTTGGGCCGAACTTAAAGCCCAACCAGTGACCCGTAAGGTTAGGCGGTGGAACCGTCGGACTCGACGGTGGCACCGCCCAGAGCCTGAGGGTCGGGCGGTGGCACTGCCCAGAACCTGAGAGGTCGGGCGGTGGCACCGCTAGTACACTATCAGTGTTAGACACTGACAGGTGGTGGCACCACCACTAACAGGCGATAGCACCGCTAGCCTCGAAAACCTAAGAAAATTTAAAATTTGGAGCCCAAATTTGAATCCTCTTGGGCCTATAAATACCCCTCAATTCTCAAATGAGAATACAACTTTAGTGAAAGCAATAGATTGAGATAAAAGTCTTAGAAAAGTCTTTAGCAAGTCTTGTTTTCAATTGCTTGAGTGTTCACCTCCTTCTTTTTCTTCAAAAATTTGTAAGAGTGTGAACCACTTATAAAATGTTGTAAGAGGGGTATTTTCCTTCCCCTTCAAAGAGATTTGCTAGTGGAAGTTAGGAGCCTCATTGAAGAAGGCTTCGTAAGTGGATGTAGGTCATTTGACCGAACCACGTTAAATTTGTGTGTCCATTGAATGTGTTAGTACTTACCTTTCTGCAATCGTTATATACACAGCAGCAAGTTTTTGTTTTTCACTTTACTCAAGCTACTATCAAAACAAAATCTCCTTACATTTTACGGAATTATTTTCAAACTTATAAGTTTCAATCCGCTGCACTAATTCACCACCCCTCCCTCTTAGTGCCGTTCCGATCCTAACAATTTGATCTCCTATGATCTCTCATTGAATTGAGATCTTGCTCTCCTACTATTCTATTTGCTATTCACTAAAAAGAAGACTAATTCTAATAAACCATGATATGCTATTTGACATCTTTTAAGGTTTATGATTTGAATTTTATTATGTAAAATTCCTTGTATTCATGAAGTAATATCTCATCACCAAGTTCTTCTTGATATTCTTCATATGTGATGATATGAATGCATGCAATACTTATGTTTTTTATAATGTTGTATGTAATGTATTGCATATAATATGTATCATGAATGCTCTAAATGATAAATGTTTGGTATTATGATCAAAATATTGATAAATACTTAAAAATTTTAATGTTTTTAGTATCATGTATGATATACTCATAATGATGATTGATTTTTTGATATCATGCATAAAAAATGAAATATAAGGTTTTGAAATTATGTATATTTTAATTTGAAAATATAATGATGCACAAATAAGACTGATACTTACCTTTGTCATAATCTGAAAATTGATATAAAGGGTATTCCCTTCTTTTTGACAATGACAAAAGGGGAGATAAAAGATGCTAGCTCACATAATTCAAGAAGAAAGAAAAAATTGTACTTCTCAAAAGAGAAGAAAGAACTTGCTTCTTGAACATCTTAAATTGTTAGCTTCCATGTTGTAAAATAATATAACATTTTGTTAGCTTGTGTTTTTGCAAAGGAAGCAAAAATAATGGCATTTCTCAAAAGAGAAGAAAGAGCTTACTATCTTAAACATCACTAGCTTGCCTATCTTGAGAAGCAAAGAGTTGCTATCTCAAAAGAAGCAAAATTGTTATCTTGCATATCGCAAAGAAAAGCAAATTTGCAAACTTACACAATTCTAAATTATTACTAGCTTGTATGTTGCAAAACTTCTTTTTTTTTTCAAACACTTGCTAGCTTGAACATTGCAAAACAAACATGCTGAACTTGCATATCTAGCAAAATTTACAAACTTGTAAAACTCGAAATTTTTGCTAGCTTGTATGATTATAAAATTGGAGATTTATGATGCAATGTATTGAACTTATTTCTAAACACATGAATAGTTGGACTTCTCCTTTTTGTTGAAGACAAAGGGGGAGAAGTGTGTTGATGTCATCATGACATGTATGCTTGGATTTTTAATCCAAGAGTTTCTATCAATATGGCATATTGATAGGGAGAGTTTGTTTAAACTGCGGGAGTTAAGGTTAACTCCGTCGTCGATTGGTTGTCATCATAAAAAAGGGAGAGATTGTTGAATCTTGGATTTTGATGATGAAACCAATCGATAAGTGTTTATATTTTAATCTACATTTTGAGTGATGCAGGATGCTTCGATCAGGATGAGACAATTAAAGTAGGAAAAATCATATTGGACCGGAGGAACATGTCAGAAGATTGGACGTCAGGCCGGTGGATCGGTTGACGTATCGACATAAAGCTTCGGGCTATAGATTCAGGCAACGGGCCAAGAAGAGCGGATATTGCGCTAAGGATATCAGAGTTGCGAAGTCAACTGGTTGATTGGGCAATAGGCTGCAAGAGAGGACGATGTGTCGAAAACTCGGACGAAGCATTGAGGGACCAATGACATGCCGGACAACTTGATTAATACTTAGTATTAATTATCTAGATCGAAGTGTGTTTTTACATGTGCAGGATTAACTACGATAGCAAGACATTAAGCAAAATGAAGTCCCAGAGTCAAGGACATGATTACTTTGGGAGTTCGAGAGTTCATCGGAAGTCCAGAAGTTCGTAGGAAGTTCTAGAGGAACTAGCCGAGAAGTCTCGGAGCTTGCCAAAGAAGCTCATTAGAACTCTCCAAAAAGATCGTCGTGAAGTCCAGGAGTTCGTCGGAAGTTCGCCGGAAGCTCATCGGAAGAATAGACATATGGACTTGTTTTGCTTAGCAAATATCTTAGGATTTCGTAGTTAGCATGTAATTGGGCATCAATTTGGGCCAACCCAATTAGAGGCTAGCTAGGCCCATGTAAGAACTGTGTTGGGCCCAATAAGAGACCCAAATAGTGCCCCAAGAAGTCTCACTGTCATGGCACAATCTTCGAGACTATATTAAGCGATGGTACCACTAGTCTGGGTAGTTGTACCACCCCTGGCAGGGTGCCAAGCGATGGTACCACCAGTCTGGGCGATGGTACCATCCAGCATTGCACCCTAGGCGATGGTACCACCAGACATGGGCGGTGGTACTGGCCAGCGCAGGAGGTGGTACCGCCCAAGTTTGGGGAACCTAGGATGGCAAAGTTTTAGGCTTCAAGTTTGAATCAACATGAAGCCTATAAATACCCCTGTCATCCCTGGTTAAAGCACACAAGCACAAAGAGTTTAAAAAGACAGAATTGCTACTAAAATCTTATGTGATCTCCTCTACCTCTTCTAAGTGTTAGACTACTTTGAGAGAGAAGTAAGTGAGTGCTTGTAAGAGTTATCACCTAAACCTGATAAAATGAGTGTTAGGATCAAGAGCACAAAGAGGGGAAATTAGTGCAGCGGAAAACTTTCAATGTTTAAAACTACGTTCGTACGACAAAAACGATTTCAGTAGAAAAGCCGATTCGTAAATCACTTTAACTTGTGATTAGGCAAGAACCTGTTAAAATGAATCTGTTAAGGCAGTTTGCTATTGTGATGGAAATCATAATGTAAGCGCAAACTGAAATGTGATGTTCGTACGAGAAAAGCGATTTACGTCTAAACACGATTCGGAAAATATTGAGCTTAGAAACGCAATCGTAAAAGCGCAGAAGGTAGTAAGCTATAAGGAGGTTTGCAGTAAGGATAATAAGCTCAAAGTAAATGCAAACCAGAGAAGACAGGAGTTTACAGTGATTCGGTCAATCGTGACCTACATCCACTCCTTCGATTCCTCTTCCGTCGAGGCCACCGGCATCCGCTAACGATCTTCCTTTACTAGGCGAAGATCAACCTCCTTCTTACACCCCTCTTCTCCTTTTACTGGGTTTAGGAGACAACCCTTACAAGCACTCACTCTCCTCTCTTAAACAGAATTCTAACACTTAAGCTAGAGGAGGGAAATTCTAGAGATTGCAATAGTGTTTTCTCTCTTTTAATCTCTATGTGCTTGTGTCATTTACCTATGGATAGGAGGGGTATTTATAGGCTCCAAACCAGTTTGAATTTGGAGCTCAAATCTGTCATCTCCCGGAATTCCGGGGTCTGGCGGTTGCATCGCCTGACTGGGGCGGTTGCACCGCTTGGCAGAGCTCGGAGACTAAGCCTCTAGGCGATGCCACCGCTTGTCAGGGGCGGTTGCACCGACTGGCAGAGCTCGGAGACCGAGCTCAGGCGGTGCCATCGCCTGACTGGGGCGGTTGCACCGCCCAGCCAGAGCTCGGAGACTGAGCCCTAGCGGTGCCACAGCCTGCCTGGGGCGATTGCACCACGCAGCTTTGCTAGGAGATCCTCTCCTGGGCGGTGCCACCGCCAACCCTGGCGGTGCCACCTCCTACACTATTTCAGCTCACTGGTTGGGCTCCAAACATGGCCCAAACCAGTCCGAACTTGGGCCCAATTGGCCCCTACTTGGGTTATAGGATTAACACCTAATCTTAACCCTAATTAACGTGCTAACTATGAATTTAAAGACATTTTCTAAGCTATTACAAAGTCTGCAAGTCAAGACTTCTTCTGGCGAGCTTCCGGCAAACTTCCGGCGGTCTTCCGATGAACTCTCGGAAACCATTCTGCGGACTCCCGGCAAGCTCCAAGACTTCACGATTTGATCTTAGCAAATTCCAATGAGCTTCTTCGGCAAGCTCTGATCTTTCTCGGCGAGCTCCGTGAACTTCCAATAAACCTTCCGGCGAGCTTCCGAAAAACCCTTCGGCAAGCTCCCAACTCATTCTCGGCTAGTTCCGGTAGCGTTCCCGATGAACCTTCGGACTTCCGTCGAACTCTCGAACTCGCAAAGAATCCTTCGCGCTTGACTCCGACACTTTATTTTGCTTTATGTCTTCATCGTTATCATAGTTAATCCTGCACAATTAAAACAAAACTTCGATCAAGATAATTAATCCTAAGCTCTTAACCAGGTTGTCCGGCATGTCATTGGTCCCTCGACACTTCGTCCGATTCTTTGGCGCATCGTCCTCTCCTACGGCCTATTACCCAATCGGCCAGTTGACTCCGCAACTCCGATATCCTTGGCGCAATACCCGCTCTTCTTGGCCCGATGCCCAAGTCCATGGCCCGAAGCCTTCTGTCGATATGTCGACCGATCCATCGGCCCGACATCCAATCTTCTGACATGTTTCTCCGACACAACATGATTTTTCCTGCTTTAATTGTCTCATCCTGATCGAAGCATCCTGCATCACTCAAAACACAGATTAAAATATAAACACAATTATCAATTGGTTTCATCATCAAAATATGAGATTCAATAATCTCCCCCTTTTTGATGATGACAACCAATTGATGACGGAGTTAAACTTAACTCCCGGAGTTTAAACAAACTCCCCCTATCAATATGCCATATTGATAGAACCTTGAATTTAAACTGAATTTAAGTCATTGCAATATTTATCATGAATACTTGCAACACATCATCATGAACTTATGCATAAACTTAAGCATAAAATGTCGTCATCAACATACTTCTCCCCCTTTGTCATAAACAAAAAGGAGAAGTACCACAATCAAGTGTTTGGAATATTAGTTCAACTTATTGCATGAAAAACATAATATCAAGTTTTATCATCATGCAGTTTTGAAGCTAGAAAATTTAGCAAGTATTTCATCAAGCTTAGAACATTTAAGCTATCAAGTTTCAGATATGCAAGTTTTACAGCATACAAGATAGCACTTTTGGTAATGTTCAAGATAGTAAGTTCTACCTCATGCAAGCTAGCAATATTATAACATTTTAGAACATGCAAGCTAGCAGTTTTGAGATATTCAAGAAAGCAACTCTTGCTTCTTGAGATATGCAAATTTGTCAAGTTTTGCTAGATGTGCAAGTTAGCATTTTTGCGTCTTGAGGTAGGTAAGATAGCACATTTGCTTCTTTTGAGATAACAACTTTTTGCTTCTCTTTAGACTACAAGCTAGCAATTTTTACGATATACAAGTTTCACAATATATAAGCTAGCAAAAATTTCAAAAGCAAATGCAAGATAGCTTTCTTGTGTAAGCTCATGATTCTTACTTCCTATTGTAATATGCAAGTTGCAAGTTTTGCTTCTTGAGATAGGCAAGATAGCACTTTTATAATTTTTGTTTCTTAAGATAGGCAAGCTTGTGATGTTCAAGATAACAAGCGCTTTCTTCTCTTTTGAAAAATGTCATTTTTGCTTTCTTTGCAAAGTGCAAGCTAGCAAAATGCCAAACTAGCAAGAGATAATGTTTTACATGAGGCAAGCAAATAATTTGGCAAGTGTTACATTTGTATCTTTTCTTTAGATGTGCAAGAAAGTAAGAAAGTTTTTGTATTTTCTTGACTTGTGCAAGGTAGCTAATTTCTCTTTGAGATGACCCTTTACATCAATTCAAGATGGCACATTAGCAACTCTTTCTCTCCCTTTGTCATTGGCAAAAAGAAAGGAAGATTCAAGTCATTAATATCAAAATAATAATTTTATCATAAATATTTCATCATTGCGTGCATCATTATTGCATGCATAATACCAAATCATAATATATATTTTCAAAACATATAAACTCATCATTATATGCATGATTCCAAATCATCATTCATATCATTTCAATCATTGTTTCAATCATCACTATAACTCATCATGCACAAAATGTAAAATCATCTAACATGATACAAACATTTATTTTCAAGATATTTATCACTATTTTCATGTATGATAATAAAGTATCCATGATACCGAACATTAAGTCAACAATGATTCATTTTATCAAATATCTTCTTTTTATAAATAACAAAAATTGTAGGTGTACAAAGAAGAGATTATGATTTAAAAAATATCTCAAATACTAAATTCAAGAAGTCAAGATCATAATTCGAATACAAACTCATTCAAATTCAAATCATCAAATTCATCAAAAATCTCATCATCAAAATTGTATATATAGATTTATCATAAAGCAAGTTAATTTTCAATCATCACATAAGGCATTTAAAGAATTTTTGAAACATAGTAGAATGATTAATTTAAGCATGCAATGTTTCAATCCAATTCAAGTCATGAATACCAATACTTTCATATTGTGAGTATCAATTCATGAATACCAAAAGATATTATTTGTGACTTTAATTTTGCAAGATCAAGATTATGATTTAGATAAAACTCATTCAATTCAAATCATTAACTTGAAATTCATAATCAAGTCATCAAAATCAATTTCGAGATTCACAAAATATCATGAAATCATTAATCTCGATCAGATGGGAAAAGTATTTTTTAAATGATTCTTTTTCATCTAAGCATTATAAGCCAAATCAAGATAAGCATGAAAGTTCAAGATGTAAAGGCAAAATCTTATAAAACAACTCATCAAGCAAGATTTTAAACATCTATTTTCAAGCCATATAAAGAGTAAGTCAAGGATTCAATTATCTCATGTTATGAATCAAGCATTTGTGAAATCTGAAATCATTAAGACCAAAAGCATGATACACTCATTTATTTTTCAAAATATTCATCATGTTTATTTTCATGAGATTCACAAGGTTAGTAAAATAAACTCATTAATCTCAATAGGATAGAAAATTCATTTCCATTTCATATAATTGATTTCATATGAGGGTATTCAAGTCTTTTGTGAAAACATGTATCATCATTTAAAATCAAAACATAAGTTTCGTTATGAAATCGTCAAGACCAAACACATCTATCATCAAAAGACTATCAAAAATTCATACATAGATGTACATGTACTTATGTTATCTTAATTCGTCATAAAAACGATTAGACCAAGAACATGTTAATCTAAAATGAGAGTTTTAAATCAACATTTACTTCAAAAACTCATGCATGACATAAAATCATCAAGATACACATACATGGATTAATCCTAAGCATTATCATCCCTAACGTTGCATACATCATTCAACATTTCAAAACATAACATGCATGAAACCTTAGCAATATACTTTTTATGATCAAATTTTTAATTTTTCAAAGATGCTAAAAAAAACATGATATAATTTTTGAAAAATAATTTTTTATTTCCTATTCCTACTATCTAATTTAAGCACTCATGAAAGACTTCAAGTAATTTCAAAATAATTCAAGAGAGTTGAGTTACTTACCTTGTAGTCGAAGCCCATTAAAGCCAAATTCACCGTTTCACTTTCGGAAGTTCTTGATTCATCCTTGGGTGCCTTCCTTTTCTTTGGCCACTTCCTTCATTCAAGTTCATTGTTTATTTTAGATTTTTGTTTAATGAACTTATTAAGATTTAGTGTTCGAAGTTCAAGTTCATCATTGTCCTCATCACTTGAGTCATCGCTCAAGTGGTATTCATTTGTCCGGAGTTCCAAATCCTTCCTGTTCTTTGGAAGGTTGTTTTGTTCATCATGTTCATCATGTGCATTGTGCACCATTTCATATGTCATCAACGAACCAATTAGTTTTTCAAGTGGTAAGTTGTTTAGGTTTTTAGCTTCTTGCATTGTAGTTACTTTTGAATCCCACTTCTTAGAAAGAGAACGTAAAATCTTGTTTACGAGTTCAAAATCGGAAAAATATTTGCCAAGAGCTCTTAAACCATTGACGATATCCATGAAACGGGTGTACATGTCAACAATGGTTTCGCAAGGCTTCATTCGAAAAATTTCGTAAGAATGCACGAGATTATTGATTTTGGACTCTTTCACTCGGCTAGTGCCTTCATGAGTGACCTCAAGAGTTCTCCAAATATCAAAAGCTGAATCACACATCGAAACACGAATAAATTCATTTTTGTCAAGTGCACGAAATAAGGCATTCATAGCCTTTGTGTTTAAAGAAAAATACTTCTTCTCCAAATCCGATCATTCGTTCATCGGTTTAGAGAGAAGTTGAAAACCATTTTCAATAATGTTCCATAAATCTAAATTCATATAAATTAAGAAAACTCTCATTCGAGTTTTCCAATAAGTGTAGTCCAATCCGTTAAACAACGGTGGACGAACATCCGAAAAACCCTCTTTAAAGCAATAAAGAGCCATTTCTCTCGGGTGTAAATCTGAAATGAGAAATACCGGGCTCTGATACCAATTGTTAGGATCAAGAGCACTAAGAGGGGGGGGGTGAATTAGTGCAGCGGAAAACTTTCAACGTTTAAAACTGTGTTCGTACGACAAAGCCGATTTTAGTAGGAAAGTCGATTTGTAAATCACTTTAACTTGTGATTAGGCAAGAAGCTGTTAAAATGAATCTGTTAAGGCAGTTTGCTGTTGTGATGGAAATCAGAATGTAAGCGCAAACTGAAATACGATGTTCGTACGAGAAAAGCGATTTACGTTTAAACACGATTCGGAAAATATTGAGCTTGGAAACGCAATCGTAAAAGCGCAGAAGGCAGTAAGCTATGAAGGAGGTTTGTAGTAAGGATAATAAGCTCAAAGTAAATGCAAACCAGAAAAGACAGGAGTTTACAGTGGTTCGGTCAATCGTGACCTACATCACTCCTCTGATTCCTCTTCCGTCGAGACGACCGGCATCCACTAACGATCTTCCTTTACTAGGCGAAGATCAACCTCCTTCTTACACCCCTCTTCTCCTTTTACTGGGTTTAGGAGACAACACTTATAAGCACTCACTCTCCTCTCTTAAACATAATTCTAACACTTAAGCTAAAGGAGGGAAATTCTAGAGATTGCAGCAGTGTTTTCTCTCTTTTAATCTCTCTGTGCTTGTGTCTTTTACCTAGGGATTGGAGGGGTATTTATAGGCTCCAAACCATTTTGAATTTGGAGCTCAAATCTATCATCTCCCAGAATTCTAGGGTCTGGCAGTTGCACCGCCTGATTGGGGCGGTTGCACCGCCTGGCAGAGCACGGAGACTGAGCCTCTAGGCGGTGCCATCGCTTGTCAGGGGCGGTTGCACCGCCTAGCAGAGCTCGGAGACCGAGCTCAGGCGGTGCCACCACCTGACTGGGGCAGTTGCACCGCTGTCAAAGGCGGTTGCATCGCCTAGTCTCGCTCGAAGACTGAGCCCTGGCGGTGCCACCGCCTACCTGGGGCGGTTGCACCACCCAGCTTTGCTGGGAGATCCTCTCCTGGGCGGTGCCACCGCCAACCCTAGCGGTGCCACCTCCTACACTATTTCAGCTCACTGGTTGGGCTCCAAACTTGGCCCAAACCAATCCAAACTTGGGCCCAATTGGCCCCTACTTGGGTTATAGGATTAACACCTAATCCTAACTCTAATTAACATGCTAACTATGAATTTAAAGATATTTTCTAAGCTATTACAAAGTTCGTAAGTCAAGACTTCTTCTGGCGAGCTTTCGGCAAACTTTCGGCGGTCTTCCGACGAACTCTCAAAAACCATTCTGCGGACTCCCGGCAAGCTCCTAGACTTCACGATTTGATCTTAGTGAGTTTCAACGAGCTTCTTCGGCAAGCTCCGATCTTTCTCGGCGAGCTCCACGAACTTCCAATAAACCTTCCAGCGAGATTCCGAAAAACCCTTCGGCAAGCTCCCAACTCATTCTCGGCTAGTTCCGGCAGCGTTCCCGACGAACCTTCGGACTTCCGTCGAACTCTCGAACTCGCAACGAATTTTTTGCGCTTGACTTCGACACTTTATTTCGCTTTATGTCTTCATCGTTATCATAATTAATCCTGCACAATTAAAATAAAACATTGATCGAGACAATTAATCCTAAGCAATTAACCAAGTTGTCCGGCATGTCATTGGTCCCTCGACGCTTCGTCCGATTCTTCGGCACATCGTCCTCTCCTGCGGCCTATTGCCCAATCGGCTAGTTGATTCTGCAACTCCGATATCCTTGGCGCAATACCCACTCTTCTTGGCCCGATACCCAAGTCCGCGGCCCGAAGCCTTCTGTCGATACGTCTACCGATCTATCGGCCCGACGACCAATCTTCTGACATGTTTCTCCGGCACAACATGATTTTTCCTGCTTTAATTGTCTCATCCTGATCGAAGCATCCTGCGTCACTCAAAACGTAGATTAAAACATAAACACAATTATCAATTGGTTTCATCATCAAAATACGAGATTGAACAATGAGAAGAGGGGTGTAAAAGGTGATTGGCCTTTGCCTATTGAAGGAAGGCTTCTAGTGGACGACGGTGACCTTGTCAGAGGAGGAAGCCGAAAGTGGATGTAGGTCACGTTGATCGAACCACTCTAAAACTCTGGTTTGCATTTCCTTTATGCAATTTATCTTTACTGCAAACCTCTTTAATCCCTTACTGCTTTCAATACATTTACAAATGGGTTTCAAGTTAAGATCTTTACGAAAAGGTTTTCGTCGGAAACGGTTTTTATCGAACGAAGTTTTAATCGAGATGTAATCTTTCCGCTGCACTAATTCATCCCCCCCCCCTCTTAGTGCGCTCTTGATCCTAACAGAGGATGCTTGACCTCCTTCATCCTCTCCAACATATCTATAGGGATTCAATGATATACGATATTCCCAAATAATACAACTATCTTATATGTGGTTTTCTATGTTGCAGGTTTTGTATATCAATATTTGCATGACAATGAACCACTTTTGAGAAATTTAGAATTTTTGTTTTCTGTTCTTCTGCTACGCATGTGATGTCACCCTTAGATTTCCCTATAAAAAAGAAAGATGCTAATAAAATATTATATTCCTTAATAATCGAGTATGTTAGAGAGTGATACACCTTACAAATTAGGAGCATAGAGTTATGATATGTCTTAATTAAGTACCTTACCTCTTGAATTATTGATTTATAATCATTTATAACAATAATTCATAGAAAATGTTTGATAAAATCTCTTATAAAATATACTATACTTAACTTAAAAATTTATCTAGATTTCACTATCAATTTTTTAATAATTCACTCTATAATTAAATGAACTAGTTAGTATCAATTAAACCATCACATAATTCTGTTAAAGAATGTTTACTTCACTATTCTAGTTGACCAAACAATCTTGAATCATCATGAAATTTTGTAAAAAAATTAACAGATATAAAAACTAAATATATACTAAATTTTAGCTTAAAACAAAATCATTTGGAGGCTAAACTACTATCCTAATTTAACTACCAACACCTATTCTATTCTACTAAAATTAAGTTGGGAGTGTCAGATATTATAAACCTCATATATTGGTATATATAGGTGATATTCACTTAATTCCAAATCTTATAAAACTCTAAGAAAAATTTTTAAAACATATCAAAAGACAAAGCCTAATCATATCCAGATTATTTTAACTTAAATAGAACTCTTTCTCAAGAAATATGAGATTTTGAGTATCTCAAATTAGGAGAGTAATAATAACTATATACTAATCTTAGGTTAAAGTCATACTAGAAGTCTTAGAACATAAGAGCTTTATACAAAGCATATCAAAAAATCAAAGACAAATTTGAAACTAGTTTACTCAAAAGAAATTGAAAAGATCAGCCTATAATTTATAAAATTAAAACCCTAGGTAAATCAAGAAAATAATTAGAATTTTGTTATCTCAATCTTCCTTAAAGATGAGGTTTCCTAGTCTCCATCAGAAAAAATAAGAGAATGACTAAAGAAAAAAAAAATGTCATAGATTATCAGGTGGTAAAGAGGATGAGACTAAAATAAAATAAAGGTGTTTAATATGTTATCTAAGGTCTAGAGTTCAATCCCATTAGACCTCATTTAATTTTTTTTTCTTTATTAATATAACTCTAATATTATAGTAATTTTAGTTAAGTTTAATTTAGTTTGACAAAGATAATATTTTTAGCCTAAATTCATCCTTCAATCTCACTTATGTATCTCAACATTTAGTATAACACTCCTATTTGATTTATATCTTTATTTAATTTTTTATTACTCTATCTATACCTAAATAGCTTATGATTCTCCATATACATAATGTTTAAAATTCAAACTTTATTACATTAATCATAGTAAAACTCATTTAAGCCTTGAAATTTATTTAATATCGATTAAAATTCAATCGCTACTTTTAGTCATTATATGTATGCTTATTATCGTAACTTACCCTCATATTCATGTACACTTTAGCTTGTTGCTCTATGGTTAATGTAAATATTAATATTTATATATGCTCAACTAACATTTCTTAGAATACTAAGAATAATATTTTTAAAAAGTATATATTTTAATTTTAAAAACCGAAAATATGAGAATATCATTTATCATATTTATGAAGCATCGACATCATAAATCATATCATTAAGTAGGGATAACATATAAATATTATTTATACTTTTATTGGCATATTAGTTATAGTTCTGTGTGTTGATTCCAGTATTACATTTGGAGTCTAATAATTTTTAAAAAAAATATTTAAGAAATCCTCCTAATATACTGAAAAAATATATTTGAGTATACACAAATGTTTCTATTTTAATGATCTCATAAATCAATTGTTTTTGTATGAATCCTTTCAAGCTTAGACATTTAGATCAAATAAATGATCCTAAACATCCATATATCTCCGATCAATCCTATAACTCTCTTATTAACTAAAATTATTATTCTTTGGAATCATCACTGTTTTTGTCTTCACTCTAACTAAATTATACAACTGATTTCACCCCTTTTTTTAAAATCATTTTGTAACTGATTCTATAATTTTTATGGAATTCAAAACTGGAGCCTTCTTTAATCTCTTTTTTTTTGTCAATAAATAAATAAATATATATATATATATATATATTGCATTCAAATGATTTTAAAATTTGTTACTTCATCAGGCATAATATATTGCTTTCAAAATGTTGTACAGTTTTGTCTTCAAAAGACAAATAAAAATTTTCTCTATATAATCTTCTAATGTGAAGAACTTGATTAATTCCTTTTTCAGCAATGTTTTGTCAATTTGAAAACACAAATAAATTAGCCAAGCATTTTACTACATACATACCCCGTTTGGGCAATGTCAATTGCAAAAAGAAAGAAATGATACTGAGGTCCCCTCCACACAATCTTCGCATGTCTAGAGGCAGTTATAACAATAACAATTAAGTTGAGCATGAGATGTGTTAACATTTATAAGTATTTTTGGATTCCAAAGATAATTATAGAAGTCTTAATATAAAAAGAAAGAAAATTTCGAAAATTAAAATTTGATTATTTTATAAATATGCTATTATCTTTAGATTTTGGTGGGGCAGTAAAATGTGAATAAAATACATTGAGTGCTCTCGTATTTTTTTTCTAGGTTTCTAGAGAGAGAAAAAATAATTTTTAAAAAAAATAAATATGAAATGATATATAAGTATATTTATGTCTAATTTGAAGTTAACAGTACTTATAATTAATCTCATTTATAATTTTTTTTTATTTTTATGAATATAATTAAAAAATAATATATCAACGTAAAATTTTTGCTATAATTATTGACTTTTAATTTTTTTTATTTTGAAAACTTCTCTCACAATAAAATGGTATGAGAAATGGAACTGTGGCAAAGATTCAAGAATGACCAGTCAAAAAGTTTTCACGTCTCCCACACTCAAATCGTAAGGCTGTCAGCGATGCGTCAATCACCTGCGATGCCCTTCGCCCTCCTCGACGCACGAGGTCGCTCCCATGCACCACAGGCTGCAACGCTGGCGTTTCCCGTCGGTTGACTCCACTGCGGTTGAGGCGTGCATGACAAGGTCCTGGTCGCTGCTGCCGCTGTCCCCAGCTGCACGAGTCCCCATAACTGTAGTTGCACTTAAAAGACCGGCCCGCATCGCGGAGCACGATGCCGAGCTCTCCCAGTACGCCTCAGCCTTTTCCTTTACTCTCTCTCTCACTCTTTCTCTCTCTGTCTGCGCACCTCTCTGAACACCCACTCTTCTCTGCAATTAAAACAATTGCTACAGTGATAGTCCAGGTCTTCAATAAGATTATAAGTATTCAAGCTCTGTGGCGCTGATTTTTCTTCGAGTAACTTGTCAGTTGATGCCATTAGGGTTGATAGCTAGAGAGTAGCTCTTGGACCATAAGATGTTCCAATCAGTGGGAGATATAGCGTCGGAAGAAACTTCATAGTACTGGTTTCAGAGTGGGGCATCCACTGTCCTGTGGAGCTGAGCATATCTCTCAACTGTTGGGTTCGTGGAGCATGCTTGATGTGGAGAGAGGTTCACTAGTGAACATTTCAGGATGGATGACCCTGCGCAGGGTGTTCTTTTAGGGTAACATTGGCTCATCCATGTGTTATTTTTATTGATTTTAGATATCATACTTATTAGTTTTTCTATAGAATTTAATGAGAGAAGAAAAAAAATAAAAAAAACTAAGAGTGATAGGGACAATTTTACCTTATGTTAGCTTATCTGTCATAAAAATTGATACTTAAGCAGGGCTCCAAGTCACCGGCCCCAAAATGATACCATAGTGCATCCTGATATATCTCGTATTAATAACTGGTAATAATCGCTCTACCTTATCAAGATCAGAAATCATTATTGAATCTCGATGATGAAACCAATTGATAATTGTGTTTATGTCTTAATCTGCGTTTTGAGTGACGTATGATGCTTCGATCAGGATGAGACAATTAAAGCAGGACGAATTATGTTATGCTGGAGGATAACATGTCAGAATATTGGATGTCGAGTTGGAGGAACGGTCGACGTATTGATAGAAGGCTTCGGGCCGTGGATTCGGGCATCGGGCCAAGAAGAGCGGATTTTGTGCCAAGGATATCGGAGTTGCGGAGTCAACTGGTCGATTGGGCAATAGGCCACAAGAGAGGACGATGTGCCGAAGAATCGGACGAAACGTCGAGGGACCAATAACATGCCGGATAACTTGATTAATACTTAGTATTAATTGTCTAGATCGAAGTGAATTTTAAATGTGAAGAATTAACTACGATAGTAAGGCATGAAGCAAAATAAAGTTCCGGAGTCAAGATCGAGATCACGTTGGGAGTTCGAGAGTTTGTTGGAAGTCCGGACATTCGTCGGAAGTTCTGGAGGAACAATCCGAGAAGTCTCAGAGCTTGCCAGAGAAGCTCGTCGGAACTCACCAAGAAGATCATCGTGAAGTCTAGGAGCTTGCCGGGAGTCCGTCGGAAGTTTGCCGGAAGATCGTCGAAAGCTTATTGGAAGAATAGACATAGGGACTTGTTTAGCTTAGCAAATGTCTTAGGATTTCGTAGTTAGCATGTAATTGGGCTTAGATTTAGGCCAACCCAATTAGGGGCCAGCTAGGCTCATGTAATAATTGTGTTGGGCCCAATAAGAAGCCCAAACAGTGCTCCAAGAATTCTTACCGTCATGGCACAGTCTTCGAGATTGTGTCAAGCGGTGGTACCGCTAGTCTAAGTGGTTGTACCGCCCCAGTAGGGTGCCAGGTGGTGGTACCGCTAGTCTGGGTGGTGGTACCGCCCAGCACTAGTCCCCAGGCGATGGTACCGCCTGACTTGTGTGGCGGTACTGTCACGCCCCCCCGAATTATCACATTCATGAGGTGTGACCCTGGTTTAAAATCAATAATATTATAATTCATCATCAATTTAATCCAGGATCCAATCTAATAATTTGAGGATACTAAGAATTATTCAAAATCAATATTTACAATTCATAAACCTGTATGTTACATAAATCATAGGCAACTCAACTAAACATCAACCACAACACAAATCCATAATCGTAAAAATATATACAATCACAAAAAGATAATTATTTACCAGGAGTTCTTATCCTTATACAACTTAAACTTATTATTCCATAAACATGAGTAGTCCTTTAAACTTTTACAACACATAAGTATCAACATATCCTTAACATTATTGAATCTCGTATTTTGAAGATGAAACCACTTGATATATGTTTATGATTTAATCTGCGTTTTGAGTGACGTAGGATGCTTCGATCAGGATGAGACAATTAAAGCAGGAAAATCATGTTGTGTCGGAGGAACATGTCAGAAGATTGGACGTCGGGCCGGTGGATAGGTCGACATATCGACAAAAGGCTTCGAGTCGTGGACTCGGGCATTGGGCCAAGCAGAGCAGGTATTGTGCCAAGGATATCGGAGTAGCAGAGTCAACTGGCCGATTGGACAATAGGCTGCAGGAGAGGACGATGCGCCGAAGAATCAGACGAAGCGTCGAGGGACCAATGACATGCCGGACAACTTGGTTAATTGCTTAGGATTAATTGTCTCGATCAAAGTTTTGTTTTAAGTGTGCAGGATTAACTACGACGAAAGTTAGACATATATAGCGGGAGTTGCCGAGTCAAGACAATGATCACGTTGGGAGTTCGAGAGTTCGACGGAAGTTCGGACAATGTCGTCGGAGGTTCTCAAGGGAACAAATCCGAAAGTCCATCCATAAGCTTGCCAAAAGAAGCTCGTCGGAACTTCGCCAAGTGGTTCGTCATGCAAGTCCAGGAGTTTTGCGGAAGAAGTCCGCGAGGAGCATCACCAGGGTTCATCGGTTGATCGACGGAAGTTTGCGAGAAACTTCGCCCGAAGAAGCGATTGACGCCAGGAGCAAGCTGCAGTAAATGTCTAAGGAATAATCGTGGTTAGCACATTAATTAAGTTGGAAATGGGAGGTGATCCCATTAGCTTAATCTTGGGGCAATTGGGCCCCTGAAAAAAAAAAGTTGGGCGAATGGATCTACCCATTCGGGACCGATTACCCTTCGGCGGTGCAACGCTTAAACCAAAAGGTAGCACCGCTGGGCTAAGTCTCCAGGAGGAGACTGGGGCGGTGCAACCGCCCCAGCCAGGAGGTGCAACCACTTGGGCTCAGTCTCCGAGCGAGACTGGGCGGTGCAACCTCCCCTGACAGAGAGGTAGCACCGCCTAAGGTCGGTCTTCGAGCTCTGGCAGGCGGTGCAATCGCCTCTGACAGAGATGGCACCGCCCAAAGGCTCAGTTTTCGAGCTCTGCCAGGCGGTGCTACCGCCCCAGTCAGGAGGTGCAATCGCCTGATCCCGGAATTCCGGGAATTGACGATTTTGAGCTCCAAATTTGAACTGGGTTGGGGCCTATAAATACCCCACCCATTCAGCACTGAAGGAAGATAACTTAGACTCGAAATCTTGATCTTTTTTCTGTGATTCTTAGAGCTCAAAATTGTTGTAAATGTTAGGATTGGAGTGGCACTAAGAGGGGGGTGAATTAGTGCAGCGGATTAAAACTTCGGTTTTAATAAATCTTTCGTACGATAAGAATGGAACTTGAAAAGCTTAACTTGAAAGCGTATTCTTAAATATACGCAGCAAAGGTAATAAGGAACTAAAACATGTAAGAAGGTTTGCAGTAATGTAAATAGCAATAATGAAATGCAAACCGAAGATCACGCCGATTTTAGAGTGGTTCGGTCAAATGACCTACATCCACTTGCGAGGCCCCTCTTCGATGAGGCTCCCACCTTCCACTAGCAAATCTCTTGAAATGGAAGGGCAAATACCCCTCTTACAACCTTTTACAAACAGTTTAACCTCTTACAAATTTTCAGCAAGAAAGGAGAAGAACTTTCTAGCAAATTGAAAACTAGACTTGCTAAGACTTTCTAAGACTTTTCTCTCAATCAATTGCTGCTCAAAGAGTTGTAATCTCAGCTGAGATTTGAGGGGTATTTATAGGCCTCAAGAGGATTCAAATTTGAGCTCCAAATTTGAATTCTCGTGGAGTTCCCGATGCTGGCGGTGTCACCTCCTGTCAGTGGCGGTGCCACCGCCTGTCAGTGTCAGGCGCTGACAGTGCTAGGCGGTGCCACCGCCTGGCTCTCGGGCATTGGGCGGTGTCACCGCCTAGCCCAGGCAGTGCCACCGCCCAGCTCTCGGGTGCTGGGCGGTGCAACCGCCCAGTCTGGCAGTGCCACCGCCAGACTCTTCGTTTGACTGGTTGGGCTTCAAACTTAGCCCAAACCAAGTTTAATTTTGGGCCTAGTTGGCCCCTAACCAGGATATAGGATTATTTCTTAATCCTAATCCTAATTACACATTAACTACTTAACAAAAACACATCCTAAGCATATTTTCAACCGCGAACGTCGAGTCTTGTTCCGGCGAGCTTTCCGACGAACTTCTTCCGACGGGCTCCCAGCAAGCTCCCAAACTTGTGATGACTTTAATGAGTAGCCGAGCCTTCTCGGTGATCTCCGTGATCCTCCGACGATCTCTTCGGTGAACTTCCGAAAATTCCGACAGGTTCCCGATTTTTTCTCGGTTGGTTCCGGCAGCATCTCCGACGATTCTTCGAACTCTTAAACGTCCATCGAACTTGACTCCGGTATCCTTGCTTTGTGTTTTCTGGTTATCGTAGTTAATCCTGCACACTTAACTCAATAATATGGATTAGATCAATTTAACTCATCAATTGATTGCATCATCAAAATCCGAGATTCAACAATCTCCCCCTTTTTTATGATGACAATCAATTGATGACGGAGTTAAACATAACTCCCCCTATCTATATGCCATATTATGAGAAGATAAAACACTTGAATTTCATCCCATTGAATTCAAGTATAAACCGATAAGTTCTAACCGTAGAACTTATCGTTGTTCTTATTAAGTATAATGTAAATGCGAAACTTCGATGAAAATCTTTTTCAAGTCGAAAGATAAGAGATAAAGATTTTCAACATGATCATACATTTTAGATATGCATTCAATATGATCAATCGATTGTGCGATATACTCAAAGATTATGCAAGGCACATAAGACATTCATATCACATTAGCTTATATAAGTTATGCTATAAGTCATCATTTTTCTCCCCCTTTGTCATCAACAAAAAGGAAAAAACTATTTTACAGAAAAATTTAGCATTCATTCTATCAAAAAATCATGTTCAAAGAGAAAGATCAGCATTCATCCAAAAACATATATCCAGAATTTAAACAACAAAAGTTCAATTTTTGTTCAAAAGATGACTAGCTTGGAACATGAGATCAAGAGTAAAACAAAACAGAATACAAAGATACATCAATCCGTAGGAGGTAATCCATAGTGCTGATATATAACATTTATTTTTTGGTTTAGCTGTCGTAGTTCCTTTAAAATTTTCATTTGCTGGAGCTAAATTTGTTCCTGCTGCGATTTGAGTTGGTCTTGTTGGAATTTGATCTGAGATAGTTCTGCCATAATGATTCCTTCAGAGGATGAAACAGGAGCTGAAGGTGCTGCATCAAAGGGACTAGGAGGAGGAGATTCATTTCCCATAAGAATTGGTGTTTCTGGTTGTTCTACTGGTGGAGGAATAGGATCTGTCCTTCTAGGTTGCCTTACCCATATTCCATTGTTAAATATGCACCAAAGTCTCTTTAGCAGATTTTTATTGATGACGTTATATCTATTACTCTGAATTGTTTCTTCATCGGGTGGGATGCAAATGTTATAGGTACGAAGAAATCTAGTGATTAACCCCCCATATGGTAACATAATATCTTTAGCTGTAATTTCCTGCATGTGTTGCCGTATTGAGTATCCAAAATAGTTTTGTTGACCAGTCATGATCCAATACATGGTGCTTATCTCTACTGTACTCATTTCATCAAGATGATATTGCTTAGGGAAAAGTATGCTTGTCATGATATGATGAAGAACCTTAGAGTTAAAAGGTAGTAAGTGTTCGCAACTCTTGGGTATTATTCCAAAGTTTGAGTTTGCAAAAATGGTTTCGACAGCTTCGGCGTAGGTTGCTCCTATTATATTCACATCCCATTTTGCTCTAAAATAGCAGCCCCTATCTTTTTCAGTGATGCCGATTAGTTCACAAATAGAATTATCAGAAATCCTAATTTGTGTTCCTAACATGTAAGAACTTAGGCTATCGTTATCTACCCATAGGTTTGCATAAAAGAGCTTAACTAATCTAGGATAAATTGGTTCATCTATTTGTAAGAGAGGTAGGGCCTCTAGATGAGCAAACCACCTAATGGGTTCTAAATCTCCTAGTTCATCAAGATCAACGTATTTTCTCTTATGGACATATCTTGTTTCAAAGTTTGGAAATCTAAGGGCATCTTCTTTGGATCTAAAAAGATTATGGTCATATGAATCTCCTTCAATCGTTTTCCCTTTTAATCTCTTAGGAGCCATTTTCTAGACAAAATGATAAGAGAAATATGAATTGTAATGAATAGGTGACACAAGAAGAGAGTGAAAGGAAGATTTTACCTTATAGAGTGTTTCTGAGATGATGGAGAGTTTGGGAGAGTTGGAGCAAGAGTTCCACGGGTTGGGGGCGGTGTCACCGCCGGCCCTAACCCTCTCGGGTTTAAAAGAGCTCTCGGGCGGTGCCATCGCCTGGCGCCTAAGCGCTCAGGCGGTGCTACCGCCGATTCTAGCGGTGCCACCGCTGGCTGGCCGCGGAAGAAGGAAAAAAAATTTTTCTTCCTCCTTGTTGATTTCCAGAGGTCTTTGACGCAACGAAAGGTTGAGATGTTGAGTTGTATTTTAATATATCATTTGGAATCGAAAGAAGAGGATGAAATCAAATCCACAAACGAGCGGGACAAGGATGAGCCAATTTTCGTAAACTACATTCAAACATCTTACTCTAAGGGACAATTTAACATGCCCAGTTCCCTTCTAATAAATTCAAATTTGTCTTCATTTAGGGCTTTTGTAAATATATCTGCTAATTGATGCTTCGTGTCAATGAATTCTAGAACAACATCATTGTTAAGGACATGATCGCGTATGAAATGGTGCCTAACGTCGATGTGCTTAGTTCTAGAGTGCTGAATTTGATTTTTAGTAAGACATATGGCACTAGTATTATCACATTTTATGGGGATATTTTTAAAATGAATTCCATAGTCTTCTAATGTATTTTTCATCCATATAACTTGTGCACAGCATGCACTCGCAGCAATGTATTCGGCTTCCGCCGTAGATAGTACAACTGAATTTTGTTTCTTGGAAGTCCAAGAAACAAGTGCATGTCCTAAAAATTAGCATGTTCCGGATGTACTTTTTCTATCAATCCTACATCGCCCAAAATCGGCATCCGCATAAGCCATTAAATCAAATTTTTCGGATTTTGGATACCATAAACCTAAATTTGGAGTTCCTTTAAGATATCTAAATATTCTTTTAACACTTTTAAGACGAGATAATTTAGGATTTGATTGAAACCTAGCACAAAGTCCTACACTAAACATGATATCTGGTATAGTCGCGGTAAGGTAGAGTAGACTACCTATCATACCCCTATATGTTTTTTGATCGAAATTTTCACTATTTTCATCCATATCTAACTTAGTCGCAGTACTCATAGGGGTGTTTATTACTTTTGAATTATCCATGTTAAATCGTTTTAACAATTCTAACGTATATTTAGTTTGGTTAAGAAATATACCATCCTTAAGTTGTTTGATTTGTAATCCTAAAAAGAAAGTTAATTTTCCCATTAAACTCATTTCAAATTCATGACTCATAGATTTGGCAAATGATTCACATAGTGATTCATCCGTAGAGCCAAAAATAATATCGTCAACATAAATTTGCACAATAAGAAAATTATTTTCAAAATGTTTAATAAACAATGTAGTATCAACCTTGTCTTTGGTAAAATTATTTAAAATAAGAAAGGAACTAAGCCTTTCATACCAAGCTCTAGGAGCTTGTTTCAAGCCATAGAGAGCCTTAGTCAATTTGAATACATGATTAGGAAGAAGAGAATTTTCAAATCCGGGAGGTTGTTCGACATATACTTCATCGGAAATAAAACCATTCAAGAAGGCACTTTTGACATCCATTTGAAATAGTTTAAGATTATAACAACTAGCATAGGCAAGGAGCATCCTTATGGCTTCTAATCGAGCCACGGGAGCGAAGGTTTCTTCGTAATCGATACCTTCTTCTTGGTTGAAACCTTTGGCCACTAATCTAGCCTTGTTTCTAACCACGATACCATTTTCGTCTTGCTTATTTCTAAAGACCCACTTAGTACCAATTACTAAATGGTCACTAGGTCTAGGAACAAGCTCCCACACCTTGTTTCTCTCAAATTGATTCAATTCCTCTTGCATTGCAATAACCCAAAAATCATCTTTTATGGCCTCGTCAATGCACTTAGGTTCGATTTGAGAGAGGAAGGCGGCATTAGTACAAAAATTCTTGAAAAAGGAATGAGTTTGAACCCCTTTAGATGTATCCCCTATAATTAGCTCCTTTGGATGAGCATCTATATACTTCCATTCCTTAGGTAAGGAAATTTCGGAAGAAGGTGCATCCAAGTTGCTATTTTGAGGAGGGAGTTCATTTAAATTCAAATTATCAAAACCAAGATCATCATCAAAATCATTTTTCTTTAAATTTGAAACTTCACTAAAAACTATATGAATAGACTCTTCAATTACTAAGGTTCTTTTATTAAAAACCCGAAAGGCTTTAGAAACGGAAGAGTAACCAAGAAAGATGCCTTCATCGGATTTAGCATCAAATTTTCCTAACTTTCATTTAAAATAAAGCATTTACAACCGAAAACTTTAAAATAGGAAATATTTGGTTTTTTGTTATTCCATAATTCATAGGGAGTTTTTGATAAGGATGGTCTTATTAGGACTCTATTTATGATGTAACAAGCCGTATTTACGGCTTCGACCCAAAAATACTTAGGTAAACTATGTTCATTTAACATAGTTCTTGCCATTTCTTGTATGTTTCTATTTTTCCTTTCAACTACTTCATTTTGTTGGGGATTTCTTAGAGTGGAGAAGTTGTGATTGTATCCATTAACTTCACAAAAATTTTGAAAGTCACGGTTTTGAAATTCGCCACCATGATCACTCCGAATTGATGAAATCATGAACCCTTTTTCATTTTGAGTGAGTTTACAAAATTTAGAGAAATATTTGAAACAATCACTTTTGTGAGCTAAGAAATAGGTCCAAGTATATCTAGAGTAGTCATCCACAATCACAAAAGCATATTTGCTTCCACCTAGACTAGTTGTATCAATTGGTCCAAATAAGTCCAAATGGATCAATTGTAACGGTCTAGTGGTGCTAATTTGATTTTTTGATTTGAAGCTTGTTTTTATTTGCTTCCCTAGTTGACATGCATCGCATACCTTATCCTTAATAAACTTAATATTTGGAATCCCTCGTACTAATTCTTGAGATGAGATTTTAGATATTGTTTTCATGCTTGGATGGCCTAATCTCTTATACCAAAGCCAAGCATCAACATTTATGGCGGAGAAACACACTTCATTACTTAGTTCATCAAGATTGATGATATAGACATTATTTTGTTTTAAATCAATCATAGTCATGTTATGATTTGGTTTTTCAATGATGCACATATTTGATTCAAATCTAACGATATAACCTTTATCGCATAATTGACTAATGCTCAATAGATTATGTTTTAATCCATCAACTAGTAACACATCATCAATGGAAAAACTTGATTTATTACCTATGGTTCCCTTGCCAATGATTTTGCCTTTGTTGTTGTCTCCGAAGGTGACATAGCCTTCGTCCATGCTAGTGAGCTTGGTGAATTTGGATAGATCTCCGGTTATATGCCTTGAGCATCCACTATCAAGATACCATCTCTTGCTCCTAGCATGTGATGGTGTATGTTTCTACAAGAAAGAATTATTTTTAGGTACTCATTTACTTTTGGGTGCCTCAAAAACTAATCTAGCTTGTTTATCATGTTGTATAGACTTGATCATGGTTCCTTTAGGAACCCAAATCAATTTGTTTGGACTAATTTTCTTGAATGGACATTGGTAAGTCATATGTCCATATTTGCAACAAAAGTTGCAATCACTTTGGTGTTGAACATGTAAGATAGGACCTTTAATGAAGGTGGTTGGATTTTGGTGAGTATTTCTCACAAATCCGATTCCACTCCTTTTAGGGACATGACCCTTATTTGTAAGGATCATGTTTAAGGACTTGCTACCAACATCGAATTTCTTCGAGGTGTCTTTAAGTACCAAGTTCTCATTTTGGAGAGTATTTAAATCATGACATTTAGCACATGGAGCTAGACTATCATGATATTCAGTTTTTAATTTATCAAAAGCACAAGTAAGACTATCATGCTCCTTTTTTAGCAATTTATATTTTCTACTAATTGTCTTACATTCATCAAATAACTCATGGAAGGCATTTAATAATTCATGATAAGGTAAATCTGCATTAATTAAATCCGTTACCTCTTCTTCGAAGGTCATTAGGGCGTAGTGAGCAACTTGCTCAGTGTTGGACTCCTCTTCTTCGGACGTGCTTGAATCATCCCATGTTGCCTTGAGCGCCTTCTTCTTTGGTGTTCTCTTTTTCGCTTGAGGGCAATCATTCTTGTAGTGTCCCGGTTTTTTACATTCATAGCAAATCACTTGGTCCTTCTTTTGTTCAAATTTATTTTTTGTATTATTTTTAAATTTGTTCTTTCTTAAATATTTTTTGAATTTTTGAGTCAAAAGTGCAATGTCATTGTCACTGTCCTCATCACTTGATGTTCCTTTCAAGTGGTCTTCTTGTGATTTGAGTGCCATATCCTTCCTGTTCTTTGGAAGGGGGTTCTCGAGCTCGTCATGAGCTTGACATGTCATTTCGTAGGTCATTAGAGACCCAATGAGTTCTTCAAGAGGGAATGTTTTAAGGTCTTTGGCCTCTTGAATGGTCGTAACTTTTGGATCCCAACTTTTAGGGAGGGATCTTAAGATTTTAGTTACTAGTTCAAAGTTAGTAAAATCTTTACCAAGAGCTTTGAGTCCATTGATGACATCCGTAAAACGGGTGTACATGTCTCCGATTGACTCACTTGGTTTCATTCGGAAAAGTTCGTAAGAGTGCAAAAGAATGTTGATTTTGGACTCTTTCACTCTCGGCTAGTGCCTTCATGAGTGACCTCAAGAGTTCTCCAAATATCAAAAGCCGAATCACAAATTGAAACACGATTAAATTCATTTTTGTCTAGTACACAAAACAAGGCATTCATAGCCTTTGCATTTAAAGCAAAAACCTTCTTCTCCGATTCATTCCATTCGCTCATCGGAAGAGAAGATTTTTGAAATCCGTTTTCCACAATAGTCCAAAGCTCGAAATCCATAAAAATGAGGAAGATCCTCATCCGAATCTTCCAATACGTGTAATCCGACCCATTAAACATGGGTGGACGTGTGATAGAGTGTCCCTCATGCATGCCGGAGTAAGCCATCTCTCGTGGGTATTAAACCAAATATGAGAGTGAACCTGCTCTGATACCAATTGTTAGGATCGGAGCGGCACTAAGAGGGGGGGGGGGTGAATTAGTGCAGCGAATTAAAACTTCGGTTTTAATAAATCTTTCGTACGATAAGAACAGAACTTGAAAAGCTTAACTTGAAAGCGTATTCTTAAATATGCGCAGCAAAGGTAATAAGGAACTAAAACATGTAAGAAAGTTTGCAGTAATGTAAATAGCAATAATGAAATGCAAACCGAAGATCACGCCGATTTTAGAATGGTTCGGTCAAATGACCTACATCCACTTGCGAGGCCCCTCTTCGATGAGGCTCCCACCTTCCACTAGCAAATCTCTTGAAATGGAAGGGCAAATACCCCTCTTACAACCTTTTACAAACAGTTCAACCTCTTACAAATTTTCAGCAAGAAAGGAGGAGAACTTTCTAGCAAATTGAAAACTAGACTTGCTAAGACTTTCTAAGAATTTTCTCTCAATCAATTGCTGCTCAAAAAGTTTTAATCTCAGCTGAGATTTGAGGGTTATTTATAGGCCTCCAGAGGATTCAAATTTGGGCTCCAAATTTGAATTCTCGTGGAGTTTCCGATGCTGGCGGTGTCACCGCCTATCAGTGGTTGTGCCACCGCCTGTCAGTGTCAGGCGCTGACAGTGCTAGGCGGTGCCACCGCCTGGCTCTCGGGCACTGGGCGGTGCCACCGCCCAGCCCAGGCAGTGCCACCGCCCAGTCTGGCAGTGCCACTGCCAGACTCTTCGTTTGACTGGTTGGGCTTCAAACTTAGCCCAAACCAAGTCTAATTTTGGGCCTAGTTGGCCCCTAACCAGGATATAGGATTATTTCTTAATCCTAATCCTAATTACACGTTAACTACTTAACAAAAACACATCCTAAGCAAATTTTCAACCGTGAACGTCGAGTCTTGTTCCGGCGAGCTTTCCGACGAACTTCTTCCGAAGGGCTCCCAACAAGCTCCCGAACTTGTGATGACTTTAATGAGTAGCCGAGCCTTCTCGGTGATCTCCGTGAACCTCCGATGATCTCTTCGGTGAACTTCCGAAAATTCCGATAGGTTCCCGATTTTTTCTCGGTTGGTTCCGGCAGCATCTCCGACGATTCGTCGAACTCTTAAACGTCCATCGAACTTGACTCCGGTATCCTTGCTTTGTGTTTTCTGGTTATCGTAGTTAATCCTGCACACTTAACTCAATAATATGGATTAGATCAATTAACTCATCAATTGATTGCATCATCAAAATCCGAGATTCAACAGTAAAGGCCAAAAGTTCTCCTCCCTCTGTTCTTCAAGTTTTGAGTTGTAAAGAGAGGAGAGAAAATTTCTGTAAGGGTTGTCTCCTAAGCCCGTCAAAAGGAGTAAAACTGTAAAAGGGTGGTTGGCCTTCGCCTATTGAAGGAAGGCCTCTAGTTGATGTTGGTGACCTCGTCGGTGGAGGAAGCCAAAAGTGGAGTAGGTCAAGATTGACCGAACCACTCTAAATCTCGGTTTGCATTTACTTTGAGCATATTATCTTTACTGCAAACCTCCTCTGAAGTTACTGCCTTCTGCGCTTTTACGATCGGGTTTCAATCCTTTTACTTTCTGAATCAGCGTTTAGACGTAAATCTGTTTTTTCGTACGATCATCATATTTCAGATTACGTTTATGTTTTGATTTTTACCATAACTGCAAACTGCCTTTATACCCTTGCTTAAACAGCATCTCGCCTAATCAAGTGATTTACGAATCAGCATTTAGACGCAAATCAGTTTCTTGGTACGAACATCGTATTTCAGTTTGTGCTTATATTCTGGTTTTCATCATAACTACAAACTGCCTTCATAGATTGACTTTAACATCATCTTGCTTGATCTTAAGTTAAAGTAATCTTAGAATCGGCTTTCAAACAGAAATCATTTTTATCGTTCGAACGCAGTTTTGTTTTAATCGCAGAAAGTTTTCCGCTGCACTAATTCACCCCCCCCCCCTCTTAGTGCTTCGATCCTAACAATTGGTATCAGAGCCCGGTTTTTCTCATTTCGGATTTACACCCGAGAGAAATGGCTCTTCATGGCTTTCAAGATGGCTTTTCGGTCTTTCGTCCACCGTTGTTTAACGGATTGAACTACACTTATTGGAAAACTCGAATGAGAGTTTACTTGATTTCTATGAATTTGGATTTATGGAATATCATTGAAAACGGTTTTCAACTTCCCTCTAACAGATGAACGAATGGTCGGATTTGGAGAAGAAGTATTTTTCATTAAACGCAAAGGCTATGAATGCCTTATTTTGCGCTTTGGACAAAAATGAGTTCAATCGGATTTCTACGTGCAAAACAGCTTTTGACATTTGACGAACACTTGAAATCACGCACGAGGGAACTAGTAGAGTCAAAGACTCGAAAGTTAACATTTTATTGCATGATTTTGAGCTTTTTCGAATGCAACCAAGCGAGACTATAGGCGACTTGTACACCCGTTTCACGGATGTCACCAATAGTTTAAGAGCTCTTGGAAAATGTTTTTCGAATTTTGAACTCGTAAACAAGATTTTGCGTTCGCTTTTAAGAAGTGGGGTTTAAAAGTAACTACAATACAAGAAGCTAAAAACCTAAACAACTTACCACTTGAAGAACTAATTGGTTCGTTGATGACATATGAAATAGTGCAAAATGCACATGATGAACATGATGAACAAAGTCACCTTCCAAAGAACAGGAAGGATTTGGAACTCCGGACAAATGAATACCACTTGAGCGATGACTTAAGTGATGAGGACAATGATGAACTTGAACTTCGAACACTAAATCTTAATAAGTTTATCAAACAAAAATCTAAAATAGACAATGAACTTGAACAGAGGAAGAGGCCAAAGAAGAGGAAGGCAACCAAGGATGAATCAAGAACTTCCAAAGGTGAAACGACGAATTGGGCTTTGACGAGCTTCGACTACAAGGTAAGTAACTCAACTCTCTTGAATTATTTTGAAATTACTTGATGCTCTCATGATATATTTTCTTTTTTAGTTTAGAATTAATGTTTTAAAAAAAAATTATGATCATGCTAGTAATTTCAAAAATGATAATATTACATAGTTTATGATAAACAAACAAAATAATTTTGATTGAAAATATGAAATCATGGTTAAGAAGTAATAATGTGCATCATGATGATGTCCATTGTTATTTCTCAATTTTGAGTATATTAAATCATGTTTAATTCGAAGTTATGATTAATGAGTTTTATCAAAATCATGATCATGATTTGTCAAATTGAAAATGAATGATGAATGTTTGGTATCATGATCGAAAATAGTGATAAATACTTTGAAAATAAATGTTTGTATCATATTAGATGGTTTGACATATTGTGCATGATAAGCTATAAAGATGATTGAAACAATGATTGAAATAATGGGAATGATGATTTGGAATCATATAATAATGAGTTTATATGTTTTAAAAAATATATGATGATAATGATGCATGCAAAGATGAAATATTCATGATAAAATAATTGTTTTGACATTCAAGACTTGAATTTTCATCAATGCTATTTACCTTTGTCATAATTTAGAAATTAAATTAAAGGGTCTTCCCTTCTTTTTGACAATGACAAAGGCGGAGCAAAACATGTTTGAAAGCTAATTTGCTAGCTCATATAATTCAAAAAAGGGAGAAAGAAAATAATTACACTTCTCAAAAGAAAAGGAATTGCTATCTTGAACATCACCAAGAAGTGCTATCTTACAAATCTCAAGATGCACAAATACAAACATGCAAAATTTGTAATTTTGCACATCATTAAAATTTATGATGCTCATGCATGTTCTAAAATGTTATAAGATTCACTAGCTTGCATGATGTAGAACTTGCTATATTGAACATCACCAAGAAATGATATCTTGCAGAAGCAAAAAGTTAACTTGCACATGTAGCAAAACTTATATTTCAAGAAGTAAGAGTTGCTTTCTTGAACATCTCAAAATTACTAGCTTGCGTGTCTTAAAATTGTAAACTTGCCATCGTACTACCATGATGATGAGCATGTCTTATCTTCATGATTGTATTTGAAAAACTATGGCAAAAATACGTCCTAATGATTGAACGTGTTAAAATTATTTTTCGAACCTTCTTGATTGAATGATCAAATCACTTGATTGGCATAATGATTTTACACAATTACATGTTGAAAATTATGTGCTTGAATACAAAACTTCCATGATAACAAGCATGCTTTACCTTCATGATTGTAATTGAATATCTATAGCAAAACCTTGTCCGAATGCAAGAAAGAGTCAAATTTCATTTTCGGATTCTCTTGATCCTAACATATCAAGTTTACTCTCTTCCAAACTTAACAAGCATATGTCATATCAAGTTTAGTTCATATCATTGATTTTTGACATATGTAATCAACTAGCAAATACATCTCTCATACACATATCATGTGAAAAATATTTTTTTGAGAAATGGATTTGATGAATATGGATGAAAGTGTTTTTACTTGCAAGGATTTGTTTCATATACATATCTTAATCCTTGTAAAAATGAAGCATGATTTAATCTCTCATCGATTCTAACTTCACTCGAAGTAAACTCACAAATAGCATGTATCACAAATAGTCTTCCTCCTTCATGCAAAAAGATAATAACAAAAAAAAAAAAAGGGAAGAAGTTTTCAAAGCTATCTCCATGTCATGTTTTCCTTGAGATGTTTGTATAATTAATATCCTATCACTCAGTGTTGGAAAATGACATGAACTTAGTTATGACAAGCACTTATGCTTAAAATTTGCTTATATCGTTCTCCGTTTTGTTGATGACAAAGGGGGAGAAATATATGAATTGATTCTATGAACACTAATGCTATGCTTGCATCATCAAGAGTTATATGAATTGATATGATTGCCATATTTGTAATGCTTGCATCATCAAGAGATATATGAATTGATATGATTGCTATATTTGCAATGCTTGCATCATCAAGAGATATATGAATTGATGCTATGACTGCCAAACTTGCATTATGCCATGTTTGCATCATATATTAAGATATCAAGAACTTGTATCGTAATTTAACGCGTTGATATCTTACCATGTGATGAGATGCTATAATTGATAAACACTTGAAATGTTTGCATTATGATATCAAAAGCTTACATCGCAATTTAAATGTTGATATTTGATAATAGCAAACTTGCATGATGATAAAACTTGATATTATGTTTTTCATGCAATGAGTTGAACCAATATCACACACACTTGATTGTGGTACTTCTTCTTTTTGTTGATGACAAAGGGGGAGAAGTATGTTGATTAAATGACATGTTATGCATAAGTTTATGCATAAGTTCATGTTGACATGTTGCAAGTATTCATGATGAATATTGCAATGACTTGAATTCAGTTTGAATTCAAGATTCTATCAATATGGCATATTGATAGGGGGAGTTTGTCTAAACTCCGGGAGTTAAGTTTAACTCCGTCATCAAGTGGTTGTCATCATCAAAAAGGGGGAGATTGTTGAATCTCGTATTTTGATGATGAAACCACTTGATATATGTTTATGATTTAATCTGCATTTTGAGTGACGTAGGATGCTTCGATCAGGATGAGACAATTAAAGCAGGAAAATCATGTTGTGTCAGAGGAACATGTCAGAAGATTGGACGTCGGGCCAGTGGATCGGTCGACGTATCGACAAAAGGCTTCGGGCCGTAGACTCGGGCATTGGGCCAAGAAGAGCAGGTATTGTGCCAAGGATATCGGAGTTGCAGAGTCAACTAGTCGATTGGGCAATAGGCTGTAGGAGAGGACGATGCGCCGAAGAATCAGACGAAGCGTTGAGGGACCAATGACATGTCGGACAACTTGGTTAATTGCTTAGGATTAATTGTCTCAATCGAAGTTTTGTTTGAAGTGTGCAGGATTAACTACGATGAAAGTTAGACATGCAGCAAGAGTTGCGCCGGAGTCAAGACAATGATCACGTTGGGAGTTCGAGAGTTCGACGGAAGTTCGGACAATCGTCGGAGGTTCTACGGGAACAAATCCGAGAAGTCCATAAGCTTGCCAAAAGAAGCTCATTGGAACTCGCCAAGTGGTTCGTCGCAAGTCCAGGAGTTTGCCGGAAGTCCGCAAGAGCATCACCGAGGGTTCATCGGTTGATCGACGAAAGTTTGTCGGAAACTCGCCGGAAGAAGTGATTGACGCACAGGAGCAAGCTGCAGTAAATGTCTAAGGAATAATCGTAGTTAGCACATTGATTAAGTTGGAAATGGGAGGTGATCCCATTAGCTTAATCTTGGGGCAATTGGGCCCCTGAAAAACCCAAGTTGGGCCGAATGGATCTACCCATTCGGACCCTGATTGCACTGGGCGGTGCAACCGCCCAAGCCAAGAGGTAGCACCTTCTGGGCTAAGTCTCCCAGGGAGACTGGGCGGTGCAACCGCCCCAGCCAGGAGGTGCAACTGCCTGGGCTCAGTCTCCGAGCGAGACTGGGCGATGCAACCTCCCCTGACAGAGAGGTAGCATCGCCTGAGCTCGGTCTTCGAGCTCTAGCAGGCGGTGCAACCGCCTGAGCTCGGTCTTCAAGCTCTGGCAGGCGGTGCAACCGCCCCTGATAGAGGTGGCACCACCCAGAGGCTCAGTCTTCGAGCTCTGCCAGGCGGTGCAACCGCACCAGTCAGGAGGTGCAACCGCCTGATCCCGGAATTCCGGGAATTGACGGTTTTGAGCTCGAAATTTGAACTGGGTTGGGGCCTATAAATACCCCACCCATTCAGCACTGAAGGAAGATAACTTACACTCGAAATCTACATCTTTTTCTGTGATTCTTAGAGCTCAAATTTGTTGTAAAGGCCAAAAGTCCTCCTCCCTCTGTTCTTTAAGTTTTGAGTTGTAAAGATAGGAGAGAAAATTTCTGTAAGGGTTGTCTCCTAAGCCCGTCAAAAGGAGTGAAACTGTAAAAGGGTGGTTGGCCTTCGCCTATTGAAGGAAGGCCTCTAGTTGAAGTCGGTGACCTCGTCGGTGGAGGAAGCCAAAAGTGGAGTAGGTCAAGATTGACCGAACCACTCTATATCTCGGTTTGCATTTACTTTGAGCATATTATCTTTACTGCAAACCTCCTATGAAGCTTACTGCCTTCTGCGCTTTTACGATCAGGTTTCAATCCTTTTACTTTCCGAATCAGCGTTTAGACGTAAATATGCTTTTTCGTACGATCATCATATTTTATATTACGTTTACGTTTTGATTTTTACCATAACTGCAAACTGCCTTTATACCCTTGCTTAAACAGCATCTCGCCTAATCAAGTGATTTACGAATCAGCATTTAGACGTAAATCAGTTTCTTCGTAAGAACGTCGTATTTCAGTTTGCACTTATATTCTGGTTTTCATCATAACTGCAAACTGCCTTCATAGATTGACTTTAACATCATCTTGCTTGATCTTAAGTTAAAGTAATCTTAGAATCGACTCTCAAACAGAAATCGTTTTTATCGTTCGAACGTAGTTTCGTTTTAATCGCAGAAAGTTTTTCGCTGCACTAATTCACCCCCCCCCCCCTCTTAGTGCTCTCGATCCTAACAAACATTACATTACAAGTAAAGTATACTATACAACAAAAACCTATCATCCAACAAAGATTAGCCCAAAAATCTTCTAGTTTTCTATGCTTCAACCCAATTCTAGCTTTTCAGTGCGTGATAAGCTACTTTGAAAAATTTATATAGCCACGGGGTGGGTATAAAGAGCTCAGCAAGCGACTAATATATCCATGGCGATAGGCGAAGTTCAAGCAGGCTTCGTATCAATATAACAAAAGCAGAAATACCAGTGTTTATTTGAAATCATCTCATTTGATATAAAAATCACAAAGGGTTACCTCATTCGAAAATAGACGTTAGACATAACAATAGGAGAAAGGAAATTGGAGCATTTCATTGGCAAAAGAAGTATTTAGGCGGCATATATCAAATGGCACATGAAGCATTTAGGTGCATATCAAAGGTGTAGAGTGTTTAAGAGCATAACAATGGCATACGAAACACTTGAAAGTATAACAAGTGAACCGAATAATAAACACAAGCTTGTATGTCATTTTTGATATAGCATGCATTCCATTTTTATCCAAAGCATAAATATAAACTTATATGCAAAGCTTTGGATATCATATCAAAAATATAGAGGGCGCTGTGGACCACATACATAATGTGATTCATTCATTTCTAGATGACCACCGAGCATAAGTCTCCCACGTTTGGGAGCTCCATCTACCCACGTCTGAGTGAGGTCAATAGGAGCCGATAGAGCATCACGGGCTCTATACATGACTCCCTTTATCATTTCTGGCAAAGGTTCACAATATCTCACAGGACACCAGAATACAAAAGGGTAGTATGAACAATAACATTGGTATATATCGGAAGCACATACGGAACAATGGAAATATGCGTGTGCCTTTATCAAACAAGGAAATGCAAACGAAGCATTACATAATAAATTTCAGACATACAACAATTTTAGGATAAACAATACAAAAATTTAAAATGATTAATATAAAGTTCAATTGAAGAAGAATTTAGCAGAAATCAAATTTCCAATAGGATGAAACTTGAATAAGCAAAACCCTATAAAGTTTTCAATTCTGGCAGAATTTGAATGGTACATTTCCTGAATTGTTTGAGTGACCAAGCATGCTCCAATTTACTAAAAATAGGTGTCATTGGAAAGCTGTATCAATCTATTTTCATATGAATAAAAAACAGGAAGTTACAACATATAGAGTAAAGGAAGTCAGAATTGATAATCTCTGTTTTACAAAATTGATAGAATCAATTTAAACAGATGTTTCAGAAGGCAAATACATATCAAAATTTCCGAATTAGGTGTCAAAAGAAAGATATGCGAATCTAGTTTCCAAAAAACTAGCTTTGCTCAATTCAGAAGTTTTACTAGAGAGTTATGAGCAATTTAGTAATAGAAGGTCAAAATTGATCATCTCTGTTTTATAGAATTGATAGAATCAATTTAAATAGATGTTTCAGAAGGCAAAAGTACTTCAAAATTTCTAAATTATGTGTCAAAAGAAAGATATGTGAATCTAGTTTCAAAATAACTAAGTTTTGCATAATTCAAAATTTTTACTAGAGAGTTATGAGCAATTTAGTAACAGAAGGTTAGAATTGATCATCTCTATTTTGCCAAATTGATAGAATCAATTTAAATAGATATTTCAGAAGGCAAATATACTTTAAAATTTCCAAATTGGTGTTAAAAGAAAGATATATGAATCTATTTTCCAAAAAACTAAGTTTTGCATAAATCAGAATTTTACTAGAGAGTTATGAGCAATTTAGTAACAAAAGGTCAGAATTGATCATCTCTATTTTGCTGAATTAATAGAATAAATTTAAACAAATGTGTCAGAAGGCAAACATACTTTAAAATTCTAAATTAGGTGTCAAAAGAAAGATATGTGAATCTAGTTTTGAAAAAATAAAGTTTTGCATAATTTAGAATTTTCACTAGAGAGTTATGAGCAATTTAGTAACAGAAGGTTAGAAGCTGTAATATCTATTTTACCAAATACATGAGGTATTTTCATTCATATGTTTGGATAGGTAAATTTACTCTAAATATTTCAATTTTTATATCAAATGAAAGCTCTATAAGTATCCTTTTGTATAAAAGAAGTTTCTCCTCAATGTGAATTTGGTGCAAAAAGTTATGGCCACACGAGTACTGAAAGGTCAAAATCTGAAAATTTTCATATTCAACATTTGATGTATAAACGACATGGATATCTTACATGCAGCCACAATCTTCCAATTTTCTCAAAATCAATGTGAAAACAAGGATCAAAATTTATCTCTAGGATGGGTTAGAACACTTGCCCTAAAAAGTTTTGATTTTTAAATGTGGGGGATTTGATGCAAAGCCTTTAGCCAAGATAAAACTTCTTCTTCAATTCTTTCTCTTTCTCATCTCCTCCAACTCCTTCTCCTCTTCTCAAGTTACATTGGCTGCAAAGTTTCCCTCAATTGTGCCTTAAATTATTTAGGTTTGGCTCATACTAAAATAATGAGGTGGTAAGCATGCATGGAGGTTTAGGTGTCATCTTTAGAATAAATGTAAGTGGTCCATCCTTGCTAATGACACATGTCCTCTATTTTATTTTATTTTATTATTATTATTATTTTCTTAGTGTGAATCTTTCATAAATCACCTTCAATTAATGAGATTCACATTTTGGCCCCTCACAATATTTTTAATATATAAAAAAATATTTAGTGCTAAAGGATTATTAAAAAAAATCCTCATATTTACAAATAAGTCCTTATAAATTTTCAAAAAAATGAGGGATGTTACAGGTACCGCCTAGGACAGTGTCAGTCAAACTAACACTGGGCGGTGGTACTACCCAACACAAGCGATGGTACAACCCAACACAAGCGGTGGTACCGCCCATTCTTGGGGAACCCGAGATGGGAAAGTTTTAGGCTCCAAGTTTGAATCAACTTGAAGCCTATAAATACCCCTCTTATCCCTGATTAAAGCATACAAGCATTGAGAGAAAAAAAGTATAGAAACACTGCTGTAATCTTGTGTGTGCTCCTCTCAAAGATCTAAAGTGTTAGAATAGTTTGAGAGAGGAGCGAGTGGGGGTGTAAGGGTTATCTCCTAAACCAGGTAAAAGGAGAATTGAGTTGTAAAAGGTGATTTGCCTTCGCCTATTGAAGGAAGGCCTCTAGTGGACGCCAGTGACCTCATCAGAGGAGAAAGCCGAAAGTGGATGTAGATCACGTTGACCGAACCACTCTAAAATCTGGTTTGCATTTACATTTGTGCAATTTATCTTTACTGCAAACCTCTTTAAATGCTTACTGCCTTCAATACTTTTACGAACTCGCTTTCAAGTTAAGTTTCCGAAAACGGTTTTACGTTGAAAATGGTTTTATCATACGAAAGTTTTTAAACCGTTATTATCTTACCGTTGCACTAATTCACTCCCCCCCCCTCTTAATGCCGACCCCTGATCCTAACAACCATAATGGTCAAATAATTAACTTGATATTTTCTTAGGCCAGTAAGTAAAAAGGCCTAGGGATCAGGTATAAAAATGAACCCATCAGCTCACACTGAAGGAGCGACTCTCTATACACTAACTTAGTCATGCAGCTTACACTATTATCTTCTTTCCTTCGCTAACTTAAGCATTAGAGAGGCTGCACTAGGCAACCCCCGATGTCAACCTATCATGCAAGATCATCAGTTGACCGAAGATACCCAAACGACCTAGCCTCTAGGGAGAAACCTTACAACCAGAAAGATCCCACTCTGCCTACCCGACCATGCCAAACCAGGTCCTTACCAACAAAATGGTGTCCGACCGGACAACCTATGCAATTTTACAACACCAAGTCTCTCATATCAGCTAGGAAGAGGTATTTGGATGAGCCTACACCTTTGGTAGTAGATCAACTGAGTTGACTCATCAATCGATGGTACTCTTAACAAGAGTATTTTTAATCTTTAGTACTTTAGATTGTTCCAAAAACACTTATTTATATTGACTAAATGATAGAATATAAGTTTTTTAAAATAATAAAAAATCTATCAGATCCCAAGAAATCTTTTCATCCTAATCTATTTATTTAGATCTAAATTTTTATTTTTATTTGATCTAATCGTAACTATTTGAATTAATCTTATCACACCCCCTTAATTTAAATAGTTGTAACTTGGAGTTATCTTCGAGAAAAATAAAAATTTTCTTTCGCCAAAGCTTTTGTGAAGATATCGACAAGTTGCTTATTTTACTTTCCTTAGAAGACTCATCAAAACCACTATTATCTTTTGATGCTTTGAGACTTAGCTTATTGCTCTTTTGAATGTTCATTATTAGAGCTTTCTTCAAAGCTATTATCGTTATCTTCTTTATCGCTAGTGCTCTCCTTTTTGGTAGCCTTTGTAATAGGTTTACCAGCAGATAGATGGAATAGAATTTGAAACTTTTCATTTCTTTAATTGTAGCTCCTTATCGCTCTCATTAGAACTATCATCAATTTTAGCATTGTTTTGAGGTATCTTCTTATTAGTTTGAATTTTGAAAGGTTCGTCATACGAGATGTCATAATGTCAATTCATCAGTAATAGTAGCATATAGGGAGATATCTAAAAATAATAAGGGAAATACTTTATTTTTGTTATCCTCATAATTGCTATCAATTTTTTTTATTATAAATTAAGAAATTTTCATCATAAAAAATAACATAATATCCTTTTCTCATCGATTGTTCTATACTAATGAAATTTTAAACTAGAAATAAACATCACATCATCAATAATTTTTTTTGCTAAATTTAGTATTCACAACAACTATTTCTTTTCCTTTCATTTGAATCTTATTGTCATTTTCTATCTAATATAGATTTGATTTAATCATCAAGTTTTTGAAATAAACTTTTGTTCCCGTTATATATTACTACATCCACTATCCAAAAATTAAATAGATCTAGAATGTTCTTCATTAGATGCTATAAAGAGAATATCTTTTTCACTCTTTTCTTCACTATTATTTTCCTCATGATAATTTCTTTGATTTTTGTTTCAACAATCATTTTCAAGATGGTCATATTTTTACAATAAGAGCAGAGAGGAATATTTAAATTTTTATTTTTGTACTAGCAATATTTTTTAATATGTCCAACTTTTTTACAATAGAAATATTAATGGAATTTTTATTATTTTTATTAGAGTTCCTTTGACCCTTATTTTATTGGCCATGTCCTTTGCCATTTTAATCTCTCCCTTGAGATTTGATTTTTTATTTTTTTTTAATTATTTTTTTGATCTATCTTCATTTGAAGAGTATATTCTAAAATTTCTTTTGAAGATCTATTCACTTTTTGTTCATGAATTAAAAGGGATCCCATTAATTTATCAATAGATAATATACTTGTATCTTTAGCTTCTTCTATAATGGTAGAAATCATATCAAATTTTGGAGATAAACTTCGTAAAACCTTTTCTACTATAGTTTCATCTTTTAGTTTTCACCATAAGATCTCATTTGGTTCACAATAGAAGAGATATTTGTGAAAAAACTTATGATAGATTCAAAATCTTTCATCATAAGAGTTTCGAATTCATGCTGAAGAATTTAAAGCTTTAAAATTTTTATATTGTTTGTACCTTGAAACACACATTTTAATATTTTTCAAGCTTCAGTTAATGTCGATGCCATCATGATTTTGAGAAATACTGAATCTGTTAGGATCGGAGCGGCACTAAGAGGGGGGGGGGTGAATTAGTGCAGCAGATTAAAACTCGTAAGTTCGAAATCGATTTTGTAAATGTGTAGAAATTTTGATTCGATGAAGAATGACATAGCTAAAATAGCTCGAGTAAAGGAAGTCAAGAGTAGGGAGAAGAAAACCGAACAGTTTGCTGCTAAGAAGATAAGTGGTTCAGAAAATTAAATACTCATACATTCAAGGAACATCATAATGTAAAGTGGTTCTATCAAATGACCTACATCCACTTGTGAAACCTTCTTCGATGAGGCTCCCAACTTTTACTAGCAAATCACTTTGAAGGGGAAGGACCAAATACTCCTCTTACAACCTTTTTACAAGTGGTTCACACTCTTACAGATTTTTCAAAGAGAAAGAGGGAGGTGAACACTTAAGCTATTGAAAATAAGACTTTGCTAAAGCTTTTTCTCAATCTCTAACTTCTCAAAAAGGTGTTATCTCTATTGAGAATTGAGAAGTATTTATAGGCCCCAAGAGGATTCAAATTTAGACTCCAAATTTGAATTACTTTTGGGTTTCTCCGTGCTGGTGGTGCCACCGCTTGTTAGTGGCGGTGCCACCGCTTGTAAGTGTCTGACACTAATAGTATACTAGCGGTGCCACCACCAGACCTCTCGAGTTCTGGGTAGTGCCATCGCCTAGTCCGGCAATGTATTGGTGGTGCCACCACTGAAATTCTCGGGTTCTAGGCGGTTCCATTGCCCAGTCCGGCGATGCCATTGCCTGGACTATTCTAGCTCACTGGTTGGGCTCCAAACTTAGCCTAAACAAGTCCAAATTCGGGCCCAATTGGCCCCTAACCATGTTATAGGATTAACCCTTAATCCTAACCCAAATTATATACAAACTATAAAATTAAGACATATCCCTAAGCAAATTTTTAACCGGCAACTTCGAGTTTTCTTCCGGCGAGCTTTCCGGTGAACTTCCGGTGGACTTCCAATATACCCTCGGATTTCTTTCAGCGGACTCCCAGTAGGCTCCCAGTCTTGTGACGAGTTCAACGAGTCTTTGGCAAGTATCCGAACCTTCTCAATGATCTCCGCGAACCTTCGACGATCTTTTTGGTCGACTTTCGAAAACTTCAACAAGTCCTCGATTCCTTCTCGGTTGGTTCCGGCAACACTTCCAATGATTCTTTGGACTTTCGGTGGACTCTCGAATACCCATCGAAGTTGACTCCGGTAAACTTGCTTTATGTCTTCATGCTATCATAGTTAATCATGCATATGTAAAACACACTTCGATCTAGACAATTAATCATAAGCATCTAATCAAGTTGTTTGGCTTGTCATTGGTCCCTCGATGCTTCATCCGATTGTTTGGCGCATCGTCCTCTCCTACGACCTATTGCCCAATTGGCCAATTGACTCCATAACTCTGATATCCTTGGCGTAATGTCTGCTCTTCTTGGTCCGATGCCCGAATCCACGGCTCGAAGCATTTTGTCGATACGTCGATCGATCCACCAGCCCGATGTCCAATCTTCTGACATGTTCCTCCAGCCCAACATGATTTTCTTGCTTTAATTGTCTCATCTTGATCGAAGCATCCTGCGTCACTCAAAACACAGATTAAAACATAAACACATATTGATTGGTTTTATCATCAAAATCCGAGATTCAACAATCTTCGCCTTTTTTATGATGACAACTAATCGACGACGGAGTTAACTTTAACTCCCGGAGTTTAAACAAACTCCACCTATCAATATACCATATTGATAGAAACTTTTTGATTCCAAAATCCAAGCAACATGTCATGATAAAATCATGACATATAATCAACATACTTCTCCCCCTTTGTCATCAACAAAAAGGAGAAGTACCACAATCAAGTATTTGTGATATATAGGTTCAACTCATTACATGAAAAATATAATATCCATTTTTATCATCATGCAAGTTTGCTATCATCATAGATATACATGGTAGTACGATAGCAAGTTTACAATATACAAGCTAGCAAAATTTTTTCAACATTTTAAGACACGCAAGCTAACAATTTTGAGATGTTCAAGAAAGCAACTCTTGCTTCTTGAAATATAAGTTTTGCTAGATGTGCAAGTTAACTTTTTTCTTCTTGAGATAGGCAAGATAGAACTCCGTGGTGATGTTCAAGATAGCAATTTCTTCTCTTTTGAGAAGTGCAATTTTTGCTTTTTTTCTTGAATTGTGCGAGCTAGCAAATTAGCTTTTAGCATGTTTTGCTCCCCCTTTGTTATTATCAAAAACAAGGGAAGACCCTTTAAGTTAATTTCTAAATTATGACAAAGGTAAATAGCATAGATAAAAATTCAAGTCTTGAATGTCAAAATAATTATTTTATCATGAATATTTCATCATTGTGTGCATATTATCATACGTTAAAGTATTGCATGCATAATACCAAATCATCATATATATTTTCAAAACATATAAACTCATCATTATATGCATGATTCCAAATCAGCATTCATATTATTTCAATCATTGTTTCAATCATCACTATAACTCATCATGCACAAAATGTAAAATCATCTAACATGATACAAATATTTATTTTTAAAATATTTATCACTATTTTCATGTATGATAATAAAGTATTCATGATACCAAACATTAAATCAATATTTTTAAGTATTTATCACTTCATGATTGTTGGTACCAAATATTTATCATTTAAAGCATTCATGATACACATCATATGCAATACATCATATACATCATCATAATAAAAAGCATATGCATCATTCTAAATCATAAATATTTCAAATCATCATGGTATTAATCTATCAAATTGCATCCTGCCATGCATGATCATAACTTTTCCCATTTTATCATTGTAAACAAGAAAGAATATGGGAAGACCAAAATAGTATAAAATATTTTAATTATTTCAACGCATACAAGCTATAAATTCAACGGCATTATGTCATGAAAGATAAGACCTCTTGAATTACAAAAGACATGATTTATTTTATCAAATCTCTTCTTTTTTAAAAATAAAAAAATTGTAGGTGTATAAAGAAGAGATCCTGATTAAAAAAAATCTAAGTAGTAAATCCAAGAAATCAAGATCATGATTTGAATGCAAACTCATTCAAATTCAAATCATCAAATTCATCAAAATCTCAACATTACTTTCAAGAGATTCAAAATGGTATACATAGATTTATCTTAATAATCATCAAGATCAATAAGATAGGAAAAAATAATTTTTTTTTTTTAAATATTTTTCTCTTTTTACTTGTTTCAATTCATATGATTTTATTTTATTTATGCCAAATAAAAACATGTATCATGTTTAAAACCAAAAGTGTAAGATTTATTATGACAAAGATCAATAAGGCACTTTCATTATGATAAAAATCAATAATCCATAAATCGGAAGATTTATCATGCATACTTTCGAATTATAAAACCATTAAACATGATTCCAAATCAATATGCTTTAGTTTTTTTGTATGAAAACATACATCATACTTAAAACAAAAAATGTAACATTTCATCATGATAAAAATCGATAATCCATAAATAAAAAAAATATTTTCCTCTTTTTAGTTGTTTCAATTCATATGATTTTATTTCATTTATGCCAAATAAAAACATGTATCATGTTTAAAACCGAAAGTGTAAGATTTATTATGACAAAGATCAATAAGGTGTTTTTATTATGGTAAAAATCAATAATCTGTAAATCGCAAGATTCATCATGCATAATTTCAAATTTTAAAACCATTAAACATGATTTCAAATCAATATGCTCAAAGTTTTTTTTGTATGAAAACATACATCATACTTAAAACCGAAAATGTAACATTTCATCATGATAAAAATCGATAATATATAAATTACTTAAAAATTACCATGCATAATTTCAAAATTTATTAAGCATGATTATTATGCATGACATTAAAACATGGTTTCAAAATGTTTAATATTTTCATTACATAATTTCATCATTATGCATCATCATATTTTCAAATTCGAACATGTACAATTTCAAAACCATACATTTCATTTTTCATGCATGATACAAATAAATCAATTATTATTATGAGCATATCATACATGATATTCAAGCATTCATGATACATCATTTTGGTAACATGATCATAGCTTTTCAATTGATGGTATCTAAATGTCAAAGTTCATTACATCCTATCATGCATGATCATTAACTTCTCATTTGTATTTCATGCATAATTTCATTTAATCACATAAGGAACATCAAGAAGAATTAATTGGGTGATGAGATTAATATTTCATGAATACACGGAATTGTATAAAAATCATATCATGAGTGTTTCATGCATTCATATCATCACATGAAGAATATCAAAAAGAATTTTGGTGATGAGATATACAAATAGTGAACATAAATTTTGAATATCAAGAGAAATATTATGATTCTTTTAGAATAACTCAAAGAGTGAAAAGAAAGAATCATAATAGATAATCTTGATTTATGAAATAAATTTTCAAGTTATAATTTTCAGAAATCAAGATAAAAATCGTGGTTAGATGAAACTCATTCAAATAATCAAAATCATCAAAATCACTTTTAAGATGATCAAATAGATTCATTAAAGTCAATAAGATAGAGAAATTTTTTTTTAAATAAATACTTTTCTCTTTTTAGTTGTTTCAAATTATGTGATTGATTTATATTAGCATGCTCAAATATTTGTTCTTATGTTAAAACCATGCATCAACGTTTAGGATCGAAAAATAAATTTCATCATAAAAACCATCAAGATCAATAAACCACAAAAATCATCATGTATAACTTTAAAATCTCATGCATAAAATCGTCAAATCATGGTATCAAAATTTTATTATTTTCATTATAACTTTATGTATCATTAAGTATACAATCGTCAAGCATGACACTTACACTATTTCATATAAGCATGCCTATTTCATTTATGTCAAATCAAAACATGCATCATTTTTTAAACCGAAAAAGCCACTTTTATTATCGTGAAAATCGATAATCCATAAATCACAAAAATCATTATGCATTATTTCGAAAGATAACTCATTAAGCATTATCATTATGCATTACTTCAAATCAAACATGATTTCATTTATTTTCAAAATATTCATCATGATAGGACATTCAAGACAAAGAAATCATTAAATATAAAGCATATTCATCAATCATGGTTTCATTGAGCATAAGGTATTTTCAATCAAAATTATTTTGTTATTTGTTGTAGTCATGCATTTTTATTTTTAGGTTAATCTATCTTTTCATGCTTAGTTTTCCATACAAAAGCCATGCATCATCATTAAGCATGATATTAAACTTCTTAATATTTTCATTAAGACATCAAGCATGGTTTCAATCAAAATCGGAAATCATCAAGATACAATTTTTTTCTTTTTAAGAAAAACATACATATGATCATTAGATTTAAATCTAACATTTTATTCCATTAACATAAAACATGTAATTTTTATTATTATTTTCAAAATTACGATCATGATCATATTTTTATATTTTTAATTTTTTAAACATGTAATTTTCAAGAAAAAATAATTATTCAAAAAGAAAATGCATCATGAAAAATATCAAGTAATTTCAAAATAAATTAAGAGGGTTTTAATTACCTCATCATTGAAAGTGGTTAAGGCGTAGTTTGCTAACTCGCCTTTTTTTTATTTTCTCCTCGTTTTTTGAGGAGCTCAATTCATCCCAATTTTTGTTCATTTTCTTGCGTTCAAAGCAAGTAGTTTTATTCTTTTTACTTTTTAATTTTTGTTTCATTTGTAGTTTAACTTCACCATCCCTTGAGCTTATGCTCGAGTGGTCTTCAAATGTTCTATGTCCCAAATCCTTCCTGTTCTTTAAAAGGTTGTTCTTGAGTTTCTTTTTTGCCACATTGTTCATTTCATAGGTCATTAGAGATCCAATAAGTTCTTTGAAAGGAAATGTTTTAAGGTCCTTGGCCTCTTGAATGCTCGTAACTTTTGGATCCCAACTCTTTGGAAGGGATCTTAAAATTTTAGTTATTAGTTCAAAGTTAGAAAAACCTTTACCAAGAGCTTTGAGTCCATTGATGACATCCGTGAAAGGGTGTACATGTCTCCGATGGACTCACTTGGTTTCATCCGAAAAAGTTCGTAAGAATGCACAAGAATATTGATTTTGGACTCTTTCACTCGGCTAGTGCCTTCATGAGTGACCTCAAGAGTTCTTCAAATATCAAAAGCTGAATCACAAATCAAAACACAATTAGATTCATTTTTGTCAAGTGCACAAAAAAAGGCATTCATAGCCTTTGCGTTTAAAGCAAAAACCTTCTTCTCCGATTCATCCCATTCGCTCATCGGATGAGAAGATTTTTTAAATCCATTTTCGACAGTAGTACAAAGCTGAAAATCTATAGAAATAAGGAAGATTCTCATACGAGTCTTGCAATATGTGTAATCCGACCCATTAAACATAGGTGGACGTGTAATAGAGTAACCCTATTGCATGCCAAAGTAAGCCATCTCTCTTGGGTATTAAACCAAATTTGAGTGTGAGTCTTGCTCTGATACCAATTGTTAGGATCGAAGCAGCACTAAGAGGGAGGGGGGTGGGTGAATTAGTGGAGCGGATTAAAATGTTGAATATCAGATTTTGATGATGAAACTAATTGATTGTGTTTAGATGTTTAATTGCATTTTGAGTGATGCAGGTCTACTCGATCAGGATTAGACAGTTGACACAGGAGGAATTGACATTGCGCCGGAGGAGATCACGTCAGGATATTAGATAGTAGAAGGCTTCGGACGTCGGGCATCGGGCCAAGGAGAGCGGAATTGCGCCAAGGATATCGGGGTTGCGGAGGTCAACTGCCGATTGGGCAACAAGCCACAAGAGAGGACGATGCACTAAAGAATCAAACGAAGCGCCAACCAATGACGTGCCGGGCAACAGAATGTCAATTCGCATCGTAATAATGATCTAGATCGGAGTAGAGTTTTAGTTTGTATGTGTAGGATTAACTACGATAACGATGAAGACATAAAGCGAAATAAAGTGCCAGAGTCAAGTGCGAAGGATTCGTTGCGAGTTCGAGAGTTCGAGAGTTCGACGGAAGTTCGAAGGTTCGTCGGGAATGCTACCGGAACTAGCCAAGAATGAGTAGGGAGCTTGCCGAAAGGTTTTTTGGAAGCTCGCCGGAAGGTTCGTTGGAAGTTCGCGGAGCTCACCGAGAAAGATCGGAGCTTGCTGAAGAAGCTTATTGGAACTCACCAAGATCAAATCGTGAAGTCTAGGAGTTTGTCGAGAGTCCGCAGAATGGTTTCCGAGAGTTTATCAGAAGACCGCCGGAAGTTCGCCAAAAGCTCGCCGAAAGAAGTCTTGACTTACGTACTTTGTAATAGCTTAGGAAATGTCTTTAAATTCATAGTTAGCACATTAATTAGGGTTAAGATTAGGTATTAATCCTATAACCCAAGTAGGGGCCAATTGGGCCCTAGTTCGGACTGGTTTGGGCCAAATTTGGAGCCCAACTAGTGAGCTGAAACAGTGTAGGCAGTGGCACCACTAGATTAGGCGGTGGCACTGCTGGATTGAGCGGTGGCACCGCCCAGCACCTGAGAGATCCGGCGGTGGCACTGCCACCGACAAGCGGTGGCACCGCCAGCCTCGGAAACCTAAGAGAATTCAAATTTTGGAGCCCAAATTTGAATCCTCTTGGGGCCTATAAATACCCCTCAATTCTCAGCTGAGATTACAACCTTTGGCAAAGCAATAGTTTGAGATAAGAGCCTTAGAAAAGTCTTAGCAAGTCTTGTTTTTCAAATTGCTTGAGTGTTCACCTCCTCCCATCTTGTTGAAAAGAATTGTAAGAGTGTGAACCACTTGTAAAGGTTGTAAGAGGGGTATTAGTCCTTCCTCTATAAAGAGATTTGCTAGCGGAAGGTGAGAGCCTCTTCCAAAAAGGCTTCGCAAGTGGATGTAGGTCATTTTGACCGAACCACTTTAAAACTGCTATGTTATCTAGTTTGCATCCTACTCTTGCCATTTACATACTGTAAACTTCTTTACTTGGTCACTACGCTTCCATATGCTTCTAAGTTATTAAGCTTCCAAAATTGATTTTCATCGAAATTGGTTTTTATCGTATGAAAGTTTTTAAACCAACGTTATTTTACCGCTGCACTAATTCACCCCCCCCTCTTAGTTCCGCTCCAATCCTAACAATTGGTATCAGAGCCAGATATTTCTCATTTCGGATTTAAATCCAAGAGAAATGGCTCTTCATGGCTTTCGAGAGGGCTTTTTGATTGTTCGTCCACCATTGTTTAACGGATTGGACTACACTTATTGGAAAACTCGAATGAGAGTTTTCTTGATTTATATGAATTTGGATTTATGGAATATTGTTGAAAATGCTTTTCAACTTCCCTCTAAACCGATGAACGAATGGTCGGATTTGGAGATGAAGTATTTTTCTTTAAACGCAAAGGCTATGAATGCCTTACTTTGTGCTTTGGACAAAAATGAGTCCAATCGGATTTTTATGTGCGAAACGACTTTTGATATTTGATGAACACTTGAAATCACACACGAGGGAACTAGTAGAGTCAAAAACTCGAAAGTTAACATTTTATTGCATGATTTTGAGCTTTTTTGAATGCAACCAAATGAGACTATAGGCGACATGTACACCCGTTTCACGGATATCGTCAATAATCTAAGAGTTTTTGGTAAATATTTTTCGAATTTTGATCTCGTAAGCAAGATCTTAAGATCCCTTCCAAAAAGGTGGGATCCTAAAATAACCATAATATAAGAAACAAAAGATTTAAATATTTTTCTACTTGAAGAACTAATTAGTTCGTTGATGATATATGAAATGGTGCACAATGCACATGATGAACATGATGAAAAAAATCACCTTCCAAAGAACAGGAAGAATTTGGAACTCTGGACAAATGAATACCACTTGAGCCATGACTCAAGTGATGAGGACAATGATGAACTTGAACTTCGAACACTAAATCTTAATAAGTTTATTAAACAAAAATCTAAAATAAATAATGAACTTAAATGGAGGAAGAGGCCAAAGAAGAGGAAGGCAACCAAGGATGAATCAAAAACTTCCAAAGGTGAAACGGCGAATTGGGCTTTGACGAGCTTCAACTACAAGGTAAGTAACTCAACTCTCTTGAATTATTTTGAAATTACATAATACTTTCATGAGTTATTTTTAATTTAGTTTAGGATTAATTTTCTTGAAAATTGCATGTGTTATGTTAATGCAATAAAATGTTAGATATAAATATAATGCTTATACACCTAGTAAGATTAATCTTATGTATGTGCTTGAGAAGTGAGAATGTGTATTTTGATGATTTCCATATTGATTTTCAATGATGATGCATGGCTTTTGAAAGGAAGGCTTGATGACTTTTTTTTTTTAACCTTGTCTTTGGTTTTTAAACATGATATATGGTTTTGACATATGAACAAAATTTGAGCATGCTAAGATAAAGTCAATCATATAAATTAAAACTAAAGAAGTTTTAGTTATCTATAAGAATCATTCAAAATTACGTTCAACAAAACCAATGCAAAATGATGGAATGAAAATATTAAATGTTTTGATACTATTTTATACATGAGATTTTAAAAGTTATACATATTGATCTTGATGATTATTATGATAAATCTATGTATACCATTTTGAATCTCTTGAAAGTAATGTTGAGATTTTGATGAATTTGACGATTTGAATTTGAATGAGTTTGTATTCAAATTATGATCTTGATTTCTTGGATATACTACTTGAGATTCTTTTTTAATCACAATCTCTTCTTTGTACATCTACAATTTTTGTTATTTATAAAAGGAAGAGATTTGATAAAATGAATCATATCTTTTGGTATTCAAATGGTCTTATCTTTGATGATATGATTTCTTTGTATCTATAATATAAATGCCTTGAAATGATTAAAATATTTTACACTTTTATGCTCTTCCCTACTTCTTTCTTGTTTTCAATGATAAAACGGGGAGAAGTTTTGATCATGCATGGTAGGATATAATTTGACAAAATTGATACCATCATGATATGAAACATTTATGATTTGCAATGATGCATGCAATACTTGTGCTTTCTAATTATGATGTGATATATTGCATATGATGTAAATCATGATTTAAAATGCTATGAGTTGTTGATAAAATGATAAATGTTGATTTAATGTTTTGTATCATGAATGCTCTGAATGATGATTGTTTGGTATCATGATCAAAATGTTGATAAATAGTTAAAAATTTTAGTATCATGTATGATATCCTCATAATGTTGATCGATTTATTTAATATCGTGCAAGAATGAATATAAGGTTTTTGAAAATATGCATATTCTAATTTGAAAATATGATGATACACAAATAAGATTGATACTTACCTTTGTCATAATTGATGTAAAGGGTCTTCCCTTCTTTTTGACAATGACAAAGGGGGAGATAGCTAGCTTGCACAAGTCAATAAGATGCAAAAACTTGATTGCTAGCTTGCCTATCTTAAGTAGTAAAGATTGCTAACTTGCTTATTTCAAGAAGCAAAAGTTGTCTTCTTGAACATCACTATCTTGCCTATCTCAAGAAGCAAAACTTGCAACCTGCACATTACAATAGGAAGCAAGAATCGATAGCTTACATACTTCAACAAGAAAGCTATCTTGTATTTACTTTCGAAATTTTTACTAGCTTGTATATTGTAAAACTTGCTCACTTTTTCAAACACTTTGCTAGCTTGCACTTTGTAAAGGAAGCGAAAATAGCACTTCTCAAAAGAGAAGAAAGACTTTACTAACTTGAACATCACAAAAATTTGCTACCTTGCATGATGTAAAATTTGCTAAGATCACTATCTCAAAAAAGTTGCTATCTCAAAAAAGGCAAATATGCTATCTTGCTTATCTCAAAATACAAAACATGCTAACTTGTTACGGAAGCAAAATTGTTAGCTCAAACATTGCAAAGGAAGCAAAAATTTGCTAGTTTGCAACTTGCATATCATGAAAATTGCTAGCTTATAGTCTAAAGAGAAACAATTAGTTGTTATCTCAAGAAAAGCAAACATGCTAAACTTACACATCTTTAATTGCTAGATTGCATGATGATAAAATTTGACACTATGTTTTTCATGCAATGTATGGAACTTTTTATCTCTAAACACATAAGAGTAGGAACTTCTCCTTTTTATCGACGACAAAGGGGGAGAAGTATGATGACATGACATGTTATGCATAAGTTTATGATGACATGTTGCTTGGATTTTTGAATCCAAGAGTTTCTATCAATACGGCATATTGATAGGGGGAGTTTGGTTAAACTCCGAGGAGTTAAGGTTAACTCCGTTAGTCATCAATTAGTTGTCATCATCAAAAAGGGGGAGATTGTTGAATCTCAGATTTTGATGATGAAACTAATTGATTGTGTTTATATGTTTAATTGCATTTTGAGTGATGCAGGTCTACTTGATCAGGATTAGACAGTTGACACAAGAGGAATTGACGTTGCGCCGGAGGAGATCACGTCAGGATATTGGATAGTAGAAGGCTTCGGACGTCGGGCATCGGGCCAAGGAGAGCGGAATTGCACCAAGGATATCGGGGTTGCGGAGGTCAACTATCGATTGGGCAACAAGCCACAAGAGAGGATGATGCGCTGAAGAATCGGACGAAGCGCCAACCAATGACGTGCCAGGCAACAGAATGTCAATTCGCATTGTAATAATTGTCTAGATCGGAGTAGAGTTTTAGTTTATGTGTGTAGGAATAACTACGATAATGACAAAGACATAAAGCGAAACAAAGTGTCAGAGTCAAGCGTGAAGGATTCATTGGAAGTTCGAGAGTTCGACGGAAGTCCAAAGATTCGTCGGGAATGCTGCCAGAACTAGCCGAGAATGAGTAGGGAGCTTGCCGAAGGGTTTTTCGGAAGCTCGTCGGAAGGTTCGTGGGAAGTTCACGGAGCTCACCGAGAAAGATCGGAGCTTATCGAAGAAGCTCGTTGGAACTCGCCAAGATCAAATCGTGAAGTTTAAGAGCTTGCTAGGAGTCCGCAGAATGGTTTCCAAGAGTTTATCGGAAGACCGCCGGAAGTTCGTCGGAAGCTCACTGGAAGAAGTCTTGACTTATGGACTTTGTAATAGCTTAGGAAATGTCTTTAAATTCATAGTTAGTATGTTAATTAGGGTTAGGATTAAGTGTTAATCCTATAACCCAAGTAGGGGCCAATTGGGCCCGAGTTCGGACTGGTTTGAGCCAAGTTTAGAGCCCAACCAGTGAGCTTAAATAGTGTAGGTGGTGGCACCGCTAGATTAGGCTGTGGCACTGCCCAGAACCCGAGAACTGAGCAGTGGCAATGTCGGACTGAGCGGTGGCACTGCCCGACTGAGCGGTGGCACTACACAACACCCGGGAGGTCCGGTGGTGGCACCGCCAGCCTCGGAAACCCAAGAGAATTTAAAATTTGGAGCCCAAATTTAAATACTCTTAGAGCCTATAAATACCCCTCAATTCTCAGTAGAGAATACAACTTTTGCAAAGCAATAGATTGAGAAAAGAGCCTTAGCAAAGTCTTAGCAAGTCTTGTTTTCAATTGCTTGAGTGTCCACCTCCTTCTTTCTCTTTGAAAATTTGGAAGAGAGTGAACCACTTGTAAAAGGTTGTAAGAGGGGTATTTGTCCTTCCCCTTCAAAGTGATTTGCTAGTGGAAGTTGGGAGCCTCATCGAAGAAGGCTTCACAAGTGGATGTAGGTCGCATGACCAAACCACTATAAATCGGTTTGCATTTATCTTATTGTCATTTATATTACTGCAAACCATCTTCACTTTGATACTCTACTTCTTTGTCTCCTTCTTACGTATGCCTTCAAGTTAAAATATAATCAAAACGTTTTCAAACGAAACGTTGCTTTTATCATACGAAGTTTCCAAAAGTGTTTAAATCGTTGAAAGTTTATCGTACTTTACCGCTGCACTAATTCACCCCCCCACTCGTAGTGCTGCTCCGATCCTAACAATGATCACATTGGGGGTTCGAGAGTTCGACGGAAGTCCGGACGGTCATCGGAGGTTCTACGGGAACAAATCTGAGAAGTCTAGGAGCTTGCCAAAAGAAGCTCGTCGGAACTCACCAAGTGGATCGTTGCAAGTCCAAGAGTTTGCCGGTAGTCCGCAGGAGCATCACTGAGGGTTCATCGGATGATCAATGGAAGTTCGCCGGAAGCTCGCTGGAAGAAGCGATTGACGCACCAGAGCAAGCTGCATGCTTGGATTTTTGAATCCAAGAGTTCTATCAATATGGCATATTGATAAGGGGAGTTTGGTTAAACTCTGGGAGTTTATTTAAACTCCATTGTCAATTGGTTGTCATCATAAAAAATAGGGAGATTATTGAATCTCGGATTTTGATGATGAAACCAATTGATAGTATTTATGATTTGATCTATGTTTTGTGTGACGCGGGATGCTTCGATCAGGGAGAGACAATTAAAGCAGAAAGAATCATGGGCCGATGGAAAATATATCAGAAGATTAAACGTAAGGCTAGAGGATCGATCGACGTATCGGCAGAAGACTTCAGACTGCGAATTCGGGCATCAAGCCAAGAAGAGTGGATATTATGCCAAGGATATTAGAGTTGTAGAGGTCAACTAACCGATTGGATAATAGGCTGCAAGAGAGGACGATACGCCGAAGAATCGGACGAAGCGTTGATGGACCAATGACACGCCGAACAACTTGATTCATGCTTAGTAATAATTATCTAGATTGCAGTGTGTATGTATGTGTGTAGGATTAACTATGATAGCAAGGCATAAAGCAAAATGAAGTCCCGGAGTCAAGAATGCGATTTCGTTGGGAGTTCGAGAGTTCGTCGGAAGTTCTACCAGAATTGACTGAGAAGTCCTAGAGCTTGCTTGTCAAAGAAGCTCATCGGAAGTTGCCAAGAAGATCATCAAGAAGTCCATCAGCTTGCCGGGAGTTCACCGGAATATTGCTGAGAGATCGTTGAAAGTTCACCGGAAGATCACTGGAAGAAACCAAGACTAACTGGACTTGATTTGCTTAGAATATGTCTTAAGAGTTGTAGTTAGCACATAATTAGAGTATGATTTGGGAGGTAATCCCATCAACTCTATTAGGGCCAATTGGGCCCGAATTTAGGTTGGTTTGGGCCAGATTCAAGGCCCAACCAGGATACTGAAAGCTCAACCGATGGTGGCACCGCCTTGGAGCCAACATCCTAGGATTTCTAGGTGGTGGTACCACCAAGATTGGGTGATGGTATCGCCAGCAGTGAATGCTACCAGCGGTGGTACTACCCTTGTCAGGAAGTGGTACCACCTAGTGATAGACCAGTGGCGGGAGTACCACCCTGTAATGGTGGTGGTACCGCCAATACCTAGGAAATCTAGGATGAGACCTTTTTAGGCTCCAAGTCTGAATCAACTTGAAACCTATAAATACCATTCTCATCCCTGATTAACTTACATAAGTATTAAGAGTGAAAAAAGAAAGAAACACTGTTGCAATATTGTGTGAACTCCTCTCCTTCTTCTAAGTGTTAGAATAGTTTGAGAGAGGAGTAAGTGGGGGTGCAAGGGTTATCTCCTAAACCTGGTAAAAGGAGAAAGAGCTATATAAGGTGGTTGGTCTTCGTCTATTGAAGGAAGATTGATAGTGGATGCCGGTGACCTCGATGGAAGAGGAATCGGTGGAGTGGATATAGGTCACGACGACCGAACCACTATAAAAATCTGGTTTGCCTTACTTTGAGCAATTTACTTTAAACCGCAAATTACCTTCTCATTACTTGCTATGCTCTTTCATACACTTTCAATTTTAAGTATCTTTCTAAAATCGATTTTATCATACGAAGCAAAATTTTCGGAACCGACGTAAATTTTACCACTGCACTAATTCACCCTTCCCTTAGTGCCGACTCATTCTTAATAGTACCACCAGTACCCCAAAATCTACGGAAGTGATACTTTATGCCTCCAATTCAGAAGCCATTGGGGCCTATAAATACCCCACACTTTTCCGCATGAAAGTGTAACAAAGTGCAACCGAAAGTGTAAAAATTTCGAAGTGTTTTGGGTGTTAAAAGTGTTGTAAAAGTAAGAAGAGTCCTCCTTCTCCCTCTCCTAGGTTTGTAATCATTTAAGAAAGGGGAGTGAAACTTGTAAGAGGTGATTGGTCTTTGCCTATTAAAGGAAGGCCATTAGCGGATGCCGGTGACCTTGATGAAGGAGGAATCAGAAGTGGATATCGATCACAATAATCAAACCACTCTAAATTATGGTTTGCTTTTTATTTCAGCAATTTACATTACTGCAAACTTCCTTAATTTTTTCTTTATACTCTTATAAGCTCTTTTAAGTTATCACAAACTTATCAGTTAATTTCATCATCAAAATTCGAGATTCAACAATCTCCCCCTTTTTTATGATAACAATCTATTGATAATGAAGTTTAACTAAACTCCCCACATCAATATGACATAATTGAGATAAACCTTGAATTCAAGTCATAGCAATTTTAATCATGAATATTTCATCATTGCATGCATAATATCAAATTATTAGGTATATTTTCAAAATATAAAATCATCGTTACATACATGATTCTAAATCATCATTCATAATTTTAAAATATAAAATTACATCATATCATGCATGATCATCATAACTTTTCATTTTATGTATCATCATAATATCATGAGTGTTTCATACATAATTTTATATCATAATTTCTCCCCCTTTGTCATCAACTAAAAGGAGAAAAGTGCAACTAGCAAATTTTTGAAGTATGCATGCTAGTAAGGTAGCTTGTTTTGAACATGCAAGCTAGCAACTTTTGTGATGTGCAAGATAGCATACTAGCAAATTTTTGCTTCTCTTGAGATGTGTAAGATAGCATGTTTGTTTTTCTTTGCGATGTTCAAGCTTGCAAGTTTTTGAAAAAGAATGCAAGATAGTAAATAGCAAGTTTTACATCATTTTAGAACATGCAAACTAGCAAGGTTTAGAGATGTGAAAGTTTAGCAATTCTTTGCTTCTTAAGATGGGCAAATCTAAAGATAGGCAAGATAGCACTTTTTGCTTCTCTTTTGAGATATGTAAGATAGCATGTTTTGCTTTTCTTTAAAATATGCAAGCTAACAAATTTTAGCTTCTTCCTAAATTGTGCAAGTTAGCAAATCTTTCTCCCCCTTTGTCCTTGTCAAAAAGAAAGAAGAAGAGGGGAATAATACAATAGTGCAATTCATTTTCCTTTACATCAATTATCAAATTATCACATGAAATATATCAAGAAAAGTTAACTTAGTGATGAGATATATAATTCATGAATACAAAGGAATTATATATAATAAAAATCATATCATGAAAGATAATATCAAAGATCATGTGAATACCAAAAGACATGATTCATTTTGATAAATCTTCTCTTAAATAATCAAAAAGAAATCTTAGGAATCAAATAGTAAAAGATCTTTAAAAGAAATTTTAAGTTATGAATTTCAAGAAATTAAGAGAAAAATTATGATTTATTTGGATAAACATTCTCTTTAATAAAATACAAGAATCATTCGAGAATAAAAAGTAAGGGATCTTGATTAAAATCTCAAGTTATGATTCTGAGAATTTAAGATCATGATATAGATAAAACTTATTCAAATTCAAATCGTCAAATCATCAAAACCACTTTCTTAATTCAAGAGATAACATAAAATAGATTCATCACTAAGAATCACTTATTGAAAAATTGAAAAGCTTTAGAGATACTTTCAAGAAAAGTACATTCTCCCCTTTTTGTTTCAATTTAAGTGATTTAATTTTATATAAGCATACCTAAGTTTTTATGCCAAATCAAACATACATCATCATTTAAAACCAAAAGAGTAAATTTCATCATAGAAATCATCAAGATCAATAAACCATAAATCACAAAAATCATTTTTATTCAAATCATTATGCATAATTAAATCATTAAATCAATAAACATGATTTAAACTTAAAGTATTTTTAAAATCATTTTGTTTTGGCTAGTGAGCTTTATGAAATGTGTTGGATCTCCGGTCATAAGTCTTGAGCATTCATGATCAAAAAATCATCTTTTACTTCCAGCTTTCAATTTTAGAGATGTTTACAAGAAGGGCGTATTTGTTCTAGGTACCTATTGAGCTTTTGATCCCTCATGATTAGATGTATCTATCTTGATTTTTAGTATAAGATCATTTATGGTTCCTTTAGGAACTCAGACTAATTTATACAATCCATACTTCTTGAATGAATATTTATATGCAAAGTGTCTACACCAACCATAAAAATTATATTTATTTTCATGAAAAACATATAATGTGGATCCTATAACAAAGAAAGTCAATTTTTGTTGAGTATTACTACTCACAAAACCGATTCCTACTTTTTTTTGTATATATGACCCTTATTAACAAGAATCATGTTTAATAATTTGTTACCAATTTCAAAATTTTCTAACATTTGTTTTAATAATACATTTTCATTCTTAACTAAGTCTAACTCTTCGTTCTTAACTAAGTTAACATGCAATTATCATGCTCATGTTTTAATATTTCAAATTCACTAGCAAGTGAAGTATGATCTTTTTTTAACAATTTATACTTTTTACTAACTAATATAAAATCATCAAATAAATCATTAAAGGCATTGACTAATTCATTATAAGATAAAGAAGATTCATTTGACTTGTTTACCTTATTGTCGAGAGCCATCAAAGTAAAGTTTGCCACTTCGTCTTTATCAGTTTGCTTCCCATCTTCGGATATACTCGAATCGTCCCAAGTCGCCTAGAGTGCTATCTTTTATTTGACAACTTATTCATTTTAAGTTCATTTTTATTTTTTGATTCTTGTTTTATGAACTTTTTAAATTTGCCTATGAGGAGGTCAAAGTCATCATCATTTGAGCTTTCACTCGAGTGATCTTCTTTTATTCTAAATGTCAAATCCTTCATATTCTTTGGAAGGTTATTCTCATATTCATCAAATGCAATACATGTCATTTCATAGGTCATCAAAGACCCAATAAGTTCTTCAAGTAGAAAGTTATTTAAGTCCTTTACTTCTTGTATTATTATTACTTTTGGATCCTAATTTTTTTGAAGGGGTCTTAGTATTTTATTTACAAGTTCAAGGTTAGAAAAACTTTTACCAAATGCTTTTAAACTATTGATAATATTTGTAAAATAGGTGTACATATCTCTAATGGTTTCGCTTGATTCCATTCGAAATAATTTAAAATTATACATCAAAAGATTAACTTTAGAATCTTTAAGCCTACTTGTGCCTTCATGTGTGAATTTAAGAGTGTGTCAAATGTCATATGTAGTTTCACAAGTCAAAATATGATTAAACTTATTTTTATCTAAAGCATAAATTGAAGTTCTAGCATTTAAAGAAAAAATCTTCTTCTCTAAATCATTTAATTCATTCATTGGTTTAGAAGATTTTTGTAAGCCAAGTTCAACAACATTCCATAAATTGAAATCCAAAGAAAGTCAGAAAACTCTCATTCGAGTTTTTCAATATGTGTAGTCTATCTCATTGAGCATAGAAGGACGAATGATAGAGTGACCCTCTTAAAAGTAAAATAAAATCATCTCTCTTGTGTGTTAAACAAAATAAAGAGAAACTGACTCTGATACCAATTGTTAGGACAGTGACGACACTAAGAGGGGGAGGGGGTGAATTAGTGCTATAGTAAAAATGATATCGATTTGGAAAACTTCATTTTGATTAAACCCATATCAGAAATGCATTTAACATAAAAAGGGTGTAAAGTGGATTGTGCAGCCAAATTAGTAAGCAATATAAAGAGAAAGCAGAATAAAAATTATTTGATCATCGTGACCTATGGTCACCCCCGATTCCTCCTCCATTGAGGCCACCGGCATTCACTAATAGTCTTCTTTCAAAGGGCGAAGACCAACTATCCTCTTAAACCCTTTTCTCCTTTTCACAAGTTTAGAAGATAACCTTTACAACCACTCAACCCTCCCTTAAACAGAAATTACACTCTTATAAAAGATGAGGGGAACTCTTAAGATTATAATAGCATTTTCCCTAATTTATATTCTCAGTTCATGTATTTACTAAGCATGGATGAGTGGGGTGTTTATAGGCCCCAAATAAATTCAAATTTAGAGCTAAAAAGGGTCTCATCTTGGGTCTTCGAGGTACTGGTGGTACCATCGCTAGTGTTGGGTAGTACCACTACCTGACAGACCAACAACTAGCGGTACCACCACTTGTCAATTTGACACTAGGTGGTACCACTATGTAGTCTACCACTATGTAGTCTGATACTAACACTTGGTAGTACCACCGTCTAACATAGTCTAGAGGACTGTGTTTGGGAGGTACCACCGCCCAAACAACCTTGGAGGCCAAGTCCCAAGTGGTGCTTGGGAGCCATCGCCAGCCCTAGTGGTGCCACAGCTTGGGCCTCACTTGGCCCAAAATAGTCCCAACTCAGGCCCAATGGGCTCTTAATTGAGTTAGCCTAATTACATTCTAAATTAACCTAATTAGAACTAAAATTACTTTGATATAGATAATTATTACAAAGTATTAATCATATGTTATCCGACATGTCATTGGTTCATCCGGCGCTTCGTCCAACCCTTCAGTGCATCGTCCTCTCCTTCGACATATTACCCAATTGGCATATTGTCTTTCTATAACATCTAATCTCTTTGGCACAATGTCCGATCTTCTTGGCCAGATGCCTGAACTCATGGCACAAAACCTTCTGCCAATACATCGATCGATCCTTCGACTCGACATCCAATCTTCTGACATGTTTCACTTCAGCCCAACATTGATTCTTCCTACTTTAGTTAAATTGTCTCTCTATGATCGAAGCTAGTCCTACGTCACTCAAATTGTATATTAGATCATAGACTTATTAATTGATTTTATCATTAAAATCCAAGATTCAACAAGGGGACTTCTATAAATAGGAGAAAACTAAAGGACCATGGGCTAGACCCATTTCGGCTACCACCTCCTATTCTCCTCTCCCCTATCCTTCTCAACTAGTAGCCCTTATTCAGGGCATATGGATAACAAGAAGGGTCGACCCCTTTTTGATCCCATGGCGCACTTAAAGAGGAGGTTTATGTAGTAACTTGAGGTGCGCCTTCATAGACCCTACCATATGGATCACCACTAGAGAGGAGGACAGTTGACCTTCTTCATCCTCTCTCACAGATCTATAGATTTTTAGGGATATATAATCTCTATAGGTAATACACATCCCTTAACATGCATGATTTTTCAGTTTTACGGATTTTTGCACACTAATTTTCATACGACAACAAGAAACTATTTTCTATTAAAATCTGAGATTTTTGTTTTCCATTCTTCCACTATGAATGTGATTTTACCCTAGGTTTTCCAATAGTCCACATACACCAAACTGAGGTTGCTGGCTGAGGAGGAGAGGGAGGGAGGAGTATAGGAGGTGGCAACCAAAAAGAGTCTAGCCTATGCTTCCTTTGGTTTCCTCTTATTTATAGAGGTCTTTGTCAACTTAACCCTAATGGATCCTACCCTATTAGGTATTGGATCTCCATCCAACTACCCAAGCATCTTAGATTAGTAGATTTCTACTTAATAATCTCTTATTGGCTCTTATTAGATCTTATCCATAAGATCCAATAATTCAGAGGCTTACTAGATATCCAATAAGATAGGGGCTCTAGTGGATATCTCATATCGGAACATTTACTCATTGTATCACATACCATATATGTGTGACCCATTATGTTGGTCATGAATTATACCTATCAGAACTCCATCTAGCTTAATGAATTATTCTCTCTATAATAATTCACTCGACTCATTGAATACGGACTACTAGGCAACTACGTCGTAGTCCCTAGATGATACAAGGGAATCCAATTCATTGGACTTGTTTGTCCTTAGTTATTATGTATCTATAATCCCTCATCTATCTAATATCCCATAGATTATATACCGGGCATGGTATTGTTAGGCCCATACAAATTTTAATTATGTCTTGCTCTAATCAGATCATCTTTGAGAATTCTTTCTCTCTCAATTTGAATGACCCTTGCTGGAGATTTGCCTAAGCAAGAACATATATGATATTCCTCTCATGACACTGAGAGTGGATGATCCTCTATTGACATTCAGTTGTCCTTGTAAGGTTGACTACAACTCCTAATGACCGGTTATGCTAGATTTGAAACTTCTAGATTTATAAGTTTGGTATCAAAGAGTGGAGTACTCATATAGGACATCCTTGGTATATGAATTCTAAGGACTAGATATACCACTGAGATAATGGAATCTCTATCTGATAATGATGTATCACCAACCATCTAGCATTCCGTGAGCAGATCAATCAGTGAACTCATTCTCTAATGAGCACCTACAATATATCCCTAGTGTCCTCATATATGCAACTATGAGACTAGTCGCTTCCATTATATGGATAGGTATATAGTACACCAATTTGTTCGGTTATCTCGATGTCCCTTTTGAGTAACCTAGAATCGGGATTATTTTGGATCCATGTTTAAAGACAAATCAGTCTCATTGTCGTGTTCTCATCACACACAATCTGATTTCTATTGCACAAATCCATGGATATCATAATAAATGCAATAAGCAACATAAAGTAAGAAAAATATCAAATAAATAATAAGAAAAAAAAGTGCATATTATGTCATATGTGCCATCACTCACATAATTGGCTTGTAAGGAACCTATGATTAGGAATCTCCTACTTGACTTAAAGCCAATTACCTATATGTTTGATCCCTATCAGACCCTTGTGACTCTCAAAGATAATATGAGACAATGGCTTCGTTAATGGATTTGTAATGTTATCTTCGGATGTAACTCTTTCCATTAGTACATCTCCTTAGGCCTTAATCTCTCTGATCAGGTAGAACCTCCTCAAAATATGCTTAGACTTCTAATAAGAGAGAGGATGTAGGAGGTCAAATGTCCTCTTTTCTAGCGGTGATTCACATGCTAGATGTAGTAAAGACGCTCCTCAAATCACTACGTGATCCTCCTCTTCACATGCATCACGTGATCAAGAAGGGGCTAGCCCTTTTTGCTATCCACATGCCCCAAACTAGGTGCTGGCTAAGGAGCAGAGGGAGGGAGGAGTATAGAAGGTGGCAGCCAAAAAGGGTCTAGCCTATGTCCCCTTTGGTTCTCTCTTATTTATAGAGGTCCTTGTTAACTTAACCCTAATAGATCCTATCCTATTGGGTATTGGATCTCCATTCAACTACCCAAGTCTCTTGGATTAGTAGATTTCCACCCAATAATCTCTTATTGGCTCTTATCCACAAGATCCAATAATTTAAGGGCTTATTGGATATATAATAAGATAGGGACTCTATTGGATATCTCATATCTGAACCTCTGCTTATCACCACACCTGCCATATGTGTGTGACCCTCTAGGCCCAATTTTGAGCTAGTTTTAAGTTATATCTATTAAAACTCCTTCTAGCTTAGAGAATTATTATCTCCATAATAATTCACCTAATTTATCGACTATGGACTTACCAAGCCACTTTGCAATAGTCCCCAAATAATACAAGAGAATCTAATCTATTAGACCTATCTATCCTTAGTTACCATGTATCTATATTATATACCATATATGGTGTTGTTAGGCCCAAATGATTTTTACTTGAGCCTCGCTCTAATCAGATCCTCTTGGAGAACTCTTTCTCTCTCAATTCGAATGACCATAGCTAGGGATCATATGAAAATCTTGGGGTAACATCACATGCGTAATGGAGAACACAAAATAAAAATCTCTAATTTCCTTAAAAGGAATTCATCGTCGTATGAAGATTGGAGTGCAAAACCCCGTGAAACTAAAAATCATATATGAGATAGTTGTGTTACCTAGAAAGATCATATATCCTTGAAATCCTATAGATCTGTGGGAGAGGAAGAAGTAGGTCAAGTGTCCTCTCTAGTGGTGATCCAAACGGTAGGGGCTACGAAGATACTTTTCGAATCGCTGCCTAAATTTTTATACTTGTTGGCTAAGAAGGAGAAGGGGAGAGCAGAATAGAAAGTGGTAGCCAACAAGGCCCAACCTATTGCCCTTTGGTTCATTCTTATTTATAGAAGCCTCCTATCAACTTAACCATAATGGATCCTATCCAATTGGGTATTGGATCACCATCCAACTTCCTAAGCCTCTTAGATTAGTGGATCTCTATCTAATAATCTCTCATTAGCTCTTCTTAGATCTCATCCATAGGATCCAATAATTCAAGGGCTTATTGGATATCCAATAAGATGTGAGCTCCATCGGATATCTCATATTTGAACCTCTACTCATTATAACACCTACCATATGTGTGTGACCCTCTAGCCCCAATATCGAGCTGGCCATGAGTCATACTTATTATAACTCCTTCTAGCTTAGTAAATTATTATCTTCATAATAATTCACTCGACTCATCGACTACGGATATATTAGGCCACTACGCTATAGTCCTCAAACGATACAAGGGAATCCAATCTATTAGACCTATCTATCCTAAGTTACTATGTATCTATAATCCCTCATCCATCTAATATCCTAAAGTCTATATACCAAGCATAGTGCTATCAGGCCTAAACGATTTCTACTCAAGTTTTGCTCTAATCGGATTCTCCCTAAGAACTCTTTCTCTCTCATTTCAAATGACCCTAGCCAAGAATTTTTCTGAGCAAGAACACATGAGATATTTCTCTGATGACATCGAGAGTGGATGATCCTCAATCGACACTTAATAGCCCTTGTAAAGTTGGTTGTCATTCCCAATAATCGGTTGTACTAGATTTGAACTTCCAGACCTATAAGTCTAATATCAAAGAGTGGAGTGTTCATATAGGACATCCTTGGTGTCTCAAGTCTAATGACTAGATAAACCACTGGAACGATATAATCGATATCTAACAATGAAGTATCATCAACCATCCAGCATTCCGTGAGTGGATCAATCAGTGAACTCATTCTCTAATGTGTACCTGCACTATATCCCTAGTGTCCCCACACGAGTAACTATGAGAACAGCCGCCTTCATCATATGGATGGGTATGTAGTATACCAGTTTATCCGGTTATCTTGATGTCTCTCTTCAGTAACCTATGACCAGAATTATTTAGGGTTTATATTTAAAGGCAAATCAGTCTCATTATCGTAATCTCATCATGATCTGATTTTCATTTGTACAAATCCACAAACATCACAATATATATATGCAATAAGTAATATAAAGTGAGAAAATATCATAATAATAATAAGAAAAAAGATTGCATGTCATATAACACATGCTATCACTCACGTGATTGGCTTACTGGGCACCTATGACTAGCAATCTCCCACTTGACTTAAAGCTAATCACCTATATGTCTAATCTCTATCAGACCTTTGTGACACTCAAAGATAATCTGAGATAATGACTTTGTCAATGGATCTGCAATATTATCTTTGGATGAAATACTTTCCACTACTACATCTCCTCGGGCCACGATCTCTCTAATAGGCTGGAACCTCCTTAGAACACTTTTCATGAGACATAGGTTCCTTCATTTAAGCAATCACCCTATAATTGTGGCAATACAAGGGAATCAACTCCTTGCTGCCCGGCATGACTCCTAAATCTATGATGAACTTCTTCATCTAGACTCCCTCCTTTGCTGCCTCTATTGTAGTAATGTACTCGACTTCTATGGTCAAGTTATTAGTAGTATCTTACTTGAAACTCTTCCAACATACTGCTCATCTATTCAGGGTGAATATATACTCTTAATTAGACTTGTTGTCATTGATATCGAATTAGAAACTCGAGTTCGTCTAGCCCTTAACCTTAAGGCTATTACCTCCATATACCAGTAAAAGATCCTTAGTCATTCTCAAGTACTTAAGGATACACTTTACTGCTTTCCAATGCTCCAAGCTTGGATTCACTTGATACTTGCTCGTGACACTCTAAGTATATGCTATATTAGGCTTGGTATATAGCATAGTATATATGATAGACCTATCACTGAGGTATAGGGTATCCTATTCATATTTACCCTTTCTTTAGGAGTTTTTGGGAATATACTCCTAGAAATCAATATCCCTTATCTTATCGATATGAGACATCTCTTTGAATTTTTTATGTTAAACCTTTTGACAATGGTGCCTATGTACCTGGATTGGGACAAGCCAAGCATTCTCTTGGATCTATCTCTATAGATCTGAATCCCCAAGATATAGGATGCTTACCCTAAGTCCTTCATAGAGAAATGTATAGATAACTAGGCCTTAACTATAGAGAGCATTTATACATCATTCTTAAGAATTGGATTCCAGGCCTTAACTAACAACATATAGGTCCAAAGAATTGGATTCCCCTATATCGTTTGGGGACTATGGCATAGTGGCCTAGTATATCCGTAGTCGATGAGTCAAGTGAATTATTACGGAGATAATAATTCATTGAGCCAAAAAGAGTTCTAATAGGTATGACTCACAGTTAGCTTGATATTGGGCTTAGAGGGTCACACACTTATGGTAGGTATTGCAATCACTAGAGATTTGGATATGAGATATCCGCTGGAGCTCCTATCTTCTTGGATATCCATTAAGCCCCTAAATTATTAGATCCTATGAATGAGATCCAATAAGAGCCAATGAGATATTATTAGATAAAGATCCACTAATGTAATAGGCTTGGGTAGTTGGATGGAGATCCAATACCCAATAGGGCAGGATCTATTATGGTTAAGATGATAGGGGGGCTCTATAAATAGGAGAGAACCAAAGAGCCATAGGCTAAGCTTTTTGGTTTTCACCTCCTATTCTAGTCTCCCCTTCTCCTACTTAGATTGTAAGTTTGGAGATTTGGGCAGTAATTTGAGGAGTGTATTCATAGCCCTTGTCATGTAGATAATCGCTAAAGATGAGGGTGCTTGGCCTCCATCCTCTCCCACAGATCTATAGGAATTTAGGGATATACGATCTCCCTAGGTAATATAACTATCTCACACATGATTTCCAGTTTCGTAGGTTTTTGTGTACCAATCTTCACATGACAATGAATATAATTTTAGGAAATCTTTTTTTTTTTTTCTTCCATGACGATAAACACATTGCACGACGATGAACACCAATGTTCGATGGTGTTGTCAGACCCATACGATTTCTACTTGACTCTCACTCTAATCATATACTCTTGGAGAACTCTCTCTCTCTCGATCCAAATGACCTTAGCTAGGGATTGTAGGAAAATCTAGAGGCGACATCACATACGCAGCAAAAGAAAAGAAAATAAAATTTTTAAATATTTCAAAAAGGTATTTGTCATCATACGAAGATTGATGTGCAAAAACCCGCGTGTGAGATAGTTGTATTACCTAGGGAGATCATATATCCTTGAATTTGCATAAATATATGGGAGATGATGAATGAGGTCATATGTCCTCCTCTCTAGTGGTGATCCACACGGTAGGGCCTGCGAAGATGCTTCTCGAATCGCTGCCCAAATCTCTATACCTACTAGCTAAGGAGGAGAATAGGAGTTGGCAACTAAGAAAGTTAAACCTATGGCCCTTTGGTTCCCTCTTATTTATAGAGTCATTCTATCAACTTAACTCTAATGGATCTTGCCCTATTAAGTACTAGATCTCCATCCAACTATCTAAGCCTCTTAGATTAGTGGATCTCTATCTAATAATCTCTCATTAGCTCTTATTAGATCTCATCCATAGGATCTAATAATTTAAGGGCTTATTAGATATCCAATAATTTAGGAGCTATTGGATATCTAATAAGATAGGAAATCCAACGGATATCTCATATTTGAACTTTTACTCGTTGTAACACCTACCATATATGTGTGACCCTCTAGGCCCAATATCGAGCTAGCCATGAGTCATACTTGTTATAACTCCTTCTAGATTAATGAGTTATTATTTCCAAAATAATTTACTAGACTCATCGACTACGAATGTACAAGGCTACTACACCGAAGTCCCCAAACGATACAGAGAAATCTAATCCATTGGACCTGTCTATCCTCAGTTACCATATATATATAACCCCTCATCTATCTAATATCCCAAAGATCATATATCGGGCATGGTGCTATCAGGCCTATACGGTTTCTACTCGAGTCTCACTTTAATCGGATTCTCTAAGATACTTTTTCTCTCCCATTTTGAATAATCCTAGCCAGAGATTTGTTTGAGCAAGAACACATGGTATATTCCTCTCATGATACCGAGAGCGGATGATCCTCTGTCGACACTTAATAGCTCTCGTAAGGTTGGCTGCCATTCTTGATAACCAATTGTTTTAGATCTGAACTTCTAGACTTATAAATCGAATATCAAAGAGTGGAGTACTCATATAGAACATCATTGGTTTCTCAAGTCCAAGGAATAGATACACCATTGGGATGAAGGAATCACTGTCTAACAATGAGGTATCACCAAGCATCCAGTATTTCGTAAGCGGATTAATAAGTGAACTCATTCTCAAATAAGCACCTGCATTGTATCCCTAGTATCCCCACATAAGTAGCTTTGAGACCAACCACCTCCATCATATAGACGGGTATATAGATAACCAGTTTGTCTGGTTATCTCGATGCCCCTCTCGAGTAACCTATGATTGAGATTATTTAGGGTCAATGTTTAAAGGCAAATCAGTCTCATTATTGTAATCTCATCATGATCTGATTTTCATTTGCACAAATCTACGGATATCACAATATATTTACAATAAGCAATATAAAGTGAGAAAATATAATAATAATAGTAAACAAAAAGATTGCACATCATGACACACGTATCATCACTCACTTGATTGACTTGCAAAGCACGCATGACTAGTAGGGATTTGCTTGAGCATGAACACATAGGATATTCCTCTCTTGACATCGAGAGTGGATGATCCTTTATTGTCACTCAAATGCCTTTATAAAATTGGCTACCACTCCCGATAATCGGTTGTACTAGATCTGAAACATCCAAACCTATAAGTTCGGTATCAAAGAGTATAGCACTCATATAAGATATTCTTGGTGTCTCAATTCCAAGAACTAGATACACCACTGTGATGACAAAATCATTATCTAACAATGAGGTTGTTGAAAAATCTTGGGGGCGACATCACATGCATAACGGAAGAACAGAAAACAAAATTCCCAATTCCCAAAGATATGTTTGTCGTTGTGCGAAGATTAGTGCGCGATAATCCATAAAACTTAAAACTGCATATAGAATAGATTGTGTTACCTAGGTAGATCATAAATCCCTATCTCTATAGATCTTTAGAAGAGGGTGAAGGAGGTCAAGCGCCCTCCTCTCTAGTGGTGATCCATATAGTAGGGCTATGACAATGCTTCTCAAAACTCCAGGCTGCTTTTAGGTGGAGAGGGGGAGGAGAATAGGAGAGGCAACCAAAGGCTCCAGCCTATGAACCACTGATTTGCTCCTATTTATAAAGGCTCCCTATCAACTTAACTCTAATGAATTCTCCCCTATTGGGTATTGGATCTCCATCCAACTACCCAAGCCTCTTAGATTAGTGAATCTCTATCCAATAATCTCTTATGGGCTCTTATTGGATCTCATATATAGGATCCAATAATTCAGGGGCTTATTGGATATTCAATAAGATAGGGGCTTGGCAGATATCTCATATCTGAACCTCTACTCATCACAATGCCTACTATATGTGTGTGACCCTTTAGGCCCAATATCGACCTGGTCGTGAGTCATACCTATCAAAACTCCTTCTATCTTTGTGAATTATTATCTCCTTAATAATTCACTTGACTCATCGACCGTGGACGTACTAGGCCACTACATCGCAATCCCCAAACGATATAGGGGAATCCAATCCATTGAACTTGTTTGTCCTCAGTTACTGTGTACTTAAAGTCCCTCATCAATCTAATATCCCAAAGACTGTATACTGGGCATGGTGCTATCAGACTTATACAGTTTCTACTCGAGTCTCACTCTAATCAGATTCTCCCGAAGAACTCATTCTTTCTCAATCTGAATAACCCTAGCCAAGGATTTGTTTGAGCAAGAATACATAAGACATTCATCTCATGACACCGAGAGTGTATGATCCTCTATCGACACCCAATAGCCCTCGTAAGTTTAATTGTCACTCCCGATAACTATTTGTGCTAAATCTGGGACATCCAAACCTATAAGTCTGGTATCAAAGACTGTAAACTAAGCATGGTGCTATCAGACCTATATAGTTTCTACTCGAGTCTCACTCTAATCAGATTATTCCGGAGAACTCTTTCTTTCTCAATCTGAATTACCCTGGCTAGGGATTTGTTTGAGCAAGAATACATGAGACATTCATCTCATGACACAGAGAGTGGATGATCCTCTATCAATACTCAATAGCCCTCGTAAGTTTGATTGTCACTCCCGATGACTAACTGTGCTAGATCTAGGACATCCAAACCTATAAGACTGGTATCAAAGAGTAGAGCACTCATACAAGACAACCTTGGTATCTTAAGTCTAAGGACCAGATACACCATTGGGACTATGAAATCACTGTCTAATAATAAGGCATCATCAACCATTCAGCATTCCGTAAGCGGATCAATCAATGAACTCATTCTCCAATGAGCACCTGTACTGTATCCCTAGTGTCCCCATATGAGCAGCTATGAGACCAACTACATCTACCATATAGATGGGTATACAGCACATTAGTCTATCTGGTTATCTCGATGTTCCTCCCGAGTAATCTATGATCGGGATTATTTAGGATTTGTGTTTAAAGGCAAATCGGTCTCATTATCATGATCTCATCACGATCCAATTCTCATTACACAGATCCAAGGACATCACAATATATATATATATATATATATATATATATATATATATATATATATATATATATATATATATATATATATATATATATGCAATAGTCAATATAAAGTGATAAAATACTATAATATAATGAGCTAAATGACTGTGTGTCAAGTCGTACATGCCATCACTCATGTGATTGGCTTACTGGGCACCTATGACCAATAATCTCTCACTTGACTTAAAACCAATCACCTATGTGTCTGATCCTTATTAGACCTCTGTGACACTCAAACACAATATGAGACAATGACTTTGTTAGTGGATCTGCAATGTTATCTTCGAAGGAACACTTTCCACTACTATATCTTCTCAGGTCATGATCTCTCAAGAGGATGGGATACTCTACCGAACCTACGTAAAGTTGGAACTTGTGTGTTAGATAACTAAACAAACTCGAGCTGTAGAGTGGTGCTTGAGCTAGGTTCTCCAACCTTGCTCAATTCTATCATGCTCCCACTATCTCCGCCAAGAATGTGTTCCTTCTCAAGGAACACCGCTCTCTTGGTTACAAAGATCTTTTGGTCCTCAAGATGATAGAAATAATACCCACAAGGTTTCTTGGGGTATCTCACGAACTTGCACCACTCTATCCTTGATTCCAACTTATTGGGGTTGTATCTTTTAACGTGAGCAGGGCAGCCCCAAATCTTAACAACTTTAAGATTGGGCTTCTTTCCTTTCTATATCTCATATGATATAGACACTATCGACTTAGTTGGAACTATGTTCATAAGATAAGCTATGGTCTCTAGGGCATATCCGCATAATAAGATGGGTATATCAGCGAAACTCATCATAGACCATACCATGTCTAACAACATATGATTCCTCCTTTTAAATATACTATTGAGCTGAGGTGTATAAGGAAGTGTCCATTAGGATAGAATCACATGGTCCTTGAGGAACTGGATAAACTCTATACTTAAATACTCACCTCCTCGATCTGATCAAAGAGTCTTAATACTCTTTCTAGTCTAATTCTCCACTTCATTCTTATACTCTCTGAATTTCTCAAAGGCATTGGACTTATACTTCATTAAGTACACATATCCATATCTTGAGAAATCATCAATAAAGGTAATGAAGTAGGAGTAACCACCAATGACTTGAGTTGACATGGGTCCATATACGTCACTATGTATGAGTTTCAGTAGTTCAGTAGCTCTTTCTCGAGTTTCACTAAATGGAGAGTTGGTCAGTTTTCCACAAAGGCAAGGCTCGTAAGTTGCATATGACTAATAGTCGAATGGATCTAGATATCAATCTTTTAGCAACTTTTGAATCCTTCCCTCATTGATGTGACCTAGCCTATAATGCCACAGGTATACACTGTTTACCTCATCTCATTTCCTCTTAGACACACCTATATTCATGATATATAGAGTAGTATCTAGTATAAATAAACCATTATCCAATATTCATCTCGCTAATCTCCATGGCTTTACCAGAATCTATAATAAATTATAGATGTGATAAGCAATATCGATATCCAATACTAATGCACTATCATAAAAATTTGACAATTGGAGATTGATCATGAATGTACCTGAAGCTTCTCTAAGCTTCTGTTTTACCCTCCCTATAAGGTACTTTTTGTAGTTCCTCTTCTAGTGCCCATCTTTTCCATTGTGGAGGTACTAACCTTTGTACTTTATCGGGTCTTTCTTAGCACCCTTTGTTTTACCTGGTTTACCCTTGCCCTTGCAATTCTTAAGGGACTTTTCTGCTTTCCTTTTCTTTCTGGTCTCACTAGTGTAGAAAACTAGCTTCTCTTTCTTGATAGTGCTCTCTGCCTCCCTCAACATATTAAGAAACTCTAGGAGAGTCAACTCAAGCTTGTTCATATTAAAATTCATTATGAACTATGAAAAGGAGCCCAATGTATAACATTGAGTAAAAGTCGAGTCATCAATGTAATTTATGTAGCAAGTGATCTCATCCTCGCTTGCCCCTTCCTCGGGCGTAGGCATCATTGTATCAAGGACGTACGCGATTTTCTCCGCCGTGAGAACAATTCTTAAGTTACGGAGACAATCTGTATAATTTGGACCAGTGAGGCAGTTGACATCAAGTATGCCACATAAGGGATTTGAAAGTGACATTTTCTGAAAATAAAGATGCAGCAGAAATAAATAAAATGTAGATTTTATAAAAAAAATTAAACAATTAAGATATGGACTTCTATCTTAATATGCTCCTACTATTTTACTTGTGATTCACATGACACCCTCAACACATGAAACATAAGCCTCTGATAGACTTTTAATGGGGATCAGGATCCAATCAGCGTCTTATTGTATCCTTGAGGGACTCGACCAATCACACTAAACCCAAAAAGATAGGCAACTCTTACCGATCATAACTCCTTGTGATTCCTGTTCTGTTTGGCCTCCTAATCACCATGGTCTTGAGGGACTTGACCAATCATAATATTCGGTTAAGTAAACACCATCGTTACAAGATGAGTTTAATTCGATAATATACCCTCGAGGGACTTAACCAAGCATACCATGTCCTCAGGTCACTAGTGACATCTCTATGTCATAGGCAAGATAGCAAATCACAATATAGGTGAGCCTCGAGGGACTCAATCAACTCAACCTATATTGGGAATCGGTCCTTACCTATAACGATGGAAGGCCATGTGGGTCAATATAATTGTCTCACGTTTACCGACTTAATATTATCTAGAGAGGAGTTTCTATGATTTGGTCTCCTAATATGACATGTCACATATATATACATATTTAATATATATCTATATTGCATACAAATATATATATATATATATATATATATATATATATATATATATATATATATATATATATATATATATATATATATATATATATATATATAGTATGTGAGTATGTGCATAAGCAATCACACATCACATGAGCAATTATATTTGACGATCATGGACCACAACCTAATGTAATCATGCCTGAGCTAGTAAGCCTAATCACTCACATCAAGATCTATGTGTGCAGCGATGCATTTCCATGCCCTGTGATCGTCCATCTTGTCCTCGTTAGTTTTGTCGACATCTCAATGCATCTCCATGCATCGTGATCATCCGTCTCGTGAGTCTCGCTATCACATCCACTCTCTCGCTATGCCTCTTCAAGTGATTATAACTTAATTATAGGCACGCAGGCCCGACAATAAATGAGAAATATAATGGAGGCTCGTAGGTCCCAATAATAATAATCACAAGTGCATACATCATATGGTCCATAATTATCTGTCCACACATTATACATCATATGTATAAATCATTATCATATAGGACTAATAGATAATAATAAAATAATAATCAATTAAATATTTTAATTAATTAATATTTTTGAAATAAGGGATATGTAGGGAATTTTTTGAATTATGAGGCGTATTTTCAAAATTTGGACAAAAGGATAGAATTAGAATTTCTCAAATTCTGAGGGACAAAACTATCCTTTTGCTTGAAAACCCTAACCCTCTTCCCTATTGTGTTGTCGCCGCCGCCACCGTACTGGCGGCGGCCACTGTAAGGGGTAGGGGGTGGTGCCCTTGCCCGTGGGTGGCGTCGCCCCCTGTAGGTGGGTTCCACCGCGAACGCAGCACTCGCAAGAGCTGCTGTCTCGCGGCACCATTGCCCATGGGCGGAGCAGCCGTAAGCATCGCTACACGTGGGTGCAGCGGCCACAAGTGCCTCTGCACGCGAGCTGCTAGTGGTAGTGCCAGCGGCTGCAGGCCCCTGTAGGTTGCTGGTCGCCAGCATAAAGCTTGCTGCACATAGATGATAATGCTGCCATCTGCGAGGGCAACAATAGTTGCTGCCCTTTCTCGTTTTTGCGTCAATGATTTTGATACTAAAAGCTTCTCCAAAACATAACACACGTAGCTCAAAACCAATCAATCGCATAAACAACCTGGCTTAGATAACACTATTGGTAAATATTTGGGGCGACATCATAGGCACAGTGGAAGAACAGAAAACAAAATCCCCAATTCCCAAAGATTTCGTCATCGTGCGAAGATTAGTGTGTAAAAATTTGTGAAACTTAAAACTGCGTATAGAATATATTGTGTTACCTAGGGAGATCGTATATCCCTGTGTCCCTGCAGATCTCTAGGAGAGGGTGAAGAAGATCAAGCGTCCTCCTCTCTAGTGGTGATCCACATAGTAGGGCTGCGACAACACTCCTCAAAACATCAAACCTGCTTTGAGATGGAGAGGGGGAGGAGAATAGGAGAGGCAAGCAAAGGCTAGACCTATGAACCACTGATTCCCTCCTATTTATAGAGGCTCTCTATCAACTTAACCCTAATGGATCCTCCCCTATTGGGTATTGGATCTCCATCCAACTACCCAAGCCTCTTAGATTAGTGGATCTCTATCCAATAATCTCTCATGGGCTCTTATTGGATCTCATCCATAGGATCCAATAATTCATAAGTTTATTGGATATCCAATAAGATAAGGGCTCCGACGGATATCTCATATTCGAACCTCTACTCATCGCAATGCCTTCCATATGTGTGTGACCCTCTATGCCCAATATTGAGCTGGCCGTGAGTCATACCTATCAAAACTTCTTATGGCTCAATGAATTATTATCTCCTTAATAATTCACTCAACTCATCGACTACGGACGTATTAGGCCACTACGCCGCAGTCCCCAAATGATATAGAGGAATCCAATCCATTGGACTTGTATGTCCTCAGTTATCGTGTACCTATAGTCCCTCATCCATCTAATATCTCAAAGACCGTATACCAGGTATGGTATTGTTAGACCCATACGGTTTTTACTCGAGTCTTGCTCTAATTGGATTCTCTCGAAGAACTCTTTCTCTCTCAATTCGAATGACCCTAGCTAGGGATTTGTCTAAGCAAGAATATATAGGATATCCCTCTCATGATATTGAGAGTGGATGATCCTCTATTGACATTTAATAGCCCTTGTAAGATTGACTGCTACTATTGATGACCGGTTATGCTAGATCTGGGACATCCAAACCTATAAGTTCGGTATCAAAGAGCGAAGCACTCATACAAGACATCCTTGGTATCTCAATTATTGGGACTATGAAATTATTGTATGACAATAAGGCATCATCAACCATTCAGCATTCCATAAGCGAATCAATCAATGAACTTATTCTCTAATGAAATCAAAACCTTTTAGAGAATACCTTAGATGAGATCTTTAAGAGGATGTAGGATTGATTCTTGATCTTGTAGTAAATGAAAAGAGGGAAATGAGGGTTTAGAGCTTCTAGGAGGAGAGGGAAATGAGGTGGGGTTAGTTCTACCGTCGGCCCTAACTAAGGTATAAAAGGGGCAGGTTGCGGGCGATGGCACCGCTGGCTAGGTGGTGCAACCACCTACCACCCGTGATAGCCGACGGTTCTAACTATTGAATCTCGTATTTTGATGATGAAATCACTTGATATGTGTTCATGATTTAATCCGCGTTTTGAGTGACACAGGATGCTTCGATCAGGATGAGACAATTATAGCAGAAAAATCATGTTGTGCCGGAGGAATATATCAGAAGATTGGACGTCAGGCTGGTGGATCGGTCGATGTATCGACAGAAGGCTTCAGGCCGTGGATTCGGGCATCGAGCCAAGAAGAGCGAGTATTGTGCCAAGGATATCAGAGTTACGGAGTCAACTAGCCGATTGGGCAATAGGCCACAAGAGAGGATGATGCATCGAAGAATCAGATGAAACGTCGAGAGACCAATGACATGCCGGACAACTTGATTAATTTCTTAGGATTAATTATCTTGATCGAAGTTTTGTTTTACATATGCAGGATTAGCTATGACAGCTTAAAAACATAAAGCAAGTCTATCAGAGTCAAGTTTGATGGGTGTTTGAAAATCCGAAGATTCGTCGGAGATGCTGCCAGAACCAACCGAAAGGAAATCGGTGACTTGTCGGAGTTTTCAGAAGTTCGCCAAAGAGATCATCGAAGGTTCGTGGAGATCACCGAGAAGGCTCGGCTACTTACTAAACTTGCCACATGATTGGAAGCCTACTAGGAGTCCGCCGAAAGAAATCTGAGGGTGTATCGGAAGTCCGTTGGAAGTTTGCCGAAAAGCTTGCCAGAAGGAAACTCGACATTGTCGGTTAAAAACTTGCTTAGGACTATGTCTTAACTTCGCAGTTTGTATGTAATTAGGGTTAGGATTAAGAGTTAATCCTATAATCTGGTTAGGGGTCAACTGGGCCCGAATTTGGACTGGTTTGGGCCAAGTTTGGAGCCCAACTAGTAGCTGGAATAGTCCAGGCGGTGGCACCGCCAGACTAGGCGGTGGCACCACCTAGAACTCGAGGATCGGGAGATGGTACCATCAGACTGGGTGGTGGCACCCCCCAGCACCCGAGAGGTCCGGTGGTGGCACCATCGGACTGGGCGATGGCACTGCCAGTACACTATCAGTGTTAGACACTGACAAGCGGTAGCACCGCCACTGACAGGTGGTGGCACTGCCAGTATCGGGAACCCAAGAGAATTTAAAATTTGGAGCCTAAATTTGAATCCTCTTGGGGCCTATAAATACCCCTTGATTCTCAACAGAGAATACAACCTTTCAGAAGTTAGAGATTGAGATAAAGCCTTAGCAAAGTCTTTAGCAAGTCTTATTTTCAATTTCTTAAGTGTTCACCTCCCTCTTTCTCTTTGAAAATCTGTAAGAGTGTGAACCACTTGTAAAAGGTTGTAAGAGGGGTATTTGTGCTTCCCCTTCAAAGTGATTTGTTAGTGGAAGTTGGGAGTCTCATCGAAGAAGGCTTCGCAAGTGAATGTATGTCATTTTGACTGAACCACTTTAAATTAGTGTGTTCCTTGAATGTGTGAGTGTTTACCTTTCTTAAACCATTATTTACATAGCAGCAAGCTTTCGGTTTTTATCTTCTCACTTTACTCGAGCTACTTTTACCAAGTCATTCATTGTCGAATCGAAATCTCTATGCATTTACGAAATCGTTTTTAAACTTACGAGTTTTAATCCGTTGCACTAATTCACCCCCCCCCTTCTTAGTGTCGCTCTGATCCTAACAACTGGTATCAGAGCCATGATTTTCTTCTTTGGTTTAACACCAAAATAGAAATGGCTCTTTTTGGCCTTCAAGAGGGTTACTCTCTCATTCATCCTCCCTTTTTTAATGGGACAGACTACACTTATTGGAAAACTCGAATGAGAATTTTTTTACTTTCTTTGGATTTGAATTTATGGGACATAGTCGAAAATGGATTTGAAATGTCTTCTCTTCCAATGAACCATTGGAATGATTTGGAGAAGAAGATGTTTTCTCTAAAAGCAAAGGTTATGAACTTAATCGCGTTTTGATTTGTGATTCAGCTTTTGATATTTGGAGAACTCTTGAGGTCACTCATGAAGGCACTAGCTGAGTGAAAGAGTCTAAAATCAACATTCTTGTGCATTCTTACGAACTTTTCCTGATGAAACCAAGTGAGTCCATCGGAGACATGTACACCCGTTTCACGGATGTCATCAATGGATTCAAAGCTCTTGGTGAAGATTTTTCTAACTTTGAACTAGTAACTAAAATTTTAGGATCCCTTCCAAAGAGTTGGGATCCAAAAGTTATGGCTATTCAAGAGGCCAAGGATCTTAAAACATTTCCACTTGAAGAACTAATTGGATCTTTAATGACCTACGAAATGAACAATGTGACAAAAAAGAAACTCGAGAACAACCTTCCAAAGGACAGGAATGATTTAGGACATAGAACATATGAAGACCACTCGAGCATAAGCTCGAGTGATGGTGAACTTAAACTATAAATGAAACAAAAATTAAAAAGCAAAAAGAACGGAACTACTTACTTTGAATGTAAGAAAAAGAACACAAATTGGGATGAATCGAGCTCCTCCAAAGATGAGGAGAAAATCAACAAAGGCGAGGTGGCAAACTATGCCTTAACCGCTTTCAACGATGAGGTAATCGAAATCCCCCTAATTTATTTTGAAATTACATAATACTTTTCATGAGTTATTTTTAATTTAGTTTATAATTAATTTTCTTGAAAATTACATGTTTAATAATTTAATATTTAAAAATGAAAATGTAATAAAATGTTAAATATAAATCTTATGTATGTGCTTGATAAGTAAGAATGTGTATTTTGATGATTTTCCATTTTGATTGAAACCATACTTAATGTCATAATGAAAATATTGAGAAGTTTAATATCATGCTTAATAATGATGCATGGCTTTTGAATGGAAGGCTTGATGATCTTTTCGAACCTTGTCTTTGGTTGTCAAACATAATGTATGGTTTTGACTTAAGAACAAAATTTAAGCATGCTAATATAAAGTCAATCACATAAATTAAAACTAAAGAAATTTTGGTTATCTATAAGAATCATTCAAAATTATGTTTAATGAAACCAATGCAAAATGATGGAATGAAAATATTGAAAATTTGATACTATGATTTGATAATTTTATGCATGAGATTGTAAAGTTATACATAATGATTTTTGTAATTTATTGGTCTTGATGGTTTTATAACGAAGTTCATTTTTTTATCCTAAACGTTGATGCATATTTGAAAAGCATGTTAACATGAAAACAATCACTTAAAATGAAACACTTAAAAAAAAAAGAGGAAAATATATTATCAATAAAATCATGAATCTACTTATGTTATGAATTTTGTGAACCATAAAAATGATTTTGATAATTTGAATTTGAAATGAGTTTTATCAAAATCATGATCTTGATTTTTTGGAATAATATGAGATTTTCTTTGATGATCATTTTGATTATTTAAAAGGTGATTTGTCGAAATGATTCATGGAATTTTGAATTCATGACTTGATCCTTCATTTGTTTATGTGATGGTTGAAATATTTGTATCTTTGAATTCTTCCCTTTTCCTTTCGATTTTTGAATTCATGCATGTTTTATGTTGAATATTTGAAACTATGTTTTGATATCATGCATACTCAAGAAATGTTGATTTGACAAATTGAATGATTTGAAAATGAACGATGATTTTTCTTTTGAATGTAACTTGTGATACTCTTTATGAATCATCATCTTGATTTCTCGATATTCGATACATGATATTTTATTGTGAAGCAAGATCTTATTCTTTGAACTCCCATGTTTCTTCTTATTGTTTACTAAAGAAGAAAATTTCTGAAATGAATCATGATTTTTTTTTGAACTATAATTTTTATGATTCATAAAGAATTGAGAGATTAAAAAAATCTATCTATGTTTTTCTTTTTATGAATCTCTTGAAAATGATTTTGATTTGATGATTTGAATTTGAATAAGACTTATCTTGATTTTTCAAAATTTATAACTTAAGACTTCTTATGCAAGAATCAAGGTACTATAATATTTATCTCCTACATTTCTTTTTGACATTTATAAAAATAAAGGAGATCTATTGAAATAAATCATGTCTTTTGGTATACAAATGGTCTTATCTTTGATGATATGATTTCTTTGTATCATGATACAAATGCCTTGATATGATTGAATCACTGTTATAAAAGAAAAAGGAATTTGATAGCTTGCTAATTGCAAAAATATACGCTAGGTTGAATGATAAAACATGAGATTGTCTATAGTGCAAACTTATTGTTATCATGATGTGTAGATTGAAATAATGATTAGAATATTAATGTAATTATAAATGATGATTTTGTATTATGTATAAAATACTCTTGATATCATTTTGATGCATACAAATGAAAAGTAATGAACATGCATGTAACTGCTTTTTATTGTAATGATATATGCATATAATGTGTATCACGAATGCTCTAAATGATTAATGCTTGGTATCATGATCAAAATATTGATAACTGCTATGATTTATTACCAAAATGATGTATCATGTATGATATGCCCATAGTGATTAATTTATTTGTATAATGCATGAAGTAAGGGTACAAATGTAAAGTTTTGAAGTTGTGCATATTTTAATTTGAAAACATAATGATGCACAAATAAGGTTGATACTTACCTTTGTCATGATTTAGAAATTGATGCAAAGGGTCTTTCTTTCTTTTTGACAATGACAAAAGGGGAGATAGCTAGCTTGCACAAGACAAGAGAAGCAAAAATTGCAAATGTACATATCGCAAAAAGGGGCAAAACTTATTAGTTTGCTTAACTCAAAAGCAAGAAATGCTATCTTGTAATCTCAAGCAAAAGTGTTGTCTTGCAAATCTCAAAGAAGCAATATGTGCCAAGTTACATATTTTGAAAAGAGGCAAAATAGTCCATCTTGCACATCTTTTTGCTAACTTTTTGTGTAAAAGTTGATAACTTGCATACTATAAATTTGCATACCAAATGTACAATCTTGCCTATCTCAAGAAGCAGAACATGCTAAACTTGTATATCTAGAAAAATTTACAAACTTGCAAAACTCAAATTTTTGCTAGCTTGTATGATGATAAAACTTGATATTATGTTTTTCATGCAATAAGTTGAATTCTTATTCTTACACACATAGAAAGTGACACTTATCCTTTTTGTTGATGACAAAGGGGGAGAAGTATGATCATGTTATGCATGATGATGTATTGCAAATATTCATGATGAATATTTGCAATGATTTGAATTTGGCATGAATTCAAGGTTCTATCAATATGACATATTGATAGGAGGAGTTTGTTTAAACTCCGAGAGTTAAGGTTAACTCCGAGAGTTAAGGTTAACTCCGTCATCAAGTGATTGTCATCATAAAAAAGGGAAAGATTGTTGAATCTCGTATTTTGATGATGAAACAACTTGATATGTGTTTATGATTTAATCTGTGTTTTGAGTGATGTAGGATTCTTCGATTAGGATGAGACAATTATAGCAGGAAAATCATGTTGTGACGAAGGAATATGTCAGAAGATTGGACGTCGGGCTGGTAGATCAGTTGATGTATCGACAGAAGGCTTTGGGCTGTAGATTCGGGCAACGGGCCAAGAAGAGCGAGTATTACACCAAGGATATCGGAGTTGTGGAGTCAACTGGCCAATTGGGTAATAAGCCACAAGAGAGGATGATGCACTAAAGAATCGGACGAAGCGTCGAGAGACCAATGACATGCCGGACAACTTGATTAATTGCTTAGGATTAATTATCTCGATCGAAGTTTTGTTTTACATGTATAGGATTAACTATGATAACTTAAAGACATAAAGCAAGTCTATCATAGTCAAGTTTAATGGGTGTTCGAAAGTCCGAAGATTAATCAGAGATGCTGTCGAAACCAACCGAGAGGAAATTGGGGACTTGTCAAAGTTTTTGGAAGTCCGCCAAGAGATCGTCGGAGGTTTGCGGAGATCACCGAGAAGGCTCAACTACTCGCTGAACTCGCCACAAGATCGGGAGCCTACTGGGAGTCCGCCGGAAGAAATCCGAGGGTGCATCGAAAGTCCACCGAAAGTTCATCGAAAAGCTCGTTCGAAGGAAACTCAACATTGCCAATTAAAAACTTGCTTAGGACTATGTTTTAACTTCATAGTTTGTATGTAATTAGGGTTAGGATTAAGAGTTAATCCTATAATCTGGTTAGGGGCTAACTGGGCTCGAATTTGGACTAGTTTGGGCCAATTTTGGAGCCCAACTAGTGAGCTGGAACAGTCCAGGCGGTGGCACCGCTAGATTGGGCGGTGGCACCGCTCAGGACCCGAGGATTGGGTGGTGGTATCATCGGACTGGGTGGTGGCACCGCTAGTACACTGTTAGTGTCAGACACTGACAGGCGATAGCACCGCCACTGACAGGCGGTGGCACCGCCAGCATTGGGAACCTAAGAGAATTCAAAATTTGGTGCCCAAATTTGAATCCTTTTGGGGCCTATAAATACCCCTCAATTCTCAGTAGAGAATACAACCTTTAAAAAGTTAGAGATTGAGATAAAGCCTTAACAAAGTCTTTAGCAAGTCTTGTTTTCAATTGCTTGAGTGTTCACCTCCCTCTTTCTCTTTGAAAATCTATAAGAGTGTGAACCACTTGTAAAAGGTTGTAAGAGGGGTATTTGTGCTTCCCCTTCAAAGTGATTTGCTAGTGAAAGTTGGGAGCCTCATTGAAGAAGGTTTCACAAGTGAATGTAGGTCATTTTGATCGAACCACTTTAAATTATTGTGTTCCTTGAATGTGTGAGTGTTTACCTTTCTTAAACCGTTATTTACATAGTAGCAAGCTTTCGATTTTTATCTTCTCACTTTACTCGAGCTACTTTCACCAAGTCATTCATTGTCGAATCGAAATCTCTATGCATTTACGAAATCATTTTCAAACTTATGAATTTTAATCCATTGTACTAATTCACCACACACCCCCTTCTTAGTGCTGCTCCAATCCTAACACTAACGCCAGCTGGGTGGTGCCACTGCCTACAGGCAGTGAGCATTGCTTTCAGGGGTGTGTGGGCTGATGTGGGTGTTTTCAATTTGAAGAGAGTGTTTTGTTTGTGAAGCACACAACCCTAATTTCGTAATCATGTAAAAATTCACATCACAAGATGAGAAAATTTATGCATTCATGATCAATCTTATGAAATGCATACTCTACTCAAATGTCATATAGAGCTTATATGTTTTCAATATGTTTATGACTTACATCATAAAAAATTTGTATGCAAACTTGGCTTGCGAGACATAAGTTCATGATCTTGTGAGATATAGTTGGATCTGGAAAAATTGAGGAAGGAATGTATTAGATGAATTCGGAAAATCTAAAGGATGTGTGAAGGGGAATTCATGCATAAGAGTTTACATATTTCAAAATTTGATGGATTAACTTAAGTGTTTATCACGCAAGATTGCATCATTAACGTATAGTATATTAGTATCATTTTGTTATTGATTCTATTAATCCTCCTTTTGTCATTTTAGCTAGGGAGCATTATAAGTCATTTTGGATCTCTAGTCAAAAACCTTGAGCACCTAAAAAGCATGATATCATCTCTTGCTCCTAGCTTGTGATGGTATACATTTCTAAAAAGGAGGATGATTTTTAAATACCCATTTAATCTTGGGTGCCTTAAAAACCAATCTAAATTGTTTGTCATGTTGCATGGAATTCTTTATGATTCCTTTTGGAACCCAAATCAATTTGCTTAGACTAACCTTCTTGAATGGATAATGATAAGTTCTATGTCCATGTTTGCAACAAAAGTTACATTTGTTTCTGTGCGAAACATGTAAGATAGGGCCTTTAATGAAAGTGGTTGGATTTTGGTGAGAGCTTCTCACAAATCCGATTCCACTTCTTTTAGGAACGTGACCCTTATTGGTAAGGATCATGTTTAATGACCTATTATCAACCTCGAATTTCTTGAAAGTGTCCTTAAGTAGTAAGTTCTTCTTTCGGAGAGTTTCTAAATCATGACATTTAATATATGGAACTAAACTATCATTATGTTTAATTTTTAATTTATCAAAATTACTAACAAGAATATCATGCTCCTTTTTAATAATTTATATTTTTTACTAATTATTTTGCATTCATCAAATAAATCATGAAAAGCATTTAATAATTCATTAAAAGATAAATCTGCTAGTCATAGGTGCCCAGCAAGCCAATCACGTGAGTAATGGCACGTGTGACTTGATACAGAATCTTTTTGCTTATTATATTTTTGGCGTATATCACTTTATAACTATTGCATAAATGCATATATATATTGTGATGTCCTTGGATTTGTGCAATGGGAATCGGATCGTGATGAGATCACGATAATGAGATCGATTCACCTTTAAACACATATCCTAAATAATCCCGGTCATAGGTTACTTTCGAGAGGGACATCGTGATAACCGGATAGACTGGTGTCTTTGTATACCCGTCCATATGATGGATGCAGCTGGTCTCATAGCTACTCGTGTAGGGACACTAGGGATCTGATGACAGGTGCTCATTGGAGAATAAGTTCACTAATTGATCCGCTTTACGGAATCTTTGGATGGTTGATGATGCCTTATTGTCGGCGGCGATTCCGTAGTCCTAGTGGTGTATCGGTCCTTAGACTTGAGACACCAAGGATGTCCTGTATGAATGCTCCACTCTTTGATACCGGACTTATAGGTTTTGCTGTCCCGCATCTAATACAACCGGTCATTGGGAGTGGTAGTCGACCTTCGAGGGCTATTGAGTGTCGATAGAGGATCATCCACTCTCGGCGTCATGAGAGGAATATCCCATGTGTTCTTGCTCGAGACAAATCCACGGCCGGGTCATTCGGGATGGGAGAGAAAGAGTTCTCCGGAGAATCCGATTAGAGCGAGACTTCGAGTAGAAACCGTATGGATGCGACAACACCATGCTTTCGATATATCTACGGTCTCTGGATATTAGATGGATGAGGGACTATAGGTACATAGTAATTTGAGGACAAACAGGTCCAATGGATTGGATTCCCTTGTATCGTTTGGGGACTATGGCGTGGTGGCCTAAATGCGTCCGTAGTCGATGAGTCGAAAGTGAATTATTACGAGATAATAATTCACCGAGTTAGAAAGGAGTTCGATAGGTATGACTCACGGCCCATTTCGATATTGGGCCTAGAGGGTCACACACATATGGTAGGCATTGCGATGAGTAGAGGTTGGGATATGAGATATCCGGCCGGAGCCCTTTGTCTTATTGGTTGCAGATCCAATACCCACTAGGGAAGGACCCATTAGGGTTTGACAGGGGATCTCTATACATAGGAGGGATTCATAGCCTCATAGGCTAGAGTCTTTGCTTGCCTTTCTATTCTCCTCTCCTCTCCACCTCCTGAGGCACGGAGTTTTTTGAGGAGGGTCGTCCTTCCCCTGCTGTGTGGATCACCGCTAGAGGAGGGCAGCTTGACCTCCTTCACCCTCTACTAAGGATCTGCAAGGAAACAGGGGATATACGATCTCCCTAGGTAACACAATCTCTATCATGGTTTTTTGTTTTTCTGGATTTTTTACACCAATCTTCGCATCGACGACAACATTTTTTGGGAATCGAGGATTTTTGTTTTCTTGTTCTTCCCTGCGCATATGATGTCGCCCCCATGATTTCCGAATAGTGGTATCAGAGCTAGGTTGTTCGTGCGAATGATTGGTTTTGAACTGCGTGTGTTGTGTTTAGGAAGAATATTGACGTCAAAATCGTTAACGCAAAAGCGAGGAAGGGCAGCAACAGTTGCTGCCCTCGATCTGCATGCCTGCAGCCACCTGCAGCAGCTGGCCGGCGGTTTGCTTGCAGCAGGCTTGCGGCCGGTGGGGTTGGCAGCCCACGGGTAGAGGCGCCTGCTGACGGCCACCTGAGCGGGCGCCAAGCGCAAGAGAGCGCTGGTGAGGCATCGCAGGGCAGCGGCGCTGTGGCCGCTGCTCCTATCGGCAAAAAAACCCGGGGCGGCCGCTAGTGAGGCAGCACCGCCTGCGAGCGCTGCCCCTCGGGAGGCAGAACCGCCATGGAGCCGGGCGGCGCCCCAGCGCCCATCTCAAGCCCAGCGGCGCAGGCGTGTCGCCTGTGCGAAGGGGCACTGCCTGCCCGCCCCCTACCGCAATTAAACGCCAGGGTGGCGGCGGCAGCAGCAGCAGAGGGAATTAGGGTTTTGGGCAAAAGGACAATTTTGCCCCTATGAATTTGAGAAATTCCAATTTCTGTCTTTTGTCCAAATTATGAAAATACCCTTAGGAATTGAGAAATTCCCTACATGTCCCTGATTTCAGAAAAATATTAATTAATTAAAAGGTTTAGTTGATTATTATTTTTTATTATTATCTAGTAGTCCTACATGATGATGATTATTTATACATGTGATGTATGATGTGTGGACGGATGATCATGGACCGTGTGATGTGTGTACTTGTGATTATTATTATTGAGGTCTGCGAACCTCCATTATATTTCTCGTTTATTGTCGGGCCTGCGTGCCTATGATTAAGTTGTAATCACATGAGGAGGCGCAGCGGGAGCGTGGATGCGATAACGGGACCCACGAGACGGACGATCGTGATGCATGGAGATGCATCAAGATGTCGACGGAACCGACAAGGACGAGATGGACGATCACAGGGCATGGAGATGCACCGTTGCACACATAGATCTTGATGTGAGTGATTAGGCCTACTGGCTCGGGCCTAATCATATTAGGTTGTGGTCAATGATCATCTGATGTGATTGCTTATACACATACTAGATATGTATATATATTTGCATGCGATGTAGATATATATTAAATATGTATATGTGTGACATGTCATATTAGGAGACCAAATTATAAAAACATCTCTCGATAATATTAAATTCGGTAAACGTGAGGCAATTAGATTGACCCACGTGGCGTTCCATCGTTATGGTAGGAACCGATTCCGGTGTAGGTTGAGTTGGTGAGTCCCTCGAGACTCACCTATATCGCGATTCGCTATCTTGCTTACGACATAGAGATGTCACCGGGTGACCCGAGGACATGGTATGCTTGGTCGAGTCCCTCGAGGGTATATCATCAAATCGACTCATCTTGTAACGAAGGTGTTGACTTAACCGAGCATCATGGTTGGTCGAGTCCCTCGAGGCCATGATGATTCGGAGGCCAACAGACCGGAATCACAAGGAGTTGTGATCGGCAAGAGTTGCCTACCTTTTAGGCTTAGTGTGATTGGTCGAGTCCCTCGAGGTTACACTAAGACGCTGATTGATCCTGATCCCCACTAGAAGTCTGTTTGGAGACTTCCGTTTCCGCGTCTTTGAGGGTGTCGCATGACTCGTTAGTAAAATAGTGGGAGCATATTAAGATAGAAGTCCATATCTTGATAGTTTATTTCTTGCAAAATCTGCATGTTATTCATTTTTTGCTACATCTTTATTTTCAGAAAATGTCGCTTTCAAATCCCTTTACGTGGCATACTTGATGTCAACCGCCTTTATGGTCCAAATTATACGGATTGGCTCCGTAACTTGAGAATTGTTCTCACAAATGCGAGGAAAAATCGTGGTAACGCCCTGATACTGATGATGCATACCAAAAAAGAAGGGCAAGCGAGGATTAGATCGCTTCGCTTCGTGAAGTACATTGATGACTCCACTCTTGCTCAGTGCTATATGTTGGGCTCTATGACTCCAGAGTTATAGAGACAACATGAAAAGATGGATGCCAGATCCATTCTCCTACATGTCCGAAAATTGTTTGAGGAACAGGGAAGGACTCAACGATATGAGATATCCAATAGCCTTTTCCGCGCTAGGATGACTAAGGGGACACCGGTTCAGAACCATGTCCTAAAGATGATTGAGTGGATAGAGAAACTCACAGGTCTAGGAATGGTCCTAGAGGATAACTTGTGTGTGGACATTATGCTTCAGTTCCTACCAGATTCCTTTTCACAGTTCATAATGAATTTTAATATGAACAAGCTTGAGGTGACTCTCCCAGAGCTCCTCAATATGTTGAGGGAGGCAGAGAGTACTATTAAGAAAGAGAAGCCAGTTCTCTACACTAGTGAGACCGAAAAGAAAAGGAAAGCGAAAAGGTCCCTTAAGAAGGGAAAGGACAAGGGCAAACAAGGTAAAAAGCAAAGGTTGCTAAGAAAGACCCAAAAAGGACAAAGGCCGGTGCTTCCACCGTGGTAAAGATGGGCATTGGAAGAGAAAAACGCAAAGAGTACCTTGCAGAAAAGGGCGAAACAAAAGCTTGATGAAGCTTGGTACATTCATGATCAGGTCTCCATTTGTCGGACTCTTATGATAACACATGGGTATTGGATACCCAGGTGCTTATCATATATGCAATTCGTTACGGGTTACAGCACGCCTAGGAGACTATAGAGAGGCGAGATAGACCTCAAGATGGGTAATGGAGCAAAGTTGCTGTATTAGTTGTTTGGCAGGTCGCCCTACATCTGCCTAGTGGAGCTTTTTTATTATATTAGATGCATGTTATTTTGTTCCTTCTATTATCAAAAACATTATCTCCATTTCATGTTTAACAGTTAGTGGATATAAATTTGTTTTTGAGAACAATGGTTGTTCGATATTATTAGATGATAAGATCATCACGAAAGGAACATTGCATAATGGTTTATTTATGTTAGACACCACTCCACATATCATGAATGTAAATATGTCCAAAAGGAAACGAGATGAGTTGAACAGTGTATACCTGTGGCATTGTAGGCTAGGTCACATCCATGAAAGAAGGATTCAAAAGTTGCTAAATGATGGATATCTAGATCTATTCGACTATGTGTCATATACAACTTGTGAGCCTTGCATTTGTGGAAAACTGACCAAATCTCCATTTAGTAGAACTGGAGAGAGAGCCAATGAGTTGTTGGAACTCATACATAGTGATGTATGTAGACCCATGTCAACTCATGCCATTGGAGGTTACTCATACTTCATTACATTTACTGATGATTTCTCAAGGTATGGATATGTGTACTTAATGAAGTACAAGTCCGAGGCCTTTGAGAAATTCACAGAGTATAAGAATGAGGTGGAGAACCATACTGAAAAGAGTATCAAAACTCTTCGATCAGATCGAGGAGGTGAATACTTAAATGCAGTTTACTTACTCAGTTCCTCAAGGACCATGGGATATTATCCCAATGGACACCTCCTTATACACCTCAGCTCAATGGTGTCTCTAAAAGGAGAAATCGTATTATTATTAGATATGGTGCGGTCCATGATGAGTTTCACTGACCTACCTATCTCATTATTTCGGGATATGCCCTAGAAACCGCAGACTTACCTTACGACAGAGTTCCAACTAAGTCAGTAGTGTGTCTACACCATATGAGATATGGAAAGGGAAGAAGCCTGATCTTAAGGTTGTTAAGATCTAGGGCTGCCCCACCCATGTTAGAAGACACAACCCCATAAGTTAGAATCAAGGACGAAATTATGCAAATTTGTGGGATACCCCAAGGAAACTTGTGGGTATTATTTCTATCATCTCGAGGACCAAAAGGTCTTTGTAGCTAAGAGAGCAGTGTTCCTTGAGAAGGAACACATTCTTGACAGAGACAGTGGGAGAATGATAGAATTGAGCGAGGTTGGAGAACCAAACTCAAGCACCACTCTACAGCCCGAGTCTGTTCAAGTACCTAAATACACAAGTATCAACTTTACGCAGGTCTGATAGAGTATCCCATCCTCCAGAGAGATATGTGGGATATATTAGAGCAGAGGATGTAGAGGATATTGATCCTCAGACCTATGAGGAGGCTATTATGAGTATAGACTCCAGGAAGTGGAAAGAAGCCATGAATTCTGAGATGGATTCTATGTACTCCAATAAGGTTTGGAACCTAGTTGATGTGCCCGAAGGTATTGTACCCATCGGTTGCAAGTGGATCTTTAAGAAAAAGATCGGAGTAGATGGAAAGGTAGAGACCTATAAAGCAAGGCTAGTGACTAAGGGGTATCGTCAAAGGCAAGGTGTTGACTACGACGAAACTTTCTCACCCGTAGCAATGCTAAAATCCATCAGAATTCTATTGGCTATTGCAGCACACTATGATTATGAGATCTGGCAGATGGATGTGAAAACCGCATTCCTCAACGGGAACCTCGAAGAGGAGGTGTATATGATGCAACCTGAGGGATTCGAGTCCAAGAACTGCCCAGATAAGGTGTGTAGGTTGCTTAGATCCATTTATGGACAAAAGCAAGCTTCCCGAAGTTGGAACATAAGATTTGATGAGGCAATCAAATCTTATGACTTCGTTAAGAACGAAATGAGCTTTGTGTATACAGAAAGGTAAGTGGGAGCGCTATCACCTTTTTGGTGTTATATGTGGATGACATCCTCATCATTGGGAATGACATAGGAATGCTATCCACAGTAAAGGCTTGGTTATCTAGACACTTCTCCATGAAGGACTTAGGGGAAGCATCTTATATCTTGGGGATTAGAATCTATAGAGATAGATCCAAGAGGATGCTTGGCTTGTCCCGATCCAGTACATAGAAACTATTGTCAAAAGGTTTGGCATGGAAAATTCCAAGAGAGGTCTCATACCGATGAGACATGGGATATCGCTTTCTGAATATGTCCCCAAAGACTCCAGAAGAAAGGGCGAACATGGATATGATACCTTATGCCTCCAGCAATAGGGTCTATCATGTATGCCATGCTATGTACTAGGCCTGATATAGCGCATGCTCAAAGTGTCACGGCGGTGTCGGGCGGATCCAAGCTTAGAACACAACTTGGAAGCAGTAAAGTGTATCCTTAAGTACTTGAGAAGGACTAAGGATCTTTTACTAGTATATGGAGATAATAGCCTTAAGGTTGAAGGCTACACCGACTCAAGTTTTCAGTTTGATGTCGATGATAGCAAGTCAATTCAGGTGCCATGTACACCTTGAATGGAGGAGCAAGTGTTTGGAAGAGTTCCAAGCAAGATACCACTGGCGACTTTCGACCACGAGGCGGAGTACATTGCTGCATCAGATGCAGCAAAGGAGGAGTCTGGGTGAAGAAGTTCATCACAGATTTGGGAGTCGATACAGATAGCGACAAGTCGACTTCCTTATATTGCGACAACTATGGGGTGATTACTCAAATAAGGGAACCCGGGTCTCATCAGAAGTGTTGTGAGGAGGTTCCAGCTTATAAGAGAGATCGTAACCCGAGGAGATGTAGCAATGGAAAGAGTTCCATCCGAAGATAACATTGTAGATCCACTGACAAAGTCGTTGTCTCAATTTGTCTTTGAGCGTCACAGGGGTCTGATGGGGATCAGACACATAGGTGATTGGCTTTAGGTCAAGTGGGAGATTGCTAGTCATAGGTGCCCAGCAAGCCAATCACGTGAGTGATGGCACGTGTGACTTGATATAGAATCTTTTTGCTTATTATATTTTTGGCGTATATCACTTTATAACTATTGCATAAATGCATATATATATTGTGATGTCCTTGGATTTGTGCAATGGGAATCGGATCGTGATGAGATCACGATAATGAGATCGATTCACCTTTAAACACATATCCTAAATAATCCCTACATAGGTTACCGAGAGGGACATCGATAACCGGATAGACCGGTGTGTCTTTGTATACCCCGTCCATATGATGGATGCAGCTAGTCTCATATAGCTGCTCGTGTAGGGACACTAGGGATACAAATCTGTGCTCATTGGAGAATGAGTTCACTGATTGATCCGCTTACGGAATCTTTGGATGGTTGATGATGCCTTATTGTCGACAACGGCGATTCCGTAGTCCTAGTGGTGTATCTGGTCCTTAGACTTGAGACACCAAGGATGTCCTGTATGAGTGCTCCACTCTTTGATACCAGACTTATAGGTTTGGCTGTCCCGGATCTAGTACAAATTGGTCATTGGGAGTGGTAGTCGACCTTTTCGAGGGCTATTGAGTGTCGATAGAGGATCATCCACTCTACGGCGTCATGAGAGGAATATCCCATGTGTTCTTACTCGGACAAATCCCGGCGAGGGTCATTCGGGTTGAGAGAGAAAGAGTTCTCCTGGAGAATCCGACTAGAGCGAGACTTCGAGTAGAAACCGTATGGGTCCGACAACACCATGCTCGATATATGGTCTCCGGGATATTAGATGGATGAGGGACTATAGGTACATGGTAATCGAGATGACAGACAGGTCCAATGGATTGGATTCCCCAGATCGTTTGGGGACTACTGGCGTGGTGGCCTAAAACGTCCATTAGTCGATGAGTCGAGTGAATTATTACAGAGATAATAATTCACTGAGTTAGAAGGAGTTCTGACAGGTATGTCTCACGACCAGCTCGATATTGGGCCTAGAGGGTCACACACATATGGTAGGCATTGCGATGAGTAAAGGTTCGGATATGAGATATCCGACGGAGCCCTTGTCTTATTGGATGCAGATCCAATACCCACTAGGGAAGGACCCATTAGGGTTTGACACGGGATCTCTATAAATAGGAGGGATTCACAGCCTCATAGGCTAGAGTCTTTGCTTGCCTTTCCTATTCTCCTCTCCCTCTCCACCTCAAAGGCTTGGAGTTTTGAGGAGGGTCGTCGTAACCCTGCTGTGTGGATCACCGCTAGAGAGGAGGACGCTTGACCTCCTTCACCCTCTCCTAAGGATCTGCAAGGAAATAGGGATATACGATCTCCCTAGGTAACACAATCTCTATACGTAGTTTTGTGTTTTACGGATTTTTGCGCACCAATCTTCGCACGACGACGAACATCTTTTTGGGAATCGGGGATTTTTGTTTTCTTGTTCTTCCGCTGCACATATGATGTCGCCCCCATGATTTCCCAACAAAATCTGCATCAATTAAATTTGATACCTCCTTTCCGATTGCCATAAGTGCATAATGAGCAACTTGCTCGGTGTTGGACTCCTCTTCTTTGGATGTGCTTGAGTTATCCCACATTGGTTTGAGTGCCTTCTTCTTTGGTGTTCTCTTCTTGGCTTAAGGACAATCACTTTTATAGTGTCCCAGCTTATTGCATTTGTAGCAAATAGCTTGATCCTTTTTGGGTTCAAATTTATTTTTAGTGTCATTTTTAAATTTGTTTCTTTTAATGAATTTTTAAAATTTCCTTGTTAGAAGTGCCAAGTCATCGTCAAAGTCCTCATCACTTAGTTTTCTCTCAAGTGGTCTTCTTGAGTTTAAGTACCATATCCTTCTTGTTCTTTGGAAAGGTGTCCTCATGCTCTTCATGAGCTTTGCAAGTCATTTTGTAGGTCATTAATGACCCGATTAATTCTTCAAGAGGGAAGTTGTTCAAATCTTTAGCCTCTTGAATAGTAGTAACTTTAGAGTCCTAACTCTTTGGAAGGGATCTTAGAATTTTATTAACAAAATCCGAAAAAATTTTACCGAGTCCTTTTAGACCATTGACGACATCCGTAAAACGGGTGTATATGTCACCTATGGTCTCACTCGATTTTATACGAAAAAGTTCATAAGAATATACTAAAAGATTTATTTTTGACTCTTTCACTCTACTCGTGCCTTCGTGAGTCACTTCGAGTGTATGCCAAATATCAAATGTAGTTTCACAAATCGAAACATGATTGAACTCATTTTTATCAAGTGTATAAAATAAGGCATTCATAACCTTTGCATTAAGAGCGAAAGTCTTCTTCTCTAATTCATTCCAATCGATCATTAGAAGAGAAGACTTTGAAAATCCATTTTCAATAATATTCCAAAGTTCAAAATCCATGGAAATAAGGAAGATCCTCATTTGGGTCTTCCAATAGGTGTAATCCATCCCATTGAACATGGGCGGACGTGTAATAGAGTGACCCTCTTGGTTTCTGACATATGTCATCTCTCTTGGGTTTTAATTCGATTGAGAGTGAACCTGCTCTGATACTAATTGTTAGGATTAAGATCACTAAGAGGGGGGGGGGGGTGAATTAGTGCAGCTAAAAACTTTTGTCGGTTCAAAAATCACTGAAATCTGTTTTCGCTGAAAACCATTTCGGAAAGAACTTTAACTTAAGATCAAAACGGAAGTATAGTTGATGTAAAGTAATGGAAGCAGTTTGTAGTTAAGATAGAAAGCAGAATGTAAATGCAAACCGAGATTTAGAGTGGTTCGGTCAATCTTGACCTACGTCTACTTTTGGCTTCCTCCTCTGACGAGGTCACCGACGTCCACTAGAGGCCTTCTTTCAATAGACGAAGGCCAATCACCCTTATACAACTATTCTCCTTTTGACGGGCTTAGGAGACAACCCTTACAGATTTTCACTCCTCTCTTGAATGATCAAAACTTAGAAGGAAAGAGGGAGAAGAACTTCTAGCCTTTTACAACACTTTTAAGCTCTCAAATTCTTAGAATAAATACAAACTTTCAGATTACCCTTTCATGCAAAAAGGGTGGGGTTTATATATGCCCCAATCAGTTTGAAATTGGAGCTCAAAAGTGTCATCTCCCGGATTTCCGGAGTCCTAGCGGTACCACCGCCATTACTGGATGGTACTACTGTCTGGCATTTGACACTGGGCAGTACTACCTCTCAGTCTAGGCGGTACCACCGCTTGGCAGAGCTCGGAGAACGAGCTCTAGCAGTACCACCGCTTAACTGGGGCGATACCACCGCTTGCCAAAACTCGAAGACTGAGCTTTGACGATACTACCGCCTGACTAGGGCGGTACTACCGCTCAAAACTCCTGGTAGACCGAGTCTCATGGGCGGTGCCACCGCCGACTATGAAGTCTGGGTCCGAATGGACTGATCCATTCGGCCCATTATAGGTCTGTCAAGGGCCCAATTGGCTCCAGATTAAGTTAATAGGATTACCTCCCAATCTTAATCCACCTACTAACTACGATAATTAAGACTTTATAACTGCAATTTGTGTTCCGATGCGTCAATCACTTCTTCCGACGAGCTTCCTGCAAACTTTCGGCGAACATCCGACGAACCCTCGGCAATGCTCTGGCAGACTCCCGGTGAATTCCTGGACTTGCGACGATCCCCTTAGCGAGTTCCGACGAGCTTCTTTGGCAAGCTCCTGGACTTCTCGGATTGTTCCCGCAGAACCTCCGATGATCGTCTGGACTTCCGATGAACTCTCGAACTCCCAACATGATCTTGGTCTCAACTCCAGCTCAACACCTGCTACATGTCTTACTGTCATTGTAGTTAATCCTGTACACTTATCTCAACATATAGATTAGATAAATAAATGATAATTGACTTCATCATCAAAATCCGAGATTCAATAGTAGTTCGTTGAGGGCAACTAGAGGTTTGTCAATATTGGCAATGCTGTGCACCTCCAAGGACAAGACAACGGGTGCTCAGCCTCCTACTATGCAAACACCTAGAGGAGACAATGGGCACTTCGTCGATATCTCCTATAGCTCCTACTATTGAGGGTGATGAATAGAGAAAGGCACAATGGAAGTAGAGGAGAAGATGTTTCAGTATTAATGGTAGCGGATTAGTGATGTCCCAATGCTGAAGGTGCTCTGCAACCAAGCGAGTGGGCCAACTCTATGCTCGATGCAAAGACAAGCGTTTAACATAGAGTTAGAGATACAAATCAGCACCTTGGTAAGGGAAAGGGATTCTGCACTAGTGATCCTCAACAAGGCCGACAAGGTAGGCTAACGATCGCTTGGCGAGGATGGTTGTGTTAGGAAATCAAGGGGGGCGACATCATATGCGCAGCGGAAGAACAAGAAAACAAAAATCCCCGATTCCCAAAAAGATGTTCGTCGTCGTGCGAAGATTGGTGCGTAAAAATCCGCAAAACACAAAACTGCGTATAGAGATTGTGTTACCTAGGGAGATCGTATATCCCTGTTTCCTTGCAGATCCTTAGGAGAGGGTGAAGGAGGTCAAGCGTCCTCCTCTCTAGCGGTGATCCACACAGCAGGGTTGCAACGACCCTCCTCAAAACTCCAGGCCTCTGAGGGTGGAGGGGGAGAGGAGAATAGGAAAGGCAAGCAATGACTCTAGCCTATGAGGCTGTGAATCCCTCCTATTTATAGAGATCCCGTGTCAAACCCTAATGGGTCCTTCCCCTAGTGGGTATTGGATCTGCATCCAATAAGACAAGGGGCTCCGTGGGATATCTCATATCCAGAACCTCTACTCATCGCAATGCCTACCATATGTGTGTGTGACCCTCTAGGCCCAATATCGAAAAGGCCCGTGAGTCATACATCGAGAACTCCTTCTAACTTTCGGTGAATTATTATCTCTGTAATAATTCACTCGACTCATCGACTTCTGGGACGTACTAGGCCACTCTGTAGTAGTCCCCGACAATCTGAGGGGAATCCAATCCATTGGACACATGCGTCCTCGATTACCATGTACCTATAATCCCTCATCCATCTAATATCCCGGAGGCCCGTATATCGAGCATGGTGTTGTCAGACCCATACGGTTTCTACTCGAGTCTCGCTCTAATCGGATTCTCCCGGAGAACTCTTTCTCTCTCAACCCGAATGACCCTGGCCAGGGATTTGTCTGAGCAAGAACACATGGGATATTCCTCTCATGACGCCGAGAGTGGATGATCCTCTATCGACACTCAATAGCCCTCGTAAGGTCGACTACCACTCCCAATGACCAGCTGTACTAGATTTGGGACAGCCAAACCTATAAGTCTGGTATCAAAGAGTGGAGCACTCATACAGGACATCCTTGGTGTCTCAAGTCTAAGGACCAGATACACCACTAGGACTACTAATCATTTGTCTAACAATAAGGCATCATCAACCATCCAGCATTCCGTAGCGGATCAATCAATGAACTCATTCTCCAATGAGCACACATCTTTGTATCCCTAGTGTCCCTACATGAGCAGACTATGAGACCAGCTGCATCCATCATATGGACGGTGCATACAGCACACCACTCTATCTGGTTATCACGATGTCTCTCTCGAGTAACCTATGACCGGGATTATTTAGGATATGTGTTTAAAGGTGAATCGATCTCATTATCGTGATCTCATCCGCGATCCGATTCCCATTGCACAAATCCAAGGACATCACAATATATATATATGCATTTATGCAATAGTTATAAAGTGATATACGCCAAAATATAATAAGCAAAAAAAGATTCTGTATCAAGTCACACGTGCCATCACTCCGTGATTGGCTTCTTTGGGCACCTATGACTAGCAATCTCCCACTTGACCTAAAAGCCAATCACCTATGTGTCCATCCCCATCGGACCCCCAGTGACGCTTCAAAGACAAATTGAGACAACAAACTTTGTCGATTGGATCTGCAATGTTATCTTCGGATGGAACTCTTTCCACTGCTACATCTCCCTGGGTTCGATCTCTCTTATAAGGTGGAACCTCCTCGAAACACTTCCGATGAGACCCGGGTTCCCTTTATTCGAGTAATCACCCCATAGTTGTCGCAATATAAGGAAGTCGACTTGTCGCTATCAGATCGACTCCCAAATCTGTGATGAACTTCTTCACCCGACTCCCTCCTTTGCTGCATCTGATGCAGCAATGTACCCGCCTCGTGGTCGAAGTCGGATGGTATCTTGCTTGGAACTCTTCCAAAGACACTGCTCCTCCATTCAAGGTGTACACATACCCTCGAATTCGACTTGCTATCATCGACATCGACTGAAAACTTGAGTCGGTGTAGCCTTCAACCTTAAGGCTATTACCTCCATATATTAGTAAAAGATCCTTAGTCCTTCTCAAGTACTTAAGGATACACTTTCTTGCTTTCGGTGTCTCCAAGCCTAGATCCGCTTTGATACACTGCTCAGACACTTTCGAGCATGCGCTATATCGGGCCTAGTACATAGCATGGCATACATGATAGACCCTATTGCTGAGGCATAAGGTATCATATCCATGTTCGCCCTTTCTTCTAGAGTCTTTGGGGACATACTCGTAGAAAGCGATATCCCATGTCTCATCGGTATGAGACCTCTTTTGGAATTTTCCATGCCAAACCTTTTGACAATAGTTTCTATGTACTTAGACTGGGACAAGCCAAGCATCCTCTTGGATCTATCTCTATAGATTCTAATCCCCAAGATATAAGATGCTTCCCCTAAGTCCTTCATGGAGAAGTGTCTAGATAACCAAGCCTTTCTTGTGGATAGCATTCCTATGTCATTCCCAATGATGAGGATGTCATCCACATATAACACCAAAAAAGGTGATAGCACTCCCACTTACATTTCTGTATACACAAGGCTCATCTTCATTCTTAATCTAAGTCATAAGATCTGATTGCCTCATCAAATCTTATGTTCCAACTTCGAAGCTTGCTTTTGTCCATAAATGGATCTAAGCAACCTACACACCTTATCTCGGGCAGTTCTTGGACACGAATCCCTCAGGTTGCATTATATACACCTCCTCCTCGAGGTTCCCTGAGGTATCGGGTTTTCACATCTATCTCGGATCTCATAATCATAGTGTGCTGCAATAGCCAATAGAATTCTGATGGATTTTAGCATTGCTACTGGGTGAGAAAGTTTAATTAAGTAGTCAACACCTTGCCTTTGACGATACCCCTTAGCCACTAGCCTTGCTCTATAGGTCTCTACCTTTCCATCTACTCGATCTTTTTCTTAAAGATCCACTTGCAACCGATGGGTACAATACCTTGGTAGCATCAACTAGGTTCCAAACCTTATTGGAGTACATAGAATCCATCTCGAAATTCATGGCTTCTTTCCATTTCCCGAGTCTATACTCATAATAGCCTCCTCGTAGATCCTGAGGATCAATATCCTCTACATCCTCTGCTCTAATATATCCCACATATCTCTCAGGAGGATGGGATACTCTATCGAACTTCTGCGTAAAGTTGATACTTGTGTATTAGGTACCTGAAACGGACTTCGGGCTGTAGAGTGGTGCTTGAGCTTGGTTCTCCAACCTCGCTCAATTCTATCATTCTCCCCTTGTCTCCGTCAAGAATGTGTTCCTTCTCAAGGAACACTGCTCTCTTAGCTACAAAGACCTTTTGGTCCTCGAGATGATAGAAATAATACCCACAAGTTTCCTTGGGGTATCCCACAAATTTGCATCGCTTTCGTCCTTGATTCCAACTTATCGGGGTTGTGTCTTCTAACATGGGCAGGGGCAGCCCCAGATCTTAACAACCTTAAGATCCGGCTTCTTCCCTTTCCATATCTCATATGGTGTAGACACTACCGACTTAGTTGGAACTCTGTTCGAAGGTAAGCTGCGGTTTCTAGGGCATATCCCAGAATGAGATAGGTAGGTCAATGAAAAACTCATCATGGACCGTACCATATCTAATAATGTACGATTTCTCCTTTCGGAGACACCATTGAGCTCAGGTGTATAAGGAGGTGTCCATTGGGATAATATCCCATGGTCCTTGAGGAACCGAGTAAACTCTGTACTTAAGTATTCACCTCCTCGATCGATCGAAGAGTTTTGATACTCTTTCGATCGGTTCTCCACCTCATTCTTATACTCTGTGAATTTCTCAAAGGCCTCGGACTTGTACTTCATTAAGTACACATATCCATACCTTGATAAATCATCATTAAATGTAATGAAGTAGGAGTAAGCTCAATGGCATGAGTTGACATGGGTCCACATACATCACTATGTATGAGTTCCAACAACTCATTGGCTCTCTCTCCAGTTCTACTAAATGGAGATTTGGTCAGTTTTCCACGAATGCAAGGCTCACAAGTTGTATATGACACATAGTCGAATGGATCTAGATATCCATCATTTAGCAACTTTTGAATCCTTCTTTCATGGATGTGACCTAGCCTACAATGCCACAGGTATGCACTGTTCAACTCATCTCGTTTCCTTTTGGACACATTTACATTCATGATATGTGGAGTGGTGTCTAACATAAATAAATCATTATGCAATGTTCCTTTCGTGATGATCTTATCATCTAATAATATTGAACAACCATTGTTCTCAAAAACAAATTTATATCCACTAACTGTTAAACATGAAATGGAGATAATGTTTTTGATAATAGAAGGAACAAAATAACATGCATCTAATGCAATAAAAGCTCCACTAGGCGGATGTAGGGCGACCTGCCAACAACTAATACAGACAACTTTTGCTCCATTACCCATCTTGAGGTCCATCTAAGCCTCTCTGTAGAGTCTCCTAGGTCTTGCGTAACCTGCAATGAATTGCATATATGATAAGCACTACCGGTATCCAATACCCATGTGTTATCATAAGAGTCCGACAAATGGAGACCCATCATGAATGTACCTGAAGCTTCATCAAGCTTTTGTTTAGCCCTTTCTGCTGCAAGGTACTCTTTGCAGTTTCTCTTCCAATGCCCATCTTTACCACATTGGAAGCACTGGCCTTTGTCCTTTGCTGGGTCATTCTTACCAACCTTTGCTTTACCTTGTTTGCCCTTGCCCTTTCCCTTCTTAAGGGACCTTTCGCTTTCCTTTTTCTTCTTGGTCTCACCAGGTGTGAAACTGACTTCTCTTTCTTAATAGTACTCTCTGCCTCCCTAACATATTGAGTTGCTCTGGGAGAGTCACCTCAAGCTTGTTCATATTAAAATTCATTATGAACTGTGAAAAGGAATCTGGTAGGGATGAAGCACAATGTCCACACACAAGTTATCCTCTAGGACCATTCCTAGACACGTGAGTTTCTCTATCCACTCAATCATCTTTAGGGACATGGTTCTGAACCGTGTCCCCTCGGTCATCCTAGCGGAAAAGGCTCTTGGATATCTCATATCGTTGAGTCCTTCCCTGTTCCTCAAACAATTTATGACATGTAGGAGAATGGATCTGCATCCATCTTTTCATGTTATCTCTGTAACTTTCGAGTCATAGAGCCCAACATATAGCACCGAGCAAGAGTGGAGTCATCAATGTACTTCACGTGGCGATCGATCTCATCCTCGCTTGCCCTTCTTCTAGGTATCATCAGTATCAAGGACGTACATGATTTTCTCCATTTGTGAGAACAATTCTCAAGTTACGGAGCCAATCCATATAATTTGGACCAATGAAGGCGGTTGACATCAAGTATGCCACGTAAAGGGATTTGAAAGCGACATTTTCTGAAAATAAAGATGTAGCGAAAATGAATAACATGCAGATTTTGCAAGAAATAAACTATCAAGATATGGACTTCTATCTTAATATGCTCCCACTATTTTACTAACGAGTCACGCGACACCCTCGGCCGCGAAACGGAAGTCTCCAAAGAGACTTCTAGTGGGGATCGAGGATCCAATCAGCGTCTTAGTGTAACCTCGAGGGACTCGACCAATCACACTAAGCCTAAAAGGTAGGCAACTCTTGCCGATCACAACTCCTTGTGATTCCCGTCTGTTGACCTCCAGAATCACCATGGCATCGAGGACTCGACCAACCATGATGCTTTCGGTTAAGTCAACACCTTCGTTACAAGATGAGTCTGATTTGATAATATACCCTCGAGGGACTCGACCAAGCATACCATGTCCTCAGGTCACCGGTGACATCTCTATGTCGTAAGCAAGATAGCGAATCGCGATATAGGTGAGTCTCGAGGGACTCGACCAACTCAACCTACACCGAGAATCGGTTCCTACTCATAACGATGGAAGGCCACGTGGGTCAATCTAATTGCCTCACGTTTACCGACTTAATATTATCGAGATGTTTCTATAATTTGGTCTCCCTAATATGACATGTCACACATATACATATTTAATATATATCTACATAGCATGCAAATATATATATATATATCTAGCATGTGTATAAGCAATCACATCGAGATGATCATGGACCACGACCCTAATATGATTAGGCCCCCAGCCAATAGGCCTAATCACTCACATCAAGATCTATGTGTGCAACGGTGCATCTCCATGCCCTTGTGATTGTCCATCTCGTCCTCGTCGATTCCGCCGACATCTTGATGCATCTCCATGCATCCGCGATCGTCCGTCTCGTGGGTCCCGCTATCGCATCCACGCTCCCCGCGCCTCCCTCATGTGATTACAACTTAATCATAGGCACGCAGGCCCGACAATAAACGAAAATATAATGGAGGTTCGCAGGACCTCAATAATAAAAATCACAAATACACACATCACACGATCCATGATCATCCGGCCCACACATCATACATCACATGTATAAATAATCATCATCATGTAGGACTACTAGATAATAATAAAAAATAATAATCAACTAAACCTTTTAATTAATTAATATTTTTCTGAAATCGGGGACATGTAGGAAATTTCTCAATTCCTAAAGGGTATTTTCGTAATTTGGACAAAAGACAAAACCGGAATTTCTCAAATTCACAGGGGTAAATTGTCTTTTTATTAGAAAACCCTAATGCCCTTCCCTTCTTTGCCCCACCCTGTAGCGGCCACCGGCGAGGGCTGAAGGCGCCCCGCTGCCGGAGGCGTAGACCCTCTGGCGCTGCCCATTGGCCGCGGGCGGCGCCGCCGCCTCCGCTGGCGCGGTTCTGCCAGCGAGGTAGCGCCGCAGCGGTGCTGCCTGCCTCGGTGGCGGCCGCCCTGCCTCGTTTTTGCCGATCAGGGCGGCGGCCACAGGCGCCGCGCCCCTGCGATGCCTCGGCCCCTTTGTTGCCCATGGCGCCTCGCGCCGCGGGGTCGGCGTGCAAGCGCCGCTGCCCTGGCGGCGGCGCCGCTCCCTTTGTTCAGGCGCCGCTGCCCCCTGCAATGGCGCCTCGCCCATGGTCGCCCGCCCCGGCGAAGAAGCTTTCTTCTGCAAGCGGACCGTCGGTCGGTTGCTTTGCAGTACGGCCAGCACAACGCATCTTGGCCGTGTGTGGTGTCTGGCGGTCGGTAGCCGGTTGTGCGTGTGGCTGCAGGCATGCAGATCGAGGGCAACAACCGTTGCTGCCCTTCCTCGCTTTTTTTTCAACGATTTTGACGTCAATATTCTTCCTAAACACAACACACGCGGTTCAAAACCAATCATTCGCATACGAACAACCTGGCTCGATACCACTTTGTTGGGAAATCAAGGGGGGCAACATCATATCGCGCAGCGGAAGAACAAGAAAACAAAAATCCCGATTCCCAAAAAGATGTTCGTTCGTGCGAAGATTGGTGCGTAAAAATCCATAAAACACAAAACTGCATATAGAGATTGTGTTACCTAGGGAGATCGTATATCCCCGCTTTCCTTGCAGATCCTTAGGAGAGGGTGAAGGAGGTCAAGCGTCCTCCTCTCTAGCGGTGATCAACACAAAGAGGGTTGCAACGACCCTCCTCAAAACTCCAGGGCCTCACGAGGTAGAGAGGGGAGAGGAGAATAGGAAAGGCAAGCAAAGACTCTAGCCTATGAGGTCTGTGAATCCCTCCCTATTTATAGAGATCCCGTCAAACCCTAATGGGTCCTTCCCTAGTGGGTATTGGATCGCATCCAATAAGACAAGGGCTCCGTCGAATATCTCATATCCCAACCTCTACTCATCGCAATGCCTACCATATGTGTGTGACCCTCTAGGCCCAATATCGAGCGAGCTGGCCGTGAGTCATACTTTGTCGAACTCCTTTCTAACTTCGAATTATTATCTCTGTAATAATTCACTTTCGACTCATCGACTTCTGGACGTGCTAGGCCACTACTGCGAGTCCCCCCGAGACGATCTGAGGGAATCCAATCCATTGGACCCAATCGTCCTCGCCACCATGTACCTATAATCCCTCATCCATCTAATATCCCAGAGACCGTATATCGAGCATGGTTTTGTCGGACCCATACGGTTTCTACTCGAAGTCTCGCTCTAATCCGGATTCTCCCGGAGAACTCTTTCTCTCTCAACCCAATGACCCCGCCAGGGATTTGTCCGAGCAAGAACACATGGGATATTCCTCTCATGACGCCGAGAGTGGATGATCCTCTATCGACGCTCAATAGCCCTCGTAAAGGTCGACTACCACTCCCAATGACCAATTTGTACTAGATGCGGGACAAAACCTATAAGTCCGGTATCAAAGAGTGGAGCACTCATATAGGACATCCTTGGTGTCTCAAGTCTAAGGACCAGATACACCACTAGGACTACTGGAATCGCTGTCCGACAATAAGGCATCATCAACCATCCAAAGATTCGTAAAGCGGATCAATCGCAAACTCATTCTCCAATGAGCACTGCATCGTTGTATCCCTAGTGTCCCTACACGAGCAACTATGAGACCAGCTGCATCCATCATATGGACGGTATACAAAGACACCAGTCTATCCTAGGTTATCACGATGTCCCTCTCGGTAACCTATGACCGGGATTATTTAGGATATGTGTTTAAAGGTGAATCGATCTCATTATCGTGATCTCATCACGATCCGATTCCCATTGCACAAATCCAAGGACATCACAATATATATATATATATATATATATATGCATTTATGCAATAGTTATAAAGTGATATACGCCAAAATATAATAAGTAAAAAGATTCTGTATCAAGTCACACGTGCCATCACTCACGTGATTGGCTTGCTGGGCACCTATGACTAGCAGGTTGCACCCTGGCAGTGTGGGAGTAATTAAGAATCAGCGGCAATGGATCGAAGAAGAGAGTGGCTCACGATCATTGGATCGAAGCTGCTAGAGGAGGTGTAGATCTATTGGCGAAGTGCGCTTCACCGATGAAGAGGTGGGGTAGCCGCTTGTGTAGATACAACAATGAAGATAGAGTCACTTTGCTCATGCTTTCTGCTTATGTGAAGAGTGGTTGTGCTAGAGGTGCCACGGTAGGGAGATCAATGGAAGAGGAGGAGGAGCTTCATCGCAGTTAGGGAACCGCTATAGTTCCACCGGTGAGGAAGAACAAAGAGGCTTCACTAGGAGAGAGCCCTTAGCGGGGGGCCGTAGCGACAACAGCACGGTGAAAGTTTGTCAGAGTTCCTCGGAATAGAAGGAGAAGACAAATAAGAAGAGCACTATGCAGGGGTTGAGCCAGTGCACGAGAAGCTGCAAGAGGATGTTAAGGGAGAGCTCCTCTATTGGAGGAAGAGCCTCGAGGGATAAGGGAAGAGGTGATAGTAGAAGTTGCCTTGTCTAGGCTGTTGGGCTGGCAGTCCATAGTGGGCTTGGGCAGCCCACAGCTCACTCCCTCTTAACCTAACCTTAATTAACATTAGGGGGAGTGTGGTGGCTACGTTTTGGAGGCAGAAAAAAGCATAAATAGGGCAGCAACATGGGAGAAAAAAATAGCCACGGGATTCCAAAGAAAAGGAGAAAAACAAGGCAAAAAATAAAGAGAAAGAAAGGGAAGAAGACAAGGACAATGCAGAGAGGCTGTTCTCAATCATCTAGTAGTGTTCTCATCTCAGGTTAGATCAAATCTACAATAGACTCTTGCTGTGATTACTTGGGGAGGTTTTAGATATTGTAGGCAATGACGTGATTCTTGTATCCAAGTTATTCTCTTGTGATTGTTGCTAGGGTTTAGGGCAAGAGATTGAGATTTGTCTATTCATTATTCTCATAGTGGATTATCTCTAGTTTGCCCCATGGTTTTTACCCTTCATATTGAAGGGATTTTCCACGTATATTTTGGTGTTCTATTTGATTATGGTTTCATTTAATTCTGCTGCGTATTATGGTCTTCTAGTATTTGTTTATATACAAAGGTTATTCCTGTTTATATCCCCATCAACTGGTATCAGAGCAAGGGGTTTTGGTGATTTAATTTTATATTTGAACATGGAGGCCAGTAATGTTTCTTGCATGATTAGTTTAAATGGAAACAATTGGATGATATGGAAACCAAGAATGGAAGATCTCTTGTATTGCAAAGATTTGTATGGACCTTTGCAGGGGGATAGTACAAAACCCATAACTATGACAGATGATGAGTGGAATAGGTTAGATCGAAAAACAATTGGATTTATTCGACAATGGCTTGATGATAGTGTCTTTCACCATGTTTCTACTGAAATTTCTGCATATTTCTTTGGAAAAAGTTGGAACGTCTCTATGAAAGAAAAACAGTTGGCAACAAAGCTTTTTTGATCAGAAAACTTGTGAACCTAAAATATAGAGAGGGTGCTTCTATTGCTAAACATTTGAATGAAATGCAAAGTATTACTAACCAGTTATCCTCTATGAAAATGTCTTTTAATGATGAGTTGCAGGCATTGTTACTTCTTAATTTATTATTAGAAAGTTGGGAGACACTGGTGATTTCCCTCAGTAATTCTGCGTCAGATGGTGTTGTCACTATGAGTCAAGTAACAAGCAGTTTGTTGAATGAGAAGTTGAGAAGAAAGAGTTCGGCAATATCTTAGAATGATTCACAAGCACTTATCTCATAGAACAAAGGAAAGTCAAAGTCTAGAAGCAGTTCACGCATGGGTAGAAGCAAGTCAAGATCAAGAAAAGATATTGTTTGCTATAATTGTGGTGAGAATGGACATTACAAGAACTAATGTAAGCAACCTAAGAAGAGCAAGAAAAAGGGAAAAGAAGCGGAGTCTATAGAGTCAAAAGATAATATCACAACTATAATGCAGGGTGGTGATTATTTGATTTTGTCTGCTTCTGATGATATTTTTTTTGTGTATGTCAGGATCTTAAGTGGGTGATTGACACATGTGCTTCTTATCATGCTACACCACCAATGGAGTTTTTTGCAACATACAAGTTTGGAAATTTTGGTGTTGTCAAGATGGGCAACTATGACATAGCAGACATCATAGACATGGGTGATATCCATTTAAAGAGCAACCTAGGCTGCAAATTGGTGCTTAAGGATGTGAGGCATGTGGTTGACTTGAGGCTGAATTTAATTTCAGTTGGAAGGCTAGATGGTGAAGACTATGATAGCAGATTTCACAAAGGGCAATAGAAGCTCAGTAAGGGTTCTCTTGTTATAGCTAATGGAAAGAAATGTCATACTTTGTACAGGTTGCAGGCTAAAGCTTATGGTGAGCAGTTAAATGCTACAGAAAAAGACTTCAGCATGGAGTTGTGGCATAGGCGATTGGGACACATGAGCGAGAAGGGGCTGCAAGCTCTTTCCAAGAGAGAAGTATTACCAGACCTTAAAGGTATACATCTGAACCATTGTATTGATTGTTTGGCAGGTAAACAACATAGAGTTTCATTTGATAGTCCTACTTTATCTAGAAAAATACATGCCGTAGACCGTGTTTATATAGATGTGTGGTCCTTTGAGGACAAAAACTCCTAGTAGATCTGTTGATGTTCTTGGTATAAGTGGTGCACTTTATTTTGTCACTTTTATAGATGATTTTTCGAGAAAAGTTTGGGCCTATGCTTTGAAGACTAAAGATCAGATGATTAATGTCTTCAAAGAGTTTCATGCCAGGGTTGAAAGGGAGACAGAAAGGAAATTGAAATATATAAGATCAGATAATGGTAGTGAGTATACAGGATTGTTTAATAACTATTGCAGGTCACATAGGATCCAACATGAGATGACAGTTCCTAGTACACCTCAACATAATGTAATTGCAGAGAGGATGAACCGCACCATCATGGAAAAGATCAGAGGTATGCTTTCACAGGCCAACTACCCAAAAGGTTTTGGGATGAGGCTTTGAGGACTACTGTTGATGTGATCAACTTATCACCATGTACAGCCCTAGATGGTGATGTTGCAGAGCATGTATGGGAAGGGAAAGATATTTCCTACAAGCATTTGAGAGTGTTTGGTTGCCGTGCATTTGCACATGTTCTAGATAATGAGAGGTCCAAGCTGGATGGTAAGACTAAAGAATGTATTTTTCTTGGTTACTCACATGATCATTTTGGTTACAGGCTTTGGGATCCAGAAAAGCAGAAGGTGTTTAAAAGCAGAGATGTAGTCTTCTTTGAGGATCAAACTTTTGAAGATTTGAAAAAGAAGGTATCAGCCAATACTTCTGCAGAATGATTAGCATATTGTGACCCAATTACTCCTCCAGTATATCAGGGTGATGGGGGACATGTGCAAGAAGATAGTGTAGAGCCTGATGTTATTCTACCTGCAGGACATATTGAGCAAGAAGAAGTTGGAGAGCAACTTCCCGCAGAACCTCAGTTAAGAAGATCTTCTAGACAACGTTAACCTTCCAGAAGATATTCTACATATGAGTATGTGATGCTTACTGATGCAAGTGAACCAGAGAGTTACCAGGAAGTAGTTGAAAGTGAGCAGAAAGAGAAGTGGTTAGTTGCTATGCAGGAAGAGATGGATGCTCTTCAGAAGAACCACACTTATGATTTGGTGCTACTACCAAATGGAATGAAGATCTTAAAGAACAAGTGGGTTTTCAGGTTGAAGACTCAAGAATATTATTCTCAACCAAAGTACAAAGCTAGATTGGTTGTGAAAGACTTTGGTCAAAAGAAAGGTATTGACTTTGAAGAGATTTTTTCTCCTATTGTTAAAATGTCTTCTATTCGTGTTGCTCTTGGTATTGCTGCTAGCCAAGACTTGGAGGTTGAGCAGTTAGATGTGAAGAAAGCTTCCTTCATGGGGATTTGGAGGAGAAAAATTATATGGAGAAACCGGAAGGCTTCAAAGTTAAAGGTAAAGAGAACTTTGTCTATAAATTGAAGAAGAGCTTGTATGGGCTAAAGCAAGCTCTAAGACAGTGGTATAGAAAGTTTGATTCATTTCTGATAGAAAATTGATACAAAAGATATATGTTGATGACATGCTTGTTCTTGGAAAAGATATATCTAAAATTGACAGATTGAAGAAGGAACTGAGTGAGTCTTTTGTAATGAAGGACATGGGGCCAGCAAAACAAATACTAGGTATGCAGATTTCCCGTGACAGGAAAAATAAGAAGATTTGGTTGTCATAGGAGAAATACATCGAAAGATATTGGAAAGATTTAGTATGAGCAATGCAAAACCAGTTGGTTCTCCTCTTGCAGGTCATTTCAAGTTGTGCTCAGAACAGAGTCCGTCAATTGATGAGGAGAAGGAGAAAATGCAAAAGGTTCCTTATGCTTCCGGAGTTGGAAGTTTAATAATGTATGCAATGGTATGTACGAGGCCAGACGTCGTATATTTAGTTGGTGTTACTAGCAGATTTCTTACAAATCCAAGCAAAGAGCATGGGGTAGGAGTGAAGTGGATTTTTAGATATCTTAGAGGGAGCTCTAAGGTTTGTTTAAGCTTTGGAGGTAGACCACATGTGTTGACAGGTTACACAGATGCAGATATGGCAAGAGATATAGATATGAGAAAGTCTACTTCAGGTTATATACTTAATTTTGCACGGGGAGCCGTGTCATGGAAATCCAGGTTGTAAAGGTATATTGCTCTCTCCACCATAGAAGCAGAATATATTGTTGCTACAGAGGTATGCAAAGAAATGATATGGATAAAAGAATTCTTATAAGAATTGGGGCTGAAACAGGAAAATTATGTGGTGCATTGTGACAGCTAGAGTGCCATCCATTTGTGTAAGAACCTAATGTTTCATTCCAAGTCAAAGCATATAAATGTCAGATATCACTGGATTCGAAATGTATTTGAAGAGAAACAATTGCAGCTTCAGAAAATTCACACATATGACAACGAAGCAGTCATGTTAACAAAAACTTTACCAAAAGAAAGACAGGAGATATGTCGACAACTGGTCGGCATGGCTTCACATTGAGGAGTCATGAGACAGCCTCCCTTATGGGCTGAAAAGGGAGGTTGTTGGGCTGGCAGCCTACAAATTCAGCCCATAGTGGGCTTCGGTAGCCCACAGCTCACCCCCTCTTAACCTAACCCTAATTAACATTAGGGGGAGTGTGGTGGTAGCGTTTTGGAGGCAGAAAAAAGCATAAATAGGGCAGCAATGTGGGAGAAAAAAAATAGCCATGAGATTCCAAAGAAAAGGAGGAAAACAAGGCAGAAAAGGAAGATAAAGAAAGGGAATAAGATAAGGACAACACAAAGAGGCTGTTCTCAATCATCTAGCAATGTTCTCATCTCAAGTTAGATCAAATATACAGTAGACTCTTGCTGTGATTACTTAGGGAGGTTTTAGATATTGTAGGCAGTGACGTGATCCTTGTATCCTAGTTATTCTCTTGTGATTGTTGCTAGGGTTTAGGGCAAGAGATTGAGATTTGTATATTCATTATTCTCATAGTGTATTATCTCTAGTTTGCCCTGTGATTTTTACCCTTCACATTGAAGGGGTTTTCCACGTATATCTTGGTGTTCCATTTGATTGTGGTTCCATTTAATTCCACTGCGTATTATGGTCTTCTAGTATTTGTTCATATACAAAGGTTATTCCTATTTATATCCCCATCATACGCGACCAGGACCCATAGTGGAAGCCGTCACCTCATCTAAGCGATTGGAACCGAAGGTTCATTGGCGGAGAGGAAAATACAATAGTAAGCACACTGGCGACAAGGTGGATGTGGAGGATCTCGTTGATCCACTCCTCATCGACCTCGCAAGTGTAATGTTGTTGTGCTGTTGGCGAAATTGATAGAAGGTGAGTTAGCTTTCGCTGGATAGCAAGGAAGGGAAGAGAAATCTTACTTTAATGCAAGTGCTATAATATTATGTGAAAACTATTAAATTGGAATGTGATTACAAAGCTTAATGAAGTTTATTGAATACAATGTCTATTTATACAAGTTAGAGGAAAAGATTTTCCTCAACTGATAAGCTAGATTTTCTCGTGCATACGAAGAAATCTTATATGCTATCAGTTTTAGCATATAGAGGGCTTTTGCATTTTTGTATGTATTAGGATCCTATAGATCCTATAGATCATACTCAACAAAATCAATCTCTACCAAATTTCACAATCATTATAAAATAAATAAAAAATTAATATTAATAACCTAAAATTGATAATTATCACCTTTGAAGATAAGCGGAAGTTGATTTGGAATACTTACTCTAGTATTTGTCATATTCTTTTTTTATTTTTCTAGATCTACTAGTCTTATCTTCATTTTAATCGATATATTTCTATTGGTCTTTTTCAAACCACGCTCTAATACCACATTGTTTACTTTGATATCACATTTGTTGCTTTTCTATACAACTTGAATGATAAAAAGGAAGAGATTAGTATAGAGAACTAGGATTGCTCCAAAAGCACCTATTTATATTGACTAAAAGATAAAGTATAATTTTTTTAAAATAATAAAAAATATTATATCCCAATAAATATTTTAATCCTAATCTATTTATTTAAATCTAAATTTTTATCTTTTATTTATCTAATCATAACTATTTAAATTAATCTTATTAGTTTTGTAACTAAGTTTGACCTGGCTAATCGATCTGAATTATTAAACAGGATATATATGTCTTGCTCATATGAATAAGGAATAAACAATTTGGAATCCATTAGGTAATGGCAAAGGATTATTTCTGCAACATGCAGTAATGCATCCAAAATGTGATGCAACCCGTAGCTCAAGGTCAGAGACAGGTTCTCAGAGCTGTTTTGTGGAAATTTATACATCTTGTCACGGCTCATAGACTTGCATTGTGCAACCTGTTCCACCACTGTACCTTCATGAAAATAAATTTAGCACCACCAAACAAGGGATTGGTTTGGTATACCATGAATATTCTGTACATATTGTACCGAGTTGTTTATGATCACGTAGAAAATTTTCGCTTGTTATGAGCTTGTGCTAGTACATTAAGTATTATTATAAGAAGTATCTGAACATGATATGTGGACTAATTCTGTCGACCACTGAAGGAAATGGAATATAGTAAGTGAGACACGTTAACAAGAAGTAGTCTCAAAGTGTCATCTGATCAGATCATGCCTCCTTCTATATGGATTAATGCAGTTAGGTGTAAACCCTGTTGTTGCACTTACCAAGCGAGTCCATTCCATCTCAGAGCATGTCTGTATCCGATCTCCCCTTTTTACCACCTCAATTATTTGTATCCCCCAGCCGCCGAGCACAACCATCCAAATTGCTCTCCCTTTCTATCACTGATACATACACCACAAGTCATTTCTTCCCCTCTCTTTCTCTCGTCAAGAAAAGATCACATCCCCATCAGAAGCACACAAATGTGCAGATAGGAAGAACAACGTGGACCAGAAGTAGCAGCAGCAGCAAGATACACGAGAGGATTGAATTAGGTCGTCAGGAGAGGCCCTTTCTCTAGCCGCCGCCCTTCAGTCTTCTCTCTTTTTATCGCACTACCTCTTCTTCCCTGACAAAAATTACTCTTCCAGAATTGTAATCACACATATCTGAACCCTAAGCTTGTGAAAGGGAGAGATCAGAGAGAGTAAAGAAAGGAGGTGTTCATGGAGGAGGCCCTCAAATCCCTCACCTTGGATTACCTCAATTTGCTCATCAATGGCCAGGCCTTCAGCGACGTCACCTTCAGTGTGGAGGGCCGATTCGTGCACGCCCACCGCTGCATCCTCGCGGCCCGCAGTCTCTTCTTCCGTAGGTTCTTCTGTGGCACCAACCCGCCGTCGCCAGGCCTCCTATCGTCACCGAGGAGGGTGGCGGCTTCCCCTGGAACTGCCGGTGGCGGCGGCACCGTCATCCCAGTGAATTCGGTCAGCTACGAGGTGTTCCTGCTGATTCTGCAGTTCCTGTACAGTGGGCAGGCCTCCGTCGTGCCGCAGAAGCACCAGCCTCGGTCCGGTTGCGGCGAGCGCAGCTGCTGGCACACCCACTGCACCGCAGCCGTCGACCTCGCCCTCGACACCCTCGCCGCTGCCCGCTCCTTCGGCATCAAGCAGCTCGAGCAGATCATCGAGGTCGCCTCTCAAAGCTAGATCGGTCCCTCTCGCCCAATTCCTCGGGTTCAAACAGCTGTTGGTCATTATCCATTTGTCCTTCTCAAAAGAGTGACCTCCTGTCCTTTTATTTGCAACTTTGTGTCTAATGTGTTTGCTCTTTTTTAGATGTCTCTTACTGTTGCTTCTGTTGGTGTTCTTCTTCTTCAAAACCTCTCCGGCTTCTTTTCACTGTGTGCAAGGCGTCCTCCACAGCAAATTCCATGAGCGGGTCTCTTTCACTGATCCGACCATCTTTCAACCACCACAGGCGTTTCTAAAACTAAGCTTTTCCCTTTGTTAATACATCTTCCCTTCTTTGTTGTCACATTCATGCATCATTCCCAATTTCTTGAAATTGTGATACCTTTTGTTCTCTCACAACCCAATCACCAGCTCCATCACTCCCCAATAAACCGAGCATCCTCTTTCTCCTCCTATATTTTATGCGAGGAACCAACCTAAAGTTCCTTCCCTACTGTCCTATTACACTCCAAACTAGCATTCCAGGAGAGCAACTTTTAGTTCGTTATCTGTCGCAGACTCATGTTTGGTACTGCGGTTGTTCATTCTGGCTGTGGCTGGGTGCAGAAGCAATTGGCGGTCATGGTGGAGAAGGCGTCGATCGAGGACGTGATGAAGGTCCTGGTCGCGTCGCGGCAGCAAGACCTGCAGCAGCTCTGGACCACGTGCTCGCACCTCGTCGCCAAGTCGGGCCTCCCGGCCGAGGTGCTTGCGAAGCACCTCCCCATCGACGTGGTCGCCCGGATCGAGGAGCTTCGTTTCAAGTCCTCCCTCGTTCGCCGGTCCTCCTTTGTCGCGCCCCACCACCACCAACAGGTCGACGTTGCCGGTTCCTCTGCTGACATCGACGACCACCACCACAAGATCCGCCGCATGCGTCGCGCTCTCGACTCGTCCGACGTCGAGCTCGTCAAGCTGATGGTCATGGGGGAGGGGCTGAACCTGGACGACGCGCTCGCCCTCCACTACGCCGTCGAGAACTGTAGCCGCGAGGTCGTCAAGGCTCTCCTTGAGCTCGGCGCGGCGGACGTCAATCGCCCGGCCGGTCCCTCCGGAAGGACGCCGCTCCACGTCGCGGCCGAGATGGTGTGCCCCGACATGGTAGCCGTCCTCCTCGACCACCACGCTGACCCCAACGTTCGTACCGTGGACGGCGTGACCCCGATCGACATACTTCGCACTCTAACTTCCGAGTTTCTCTTCAAGGGCGCAGTGCCAGCTCTGTCGCACATCGTACCCAACAAGCTACGTCTGTGTCTCGAGCTCGTCCAGTCTGCGGCACTGGTCATGACCCGGGAGGAGCCTAATAACTGTGGTGCCGAAAGCAACCCGAGCACGTCCATCTTTCCACAGATGAGTCCGGAAGCAGGTTCTTGTAACGCGAGTTGTTCAAGATCCAGCATGATCGACCTTAGCCCAGACTCAAGAATGGTGTATCTGAATCTTGGCATGGCGGAACAATTTGGATGCAAGATGAACGATGGAGGCGGAGACGAAAATAGCAGCAGTAGATCACAAGGAGGAGGTGGTGGCATTGGCCCATCATCCATGTATCCTTCTCAGGGCTTCCCATGACCACAACCATGCATCATCTGAAAGATCACCTTGTCTCCGGTTACTATTTACAACACATACACAGCGAGGGACCGACGATTTGTAAAGGGTGATTTCACTGTCGCATCTTTTTTCCAAGGATTTTGTTCTTCTCGGGGGAACAGGGCGAAGAGCCTGTGCAGCTACAGGCATCTCACAATTTTTAATGTTCTTCTTGATCTATTTGGATTGTTGTGTTGGTCCGCTGAATGGTGGAGATGCAAGTCGATCTTTTCCTTCAGTTGTCAATTTCTATTCAATTCAATCCAAAAGCCTAAATTATTATTTTGTAAGTTAGACTTAAAAAAAATTCATCTCATTAACTGGATATTTGTGATACTATTTTTTTTAGTCATTTTTTAAATTTCTCCTTACACAAATAATTTCTAACAAAAACGATTAGCAACGATAGCTACCTTCAAGCGTACAAGTAGGGTCATCAACATCTATGGAGCGTGAGTATAATTCCTTACTCTTATTGACTTCAAATGGTGTTCTTTTCCTTCCCACTTAGGCTTTATTTGGAGAAGGAAAGACAAAGGCAATGTCCAAAGTGTGGCAATAAGCTGTCCAGAATTGGTTCGTAGTTACGTTTGGTAGTTTCTCCTAATGTGATAAAGTAGCCCATGTTCTCATCAGTTATGCACAAATGTCTCATGAAATATGTAGTTATCATAAAATGTAGTTTCTGATAAGGGCAAAAATGGCGACGTGACGCGCCACGCCAGGTAGACGCACTGCCCGAGGAAGCAAGCATTAATGCCGACTTGATGTGCGCCAACGTCATCAGCTCTCAGCCAACAACCTCAGCATTTGACCCCGTGCGCTCGGCCGAGGCACGGGAGCACGTCGACCGAGACTCGCCCATACCCTGCGGTAGCTTGGTTCTCCATGAAACCCCAGTGGCAATGTCAGACGCCACGCGAGGTATTGTCCTGCCCCTGCAAGCGGGCACATCATATAACATCAAACTCATCTATAAATACCCCGGAGTTCTAAACGAACAGGGGGGACTTCTTCACGAGAAAAGCTCCTCTCCACATGATCTGACTTGATCGTCGGAGTGGTCGGGCCGAGCCTCCGACCCGACTTGTGTGCAGGAACGAAGGCGAGGTTGCCTCTTCCCCGACGTTGCAGCGGAGCTCTCCTCCTGACAGGACATCCAGATCACCGCAACCGGCCACCCCGACGGCCCCGAGGAACGCTGCGCCGGACCCCCGCGCATTCGGACCTGAACCAAGCCGCGTCGGCCCCCGAGGCCACGGCTAAAAAAGTTATTTACCATAACAGATTGGCGCTAGAGGAAGGGTCGAATGTCGAGGGATCCTCAGGATGATCCCGACGAACTCCCTACCGAGAGATCGTTCTTAGCAAGGGCGCAGGCCGTGCGTCCCTTACGTGACGGGCCGTGGGCTGACGACCTCCCCGCGACCTCTGAATGCGGTTGGTGTTCATTCGACGATCCGGATCTGTTTCCGCCCGAGGGCGCTCCGAGCGTCCCCTCGCCGGTGTCATCCGAGGCCTTTCATGACCTCGCTCGTCAAGTCCGAGCTCTGACGGATATGGTGCAAACCATCATCCTGCTCGTCTCCCAACCGACACCCCCGCTTATGACTCAGCCGCTACGGCAACAAGAGCCGCCCGCTCGGGCCCACATGACGCTTCTGGAGCCTTCCACTTCTCCTCGGGTTAGACCGACCCCACTCGAGGATCCGGTAAGGACAACCCGAGCTGCCGCCCGGAGCCCGAGGTATTATCTCCGGAATCAACGGACTCCCTGCGAGCCCAGCTATGCCTTCTTAGTCAGCGGCTCGACGAACTAGAGAAGGAGTTTCGCAACTCAGAGGGAGAGCTCGGGGTGGACACACACCGAGGATCTCCGTTCACACTAGAGATACGAGATCACGCCGTTCCCCGGAACTTCCAACTCCCTTCTCTGCACGCATACGACGGCGCCACTGACCCAGCGGACCATGTCGCCGCCTTCCATGCCCAACTAGCGCTGCATGGAATGTCTGACGCTTTAATGTGCAGGGCGTTCCCCACGACCCTGAGGGGTCCAGCTCGCACATGGTACAGTGGCCTGAAGACCGAAACGATCAGTTCCTTCGACCAACTCGCCAAGGACTTCGAGCTCCACTTCGCAGCCCATGCCCGGCCGAGGCCCTTCGCGGCACTACTCCTCGGACTCAAACAAAGAGAGGACGAGCCCCTCTCACGTTTCGTGGATCGCTTTACCACGCAAATCCGGAGCTTACCGGACACTCACCCCTCTTTGTTGGTGCAGCCGTTCATGGTAGCCTTGCGACCTTCCAGATTCTGTTGGTCCCTCGTAAAGCAACCCCCCACCACAGTACCAGATATGCTCCAGCGAGCCAACCGTTACATCGCAGCGGAAGCTTGGGCGACCGCAAGAAAGAGGAGTGACTCTGGGCGACGGGCCCCGTAGCAGCAGTCAAGCACCCGCGTTTGCTATCCGGTGTAATCCTCGTGCCAGGAATCTAGCCCCTTCCTCAGTCTCTTCCAAGCGAAGGCTCCATGTTTGCCTGATCACCTCTCGGCTCACGGTTAGCTTCGGTCTAACCCCCCTCCTTTTTGCATTCGCACGGCTCGGCCACACGCTGCCGAGCTCCCCTCAGAACGGTCTGCCCGCCTGAGTGGTGTCACTCGGCCGCAACCTGCCTGCGCCAAGCTTCTCGGCCATACACTGTCGAGTTCACCTCAGCGTGGCCTACCCTCCTGAATTGTCTCTCGGCCCAGGCCATCTCCTCGGTCGCATAATGCCTGAGCCCATCTCCTCGATCGCATAATGCCCGAGCCTATCTCCTCGGCCGCATAATGCCCGAGGCGCACTTGCGTGGTCTGTCCACCTGCGTCGTGCTACTCAGTCGCATGGCCCTCGCGACCACACCTGTGCGGTCAGCCCGCCTGCGTCGTGCTACTCGGCCGCATGGCCCTCGCGACCACGCCTGCGCGGTCTACCCGCCTACGTCGTGATCCTCGACCACATAATGCTCGAGACCACCCTGCGCGGCCAGCCCGCCTGCGTTGTGTTCCTTGGCCCCATGTTCCCGAGACAGACCTGCGCGGCCTGCACGCCTGCGTCGTGCTCCTTGGCCCCATGCTCCCGAGACACACCTGCGCGGTTCACCCGCCTGCGTCGTGCTCCTCGGCTTCCTGCTCCCCGGCGCTTTTTCTCGCGGTTCACCACCCCTTTTGCGTCGTTAACTCCTCGACTTCTTCTTCCTCTGAGACACACACTGCGGCTCACCCGCTTCGTCGTGCTCCTCGGCTTCCTCTCCCGACACACCTCGGCGGTCGCCCCACGTATTCGTGCCACTTTCGGCCAAGATGGCCCTCGCGACCACACTGGCGGCGGTCAGACCGCTGCGTCGTGCTACTCGGCCGCATGGCCCTCGCGACCACGCCTGCGTGGTCTGCCCGCCTGCGTCGTGATCCTCGGCCGCATAATGCCCGAGACCACCCTGCGCGGCCAGCCCGCCTGCGTCGTGTTCCTTGGCCCCATGTTCCCGAGACAGACCTGCGCGGCCTGCACGCTTGCGTCGTGCTCCTTGGCCCCATGCTTCCGAGACACACCTGCGCGGTTCACCGCCTACGTCGTGCTCCTCGGTGAACCGCCTGCATCGTGCTCCTCGGCTTCCTGCTCCCGAGACACACCTACGCGGTTCACCTGCCTGCGTCGTGCTCCTCGGCTTCCTGCTTCCGAGACACACCTGCGCAGTTCACCCGCCTGCGTCATGCTCTTCGGCTTTACGCCACCCAGGGCACACCTGCGAGGCTAGCCCGCCTCCGTCGTGCTCCTCAACCCCTCGGCTCCGTTCTCCCAGAAACTGCGTCCGCACGGCCAACCTACCTAGAGACGGTAGCCATGCATCGGACTCCCCTTGCGTGACAACCGACGCATAGCTCCTTTCGGGGGGAGAATATGATAAGGGCAAAAATGGCGACGTGACGCGCCACGACGTCAGCCACGCCAGGTGGACGCACTGCCTGAGGAAGCAAGCATTAATGCCGACTTGATGTGCGCCAACGTCACCAGCTCTCAACCAACAACCTTAGCATTTGACCCCGTGCACTCGGCCGAGGCACGGGAGCACGTCGACCGAGGCTCGCCCATACCCTGCGGCAGCCCGGTTCTCCACGCAACCCCAGTGGTAATGTTAGACGCCACGCGAGGTATTGTCCTACCCCTACAAGCGGGCATATCAGGTAACATCAAACTCATCTATAAATACCCCGGAATTCTAAACGAACAGGGGAGACTTCTTCACGAGAAAAGCTCCTCTCCACATGATCTGACTTGATCGTCGGAGGGGTCGGGTCGGAGGCTTGGAGGGGTCGGGCCGAGCCTCCGACCCGACCTGTGTGGAGGAACAAAGGCGAGGTTGCCTCTTCCCCGACGTTGCAGCGGAGCTCTCCCCCTGACGGGACATCTAGATCACCGTGACTGGCCACCCCGACGGCCCCGAGGAACGTTGCGCCAGATCCCCACGCATTCGGACCCGAATCAAGCCGCGTCGACCCCCAAGGCCACGGCTAAAAAAGTTATTTACCATAACAGTTTCTATACCTAATTGAGTCACGAGTGAGTTTATACCTAATTGAGTCATGAGTGAGTTCATGGGTGAGATAGTTTTCAATTATGTTCTATATAGAGAATCTTGATTCGTTAAAAATATAACTTGTGGGGATATATTGTAAGTGTTTATCTCTTTCTTAATATTATTTTAGTTTTCTTATTTATAAGTATTTTCCTTCAATTACATTCATAATATCCTGTTTTAATACTTATATTGCTCCTCCATCCCCGAAAACAACTCCTCCTATGGTGCTTAAATATCTTTCCATTTCTTTCTTAGCTGGTTATATATGCAACAGTAATATCTTTATTTTTCTATTTCTTTTATATAATATGATGGACTAACATCATACAACATATACTCTATTAATCTATTGGCATGCATGAATGCATGACAGTCGGACAACACAACAACATCTTTATTGATTGCAATTTTTTCATGAATTTAACTGCTTTAGTGTCTGCTGCTTCTTTCATGGTCTTCGATAAGGCTAAATCGTACAATCTTTCTTGATCAATATTAATAATAATAATTTTTATTTTATATTATATGACGAATATATTATAATGTTCTTGAATTTATGTAATAAGAATTGGATCATGATAATAAGATTAATTTATTTTTAAACATAGAATCTAAATATTTCTAGTCATAGGTTACCTGAGAGGGATATCGAGATAACCAAATATACCAATGTGCTATATACCCATCCATATGATAGAGGCAATTGGTCTCATAGCCACTTGTGTAAGGACATTAGGGGTATAGTGCATATATGCTAGTCATAGGTGCCCTGTAAATCCATCACGTGAGTAATGACATGTGTGTCATGATAAGCACTCATTTTTCTTATTATTATTTATTGATATTTTTCTCACTTTATGTTATCTATTATATTATGATGTTCATAGATCTATGTAATGAGAATCGAATCATGATGATATCATGATAATGAGATCGATTCGTCTTTAAACACAAACCTTAAATAATCATGTTTATAGGCTACTCGAGAGGGACATCGAGATAACCAGATAGACTAGTGTATTGTATATTCGTCCATATGATGGAGGTGGCTAGTCTCATAATTGCTTATGTAGGGACACTAGAAATATAGTGCATGTGCTTATTATAGAATGAGTTCACTGATTGATCTACTCTTGAAATGTTGGATTATTGATAATACCGTATTTTTATATAGTGATTCCATCATCCCAATTATATATCTGGTCCTTAAACTTGAGATACTAAGAATATTCTGTATGAGTAATCCACTCTTTGATACTAGACTTATAGGTCAAGAAGTTTCAGATCTAGTATAGTCGGTTATCGGGAGTGACAACTAACTTTACAAAAGCAATTGAGTGTCGATAGAGGATAATCTGCTATCGGTGTTATGAGAGGAATATCCTATATATTCTTACTTAAAAAAATCTCTAGCTAGGGTTATTCAGATTGAGAGAGAAAGAGTTATCATGGAGAATCCGATTAGAGCGAGACTCGAGTATATTCTATATGGCCTAATAGCACCATGTTCGATATTTGGTCTCTAGGATATTAAATGAATGGGGGATTATAGATATATAGTAATTGAGGACAAATATGTCCAATAGATTGATAATTAACCTTATGAAGATAATTGGGTGTCGATAAAGGATCATCCACTCTCGATATCATGAGAGGAATATCTTATATATCTTCACTCAAGCAAATCCTAGTCCAAGATCAATTAGATTGAAAAAATCTGACAAGAGCAAAACTCGGATTAAGAGGGAAGAAGTTCTCCAAAAGAATCTGATTAGAGTGTGACTCGAATAGATTTTGTATAGGCCTAACAGTATCATGCTTGGTATATGATTTCTGGGATATTAGATAGATGAGGACTATATATACACGGTAACTAAGAGGCAGATAGACCCAATGGATTAGATCCCCCATGTATTGTTTGGGGTTATGGCGTAGTGGCCTATTGCATCCATTGTCAATGAGTTAAGTGAATTATTATGAAGATAATAATTCATTAAGTCCAATAGAGTTTTAACAAATGTAACTCATGGCCAATTCGGTATTAGGCTTAAAGAGTCATATACATATGATGGACAATGTGATGAATAGAGGATTAGATATGAGATATCCAATAAGACCATGTTTTAATGGATCCATTGGGTGAGACTCAATAGAGCCTTGAGTGATTATTGGATGGGGATCCAATACCCATTAAGGCAGATCCATTAGGGTTAGCAATAAGAGCCCTCTATAAATATAAGTTGGGGCTTCATGAGTCATAGACTTTACCCTTATAGCCGTTCGACTCCTATCGCCTCCTCCCTCCATCTCTCCTTGCCATGAGCCTCCCTGGTGCGAAAGGATAGCAATAGGGCTAGCCCCTCTATTGATTACTATTGCTTAGTTTCATGCCCCCGAATTATCACATTCGGGAGGTGTGACCTTATCTTAAATCAATAATATTATAATTCATTAACAATCGAATCTAGGATCCAAATTAATATTTATGGACATTGAGAAACATCCGAGATAAAATTCACATCTATAAAACCTATGTAGTTTATAATTAGACATCACATCACTCAAACATTTATGAAAACGTATGTCAACTTAACAAAACATTAATCACACTTATCAATCCTCAAACATAAGAATTTATACAATCAAAACTCTAACTATTTATCATAAGTTCATATTATCGTAAAACTAACTTAACATTCTAAAATTCCAAATGTGAGAGGTCTTTTAAAACATTGAAATGATACATCAACTCAAATTGATTAGCAATATTTCATTACACATAAAATGTAAGTATACAATAATTACATATCAACTAACAAGATTTGCCTCAAATCTGAATAGCTTTCCACTACTTTAGCCCAATTCTAACTTTTTAATAAATGACAAGCTAACTTGAAAATTTTATATAGCAACGAAGTGAGCATACAAAGCTTAGCAAACGACTAATATATCTATAACAAAATAAGACTGTTTTAAACAAACAAGGTATCAAAATGTAAGACAAGGACATAATAATTCAAGATAATCACTCATTAAATATAGAATCATAATGTCATTTCATTTGAAGCATGTTTTATTCATAACAATGGAGTAAAAAGTAATTGGAGTATATTAATGACGTAAGAAGTATCTTAGAGCATATCAATGGAACATAGGATATTTTGGAGTATATTAATGGCGTATGAAATGTTTTCGAAGCATATTAATGGCACATATTTCGAAGCATATTAATGAAGTATGAAATATTTCAAAGCATATTAATAGCAAATGAAATATTTCGGAACATATCATTGAGTAAATAAGAAACATAAGTTCAAATGCCATATTTGACATTGCATTCATTTCATTCTTATCCAAGCACACATAGAAACTCATATGTAATACTTTGGATATCATATCAAAAACACAGAGGGTGAAATGGGATCATAACAAATATGGTCCATCCATTTCTAAATGACCACCAAACATAAGTCTCCAATGTTTGGAAACTCTATCCACCCATGTTTGAATGAAGTCATAGGGGGCTGATAGAGCATTGTGAGCTCTAAGCATTACTCTCTTTCTTATTTTTTTTAAAAGTTCACATTATCCTACAAACACTAAAGAACAAAAGGGCTTTGTAAACCATAAACTCGACACATATCGAAAGCATATATAGAACAATGAAACATACAAGTACCTATATGAGTCAATACGATACAAATATAAAATTTTAAATAATAGATTCAAGTATATAAATAGTTTAAGGATAAGAGCATATAAGAATTCAAAGCATAGGGAGAAATCGATTCCCTATGCTTGACTCACGTAGCCTTCCATCATTATAGGGAGTGTTAGGATCAATTTGTCACTAAGAGAGGGGGGGAGGGGGGTGGGAAGGGGTTGAATTAGTGCTTACAATAAAATTTTCATTGATTTAAAAATTTCAATGATTTTGAAAAGCTTGATTCAATGAAACCAGTATCAGAATTGATATCGAAAGTGTGTTTCACTTGAGGTAAATATAATAAGCAATTAAAAATAAAGAACAATAGTAATGAAGAGCAAAAAGAGAGTGTACACTAAATTTATAGTGGTTTGGTCATCGTGACCTATATCTACTCCCGATTCCTCCTCCGTTGAGGTCACCAATGTCCATTAACAGTCTTCCTTCAATGGACGAAGACCAACTATCCTCTTATAACTCTTTTTTCTTTTTATAGGTTTAGGAGATAACCTTTTACAAGCCTCACATCTTTCTTAGATTGATCACAAAGTTAAAGAATGAGGAGGAAGACACATAGCACTTTTTCATACTTTTATAACAAAAATCTCTAACACTTTTGTTTACACTTTTTGTACTCTTTCATGCAGGAAAGAGTGAGGTATTTATAGACCTCAGTGACTTCAAAAATCGAGCCAAAAAGTGTCTCATCCTTGATTTTCGAGGTACTGACGGTACCACCATCATTATTGGGCAATACCACTGCTTGTAGACTAATATTAGGTGGTACCACTACCTAGTCTAGGTGGTGTGACCGCCTAATAGAGCCTCAAAGACCAGTCTCTAGTGGTACCACCACCTGACAGGGAGGTATCATTGCTTAGTAGCATTAACTACCGATAGTATCACCGTCTAGTTTGGGCAGTACCACCACCTAGTCCGCTTGGGAGGCTAAGCCTCAAGCGATTCCATTGCCTGACGTAGCTCAAAAACCAGGCTCTGGTGGTACCATCACCTGACAAGGAGGTACCATTGCTTGGTAACATTAACTACCGATAGTATCACCATCTAGTCTGGGCAGTACCACCACCTAGTCCGCTTGGGACGTTGAGCCTCAAGCGATTCCACTGCCCAATCTGCGTAGTGCCATTGCCTGACGTAGCTTAAAGTGGTTGAATGGGCCATCCAACCAGCCCAATTCAGCTCTGTTAAGGGCCTAGTTGGCTCCTAATTGAGTTAGTAAGATTTCTCTTAGAACTAACTCAAATTAAAGTTCTAACTATGATAGTTGAGGCTAAAACAATTACAATATAAGTCATCTAAGTTGCTCGACATGTTAATTATTCAACTAAACTCTCGGTGATCATTCGGTGAACCCCTAACAATCTTCCAATGAGCTTTTGGCGAACTCTCGGCGAACTTCTAGTGAGCTTTCGGTGAACTCCCAATGAACTTCTGGTAAGCTTTCACTACATAGTCTGATCCTTCGGTGTATCCCCCAATTCATCTGACCCAATGCTCGATCATTGACTCCAGCCAAACATTTGATTCTTCTTTAATCATTTTGCCTCTCACGATCATAGTTAGTCCTATATTACTTATCTCAAGACATGGATTAGATCATTAATTCACCAATTGATTTCATCATCAAAATCTAAGATTCAACAATCTTCCCCTTTTTTTTATGATAATCAATTGATGACAGAGTTAGCCTTAACTCCTCCTATCTATATGCCATATTAAGATAAGGTAAACTTAAATTCAAAAGGAATCATGACGTTTGAATTCAAGTGAAACAATTTTGATCATAGTAATCAAATGCAATATATCAAAATTTCATACATTATGCATCATCATAGTTTCAAGTCATCAAAGTATAACATGCACAATTTCATCACTTCATGCATGATAATAAATCAATATCACTTTGGGCATAAACTACATGATACTAATGCATTTTGGGCATAACATATATGATACTAAAGCACCATTTATCACTTCATGTATGATACCAAATTTAACATAATATACATGATACTTAAGCATTTTTAACCATTTATCACTTCATGCATGATACCACATTCAACATCATTTTGGTATGATTCCAAACATTCATAATTTCTCCCCCTTTGTCATCAACAAAAAGGAGAACCATTTAACAATTTATGCAAGTTTTTTAAACTATTCAAGTAAGTTTTACACCAATTTATGCAAGTTAGCAAATTTATGAAATAAGAAGTTAAGCAAAAACATTTCAAGATAATACTTTTGCTTCTTGAAATGGGCAAGCTAGCATTTTTACTTTAGATGTGCAAGCAATTTTTGGTTCTTCTTGAGATGTACAAGTTTCTTTCTTCCTTTTGTCATAAAAATGAAAAAAAGAGGAAGAAGAAGAAGGGAGGAATTCGTTCATCATAAGAAAAATCAAGTTATAAGAACCAAATCCATGAAAGGATTTGAACCAAATCAAATCCATGAACTAAATCAAATACATGAAAAAATAAGTTTCATTGAATCAAGCTTCTACTTTGGCAAAGAGAAATGATTTATCATAAAAGATCAAAATATGTATACTAAAAATTCATGAATCAAATCCGTATTCTTATAAATAGAAGGAAGAAGGATTCATAGGAATTGATTATCATATGAAAGATCAAGTATACCAAAAGTCTATGAATAAAAACTCTTCTTTCATGATGGATCAAAATTCCATAAATAAAATCTCTTCTTTAGTGAATTGCAAGAAGAAGGAATGAAGAAAAGGATCTCAATTTGAAAAGAAAACTCAAGTTACCCAAAATTAAGAAATACGAAAAATGTATAAAAGAATTCATGCATTTGAAAGATTTAACATGCCTAATTCTCTTATAATAAAATCAAATTATTCCTCATTTAAAGGTTTTATAAAAATATCAGCTAGTTGATGTTTTATATCAATAAATTCTAAAGATATATCATGGTTATTAACATGATCTCCGATAAAATGATGCATAATATTAATATGTTTACTTCTGTTGAATGAGATTTTTTGTTAAACAAATTATGCTAGTATTATCACATTTTATAGGCATATTTTTCAAGTGAATTCCATAATCTTCTAAAGTGCTTTTCATCTATATAACATGTGCATAACATGCATCTATTGCTATATACTCGGCTTCGGTTGTAGATAATACAATCGAGTTTTGTTTCTTGGAAGACAAAGAGACAAGTGCATGACTTAAGAGTCAGACATATTCCAGATGTGCTTTTTATATCTATTTGATAACCAACAAAATTAGCATCCGCATAAATAATCAATTCAAGATTTTTAGTTTTTGATACCATAATCCTAGATTAAGAGTTCCTTTTAGGTATCTAAAAATCCTTTTAACAACTTTTAAGTAAGATTGCTTAGGATTAGATTAAAATCTAGCATATAGTCCAATAGTAAATAAAATATCAAGTCTAGTTGCTGTGAGGTACAATAAACTACCTATCATACCCGTCTAATTTTTTGATCAAAATATTCTCCATTAATATTCATATCTAATTTTGTAGAAGTGCTCGTTGGTATATTAATAGCCTTAGCATTTTCCATATTAAATCATTTAAATAGATCTAAAGTATATTTTGTTTGACTAATAAAAAATCTATTACTAAGTTATTTGATTTATAAACCTAGGAAAAAGATTAATTCCTCCATTAAACTTGATAAAGGTAAAAATGACAACGTGACGCGCCACGATGACAGCCACGCTAGGTGGACGCATTGCTCGAGGGAGCAAGCATTAATGCCGACTTGATGTGCACCAATGCCACCAGCTCTCAGCCAACAAACTCAGCATTTGACCCCGTGCGCTCGGCCGAGGCACGGGAGCACGTAGATCGAGGCTCGCCCATACCCTGTGGCAGCCCGGTTCTCCACGCAACCCCAGTGGCAATGTCAGACGCCACGCGAGGTATTGTCCTACCCCTGCAAGCGGGCACATCAGGTAACATCAAACTCATCTATAAATACCCCGGAGTTCTAAACGAACAAAAGGGGGGGAAGACAAGCACAACACACTTGGAGGCATCTTTTCCTCCAAAACCCTCCCCACATCGCTAACTAGATCGTCGGAGGGGTCGGGCCGAGCTCCCGGCCCGACCTGTGTGCAGGTACGAGACGGTGTCGCCTCTTCCCGGCGCTGCGGCGGAGTTTCCTCCCGACCCGACCCGAACCGCCGACCCGAATTGCCGACCCGACCTCCTGACCCGAACCGTTGTGCTCGGCCGTCGGGAGACCCCGAGGGACGTCGCCCGAGATCCCCGACATCCGGACCCCCGAACCGAGCCGCGTCGGCCCCGAGGCCACAGCTTAAACAGATGCCCTCCGCATCATTTTGGAGCTAGAGGAAGGGCCCGAATGTCGAGGGATCCTTAGACTGATCCCGATGAACTCCTAGCCGAGGGATCGTTCTTAGCAAGGGCGCAGGCCATGCGTCCCTTGCATGACGGGCCGTGGACTGACGACCTCCTCGTGACCTCTGAACGCAGCTGGCGTTCATTCGACAATCCGGATTTGTTTCCGCTCGAGAGCGCTCCGAGCGTCCCCTCGCCGGTGTCATCCGAGGCCTTTCATGACCTCGCTCGACAAGTCCGAGCTCTGACGGATATGGTGCAAACCATCATCCTGCTCATCTCCCAATCAACACCCCCACTTATGACTCAGTCGCTACGGCAACAAGAGCCGCCCGCTCGGGCCCACATGACGCTTCTGGAGCCTTCCACTTCTCCTCGGGTCAGACCAACCCCACTCGGGGATCTAGTAAGGACGAACCCGAGCGGCCGCCCGGAGCCCAAGATATTATCTCCGGAATCAACGGACTCCCTGCGAGCCCAGTTATGCCTTCTTAGTTAGTGGCTCGATGAACTAGAGAAGGAGTTTTGCAACTCAGAGGGAGAGCTCGGGGTGGACAAACACCGATGATCTCCGTTCGCACCAGAGATACGAGATCACGCCGTTCCCCCGAACTTCCAGCTCCCTTCTCTGGACGCATACGACGGCGCCACTGACCCAGCGAACCATGTCGCCGCTTTCCGTGCCCAACTAGCGCTGCATGGAACGTCTGACGCTTTAATGTGCAGGGCGTTTCCCACGACCCTGAGGGGTCCAGCCTGCACATGGTATGGCGGCCTGAAGACCGGAACGATTAGTTCCTTCGACCAACTCGCCAAGGACTTCGAGCTCCACTTAGCAGCCCATGCACGGCCGAGGCCCTCCGCGGCACTACTCCTCGGACTCAAACAAAGAGAGGACGAGCCCCTCTCACGTTTCGTGGATCGCTTTACCATGCAAATCCGGAGCTTACCGGACACTCACCCCTCTTTGTTGGTGCAGGCTTTGATGATAGGCTTGTGACCTTCCAGATTCTGTTGGTCCCTTGTGGAGTGACCCCCCACCACAGTACCAGATATGCTCCAGCGAGCCAACCGGTACATCACGGCGGAAGCTTGGGCGACCGCAAGAAAGAGGAGTGACTCCGGGCGACGGGCCCCGTAGCAACGGTCAAGCACCCGCGTTTGCTATCCGGTGTAATCCTCGTGCCAGGAATCTATCCCCTTCCTCAGTCTCTTCCAAGCGAAGGCTCCATGTTTGCCTGATCGTCTCTCGGCTCACGGTTATCTTCGGTCTAACCCCCCTCCTTTTTGCATTCGCACGGTTCGGCCATACGTTGCTGAGCTCCCCTCAGAACGGCCTGCCCGCCTGAGCGGTGTCACTCGGCCGTAGCCTGCCTGCACCGAGCTTGTCAGCCATACACTGTCAAGTTCACCTTAGCACAGCCTGCCCGCCTGAGTTGTCTCTCGGCCCGAGGTCATCCCCTCGGCCACACGCGGCCGAGCTCCTCTCAGAGCGGCCTGCCCACCTGAGCGGAGTCACTCGACCGCCTGGTCCTCGCGACCACGCCCGCGCGGTCTCCCCGCCTGCGTCGTGCTACTCGGCCGCCTGGTCCTCGCGACCACACCAGCGCGGTCAGCCCGCCTGCATCGTGCTACATTGCCCTCGCGACCACACCTTCGCGGTCTGCCCGCCTGCATCGTGATCCTCGGCCGCATAATGCCCGAGACCACCCTGCGCAGCTAGTCCGCCTGCACTGTGTTCCTTGGCCCCATGTTCCCGAGACAGACCTGCGTGGCCTGCACGCCTGCGTCGTGCTCCTTGGCCCCGTGCCCCCGAGACACGCCTGTGCGGTCCACTCGCCTGCGTCGTGCTCCTCGGTCGCGTAATGCCCGAGGCCACCCCCTCGGTCGCATAATGCCCGAGGCCACCTCCTCGGCCGCGTAATGCCCGAGGCCACCTCCTCGGTCGCATAATGCCCGAGGCCACCTGCGCGGTCAGCCCGCCTGGGTCGTGCTACTCGGCCGCATGGCCCTCACGACCACACGTCGTGGATAGCCCGCCTGCGTCGTGCTACTCGACCGCATGGCCCTCGCGACTACGCCTGCGCGGTCTGCCCGCCTGCGTCGTTATCCTCGACCGCATAATGTCCGAGACCACCCTGCGCGGCCAGCCCGCCTGCGCCGTGTTCCTTGGACCCATGTTCTCGAGACAGACCTACGCGGCCTGCACGCTTGCGTCGTGCTCCTTGGCCCCATGCTCCCGAGACACGCCTGCGCAGTTCACCCGCCTGCGTCGTGCTCCTCGGCCACGTAATGCCCGAGGCCACCCCCTCGGTCGTATAATGCCCGAGGCCACCTCCTCGGTCACGTAATGCCCGAGGCCACCTCCTTGGTCGCATAATGCCCGAGGCCACCTGCGCGGTCAGCCCGCCTGCGTCGTGCTACTCGGCCGCATGGCCCTCGCGACCTCACCTGTGCGGTCAGCCCGCCTGCGTCATGCTACTTGGCCGCATGGCCCTCGCGACCATGCCTACGCGGTCTGCACGCCTGCGTCGTGATCCTCGGCCGCATAATGCCCGAGAACACCCTGTGCGGCCAGCCTGCCTGCGCCGTGTTCCTTGGCCCCATGTTCCCGAGACAGACCTGCGCGGCCTGCAGGCCTGCGTCGTGCTCCTTGGCCCCACGCTCACGAGACACGCCTACGTGGATTCACCCGCCTGCGTCGTGCCCCCCGGCCTCATACTCCTCGAGATACGCATCGGGCTCCCACCTGAAAGCCAAAGCCATGCATCGGACTCCTAGTACTAGAACTGACGCATAGCTTCTTTCCAAAGGGGAATATGATAAGGGTAAAAATGGCAACGTGACGCACCACGATGACAGCCTCGCCAGGTGGACGCACTGCCCGAGGGAGCAAGCATTAATGCCGACTTGATGTGCGCCAACGCCACCAGCTCTCAGCCAACAAACTCAGCATTTGACCCCGTGCGCTCGGCCGAGGCACGGGAGCACATCGACCGTGGCTCGCCCATACCCTGCGACAGCCCGGTTCTCCAGGCAACCCCAGTGGCAATGTCAGACGCCACGCGAGGTATTGTCCTGCCCCTACAAGCGGGCACATCAGGTAACATCAAACTCATCTATAAATACCCCGGAGTTCTAAACGAACGGGGGGAAGACAAGCACAACACACTTGGAGGCATCTCTTCCTCCAAAACCCTCCCCACATCGCTAACTAGATCGTCGGAGGGGTCGGGCCGAGCTCCCGGCCCGACCTGTGTGCAGGTGCGAGACGGTGTCGCCTCTTCCCGGCGCTACGGCGGAGTTTCCTCCCGACCCGACCCGAACCGCCGACCCGAATCGCCGACCCGACCTCCTGACCTGAACCGTCGTGCTCGGCCATCGGGAGACCCCGAGGGACGTCGCCCGATATCCCCGACATCCGGACCCCCGAACCGAGCCACGTCGGCCCCGAGGGCACGGCTTAAACAGATACCCTCCGCATCAAAACTCATTTCGAATTCATGACTCATACTATTGGAAAAAGATTTACACAGACTTATTTGAAGATCCAAAAATGATATCATCAACATAAATTTAAATAATGAGAAAATTATTTTAAAATATTTAATAAATAATATGGTATCAACCATGCCTTTCAAAAAATATTCTTAATTAAAAAAGAACTAAGTCTCTCATACCAAGCACTCGGGACTTGTTTCAAACTATAAAGAGCCATAAACAACTTATAAACATGATTCAGAAAAATAGCATTCTCAAATCCGGGTGGTTTTTCAACATAAACTTCTTCGAAAATAAAGCCATTTAGAAAAGCACTTTTAACATCCATTTAAAATAACTTCAAATTATTACAACTAGCATAAGCAAGGAGGATCCTTATAGCTTCAAGTTTAGCTACACGAGTGAAGGTTTCTTTTTAATCGATACCTTCTTCTTGGTTGAAACCTTTGGCCACTAATCTAGCTTTGTTTCTAACCATGATACTAAGTTCATCTTGCTTGTTTCTAAAGACCCATTAGTTGAATCTCGGATTTTGATGATAAAATCAATTGATGGGTTAATTGATCTAATCCATATTATTGAGTTAAGTGTGCAGGATTAACTACGATAACAAGAAAACATAAAGCAAGGATACCGGAGTCAAGTTCGATGGACGTTTAAGAGTCCGAAGAATCGTCGGAGATGCTGCTGGAACCAACTGAGAAGAAATCGGGAACCTATCGGAATTTTCGGAAGTTTGCCGAAGAGATCGTCGGAGGTTCACGGAGATCACCGAGAAGGCTCAGCTACTCATTAAAGTCATCACAAGTTCGAGAGCTTGCTGGGAGCCCGTCAAAAGATGTTCGTCAGAAAGCTCGCCGGAACAAGACTCGACGTTCGCGGTTGAAAAATTGCTTAGGATGTGTTTTGTTATGTAGTTCACTTGTAATTAGGATTAGGATTAAGAGATAATCCTATATCTTGGTTAGGGGCCAACTGGGCCCAAAATTAGACTTGGTTTGGGCAAAATTTGAAGCCCAAACAAGTGAACCGAAGGGTCTGGCGGTGGCACTGCCAGACTGGGCGGTTGCACCGCCCAGCACCCGAGAGGTGGGCGGTGGCACCGCCCAGCACTGTCAGCGTCTGACACTGACAGGCAGTGGCACTGCCATTGACAGGCGGTGGCACCGCCAGCATCGGGAACCCAACGAGAATTCAAATTTGGAGACCAAATTTGAATCCTCTTGAGGCCTATAAATACCCCTCAAATCTTAGCTGAGATCACAACTTTTTGAGCAGCAATTGTTTAAGAGAAAGGCCTTAGAAAAGTCTTAGCTAGTCTTGTTTTCAATTTGCTAGTGTTCACCTCCTTCTTTCTTGCTGAAAATCTGTAAGAGAGTGAACCACTTGTAAAAGAGTTGTAAGAGGGGTATTCACCCTTCCCTTTCAAGAGATTTGCTAGTGGAAGGTGGGAGCCTCATCGAAGAGGGGCCTCGCAAGTGGATGTAGGTCACTTGACCGAACCACTTAAAAACGGTGTAATCTCTGGTTTGCATTTCATTACTACTATTTACATTACTGCAAACCTTCTTACTTGCTTTATTTCATCATTACCTTTGCTGCACAACTTTGCGAATACGCTTTCAAGTTAAGAACTTATGATTCCGATTTTTATCGTACGAATGATTTGTTGAAACCAACGTTTTAATCCGCTGCACTAATTCACCCCCCCCCTCTTAGTGCCGCTCCGATCCTAACAATTGGTATCAGAGCAAGGCTCACTCTCATATTTGGTTTAATACCCAAGAGAGATGGTTTACTCCGGCATGCATGAGGGACACTCTATCACACGTCCACCTATGTTTAATGGGTCGGATTACACGTATTGGAAGACTCGGATGAGGATCTTCCTCATTTCTATGGATTTCGAGCTTTGGACTATTGTTGAAAACGGATTTGAAAAATCTTCTCTTCCGATGAGCGAATGGAATGAATCGGAGAAGAAGGTTTTTGCTTTAAATGCAAAGGCTATGAATGCCTTGTTTTGTGCACTAGACAAAAATGAATATAATCGTGTTTCAATTTGTGGTTCGGCTTTTGATATTTGGAGAACTCTTGAGGTCACTCATGAAGGCACTAGCCAAGTGAAAGAGTCCAAAATCAACATCCTTGTGCGCTTTTACGAACTTTTTCGAATCAAAACAAGTGAGACCATCGGAGACATGTACACCCGGTTTACGAATGTCATCAATGGACTCAAAGCTCTTGGTAAAGATTTTACTAACTTTGAACTAGTAACTAAAATCTTAAGATCCCTCCCTAAAAGTTGGGATCCAAAAGTTACAACCATTCAAGAGGCCAAAGACATTAAAACATTCCCTCTTGAAGAACTCATTGGGTCTCTAATGACCTACGAAATGACATGTCAAGCTCATGACGAGCTCGAGAACCCCCTTCCAAAGAATAGGAAGGATATGACACTCAAATCACAAGAAGACCACTTGAAAGGAACATCAAGTGATGAGGACAGTGACAATGACATTGCACTTTTGACTCAAAAATTTAAAAAATATTTAAGGAAGAACAAATTTAAAAATAATACAAAAAATAAATTTGGACAAAAGAAGGACCAAGTAATTTGCTATGAATGCAAAAAATCGGGACACTACAAGAACGATTGTCCTCAAGCCAACAAGAGAACATCGAAGAAGAAGGCGCTCAAAGCAACGTGGGATGATTCAAGTGAGTCCGAAGAAGAGGAGTCCAACACCGAGCAAGTTGCTCATTACGCCCTAATGGCCATCGGAGAAGAGGTAACGGATTTAATTGATGCATATTTACCTTATCATGAATTATTAAATGCTTTCCATGAGTTATTTGATGAATGTAAGACAATTAGTAGAAAATATAATTTGCTAAAAAAGGAGCATGATAGTCTCACTTGTGATATCGATAAATTAAAAACTGAATATCATGATAGTTTAGCTCCATGTATAAAATGCCATGATCTAGAATCTCTCCAAAAGGAGAACTTGCTACTTAAGGACACCTTGAAGAAATTCGAGGTTGGTAGCAAATCTTTAAACATGATCCTTACAAATAAGGGTCACATTCCTAAAAGAAGTGGAATCGGATTTGTGAGAAGTCCTCACCAAAATCCAACAACCTTCATTAAAGGCCCTGTCTTACATGTTCGGCACCAAAGCCATTGCAACTTTTGTTGCAAATATGGACATAAAACTTATAAATGTCCATTCAAGAAAATAAGTCCGAACAAACTAATTTAGGTTCCTAAAGGAACCATGATCAATTCTATGCAATATGATGAACAAGTTTTTAAGGCACCCAAAAGAAAATGGGTACCTAAAAATAATCCCTTCTTGTAGAAACATACACCATCACAAGCTAGGAGCAAGAGATGGTATCTAGATAGTGGATGCTCAAGACATATGACTGGAGATCTATCTCATTTCTCTATGCTCACTAGCAAAGAAGAAGGGTACGTCACCTTCGGAGACAACAACTAAGGGAAAATCATTGGCAAGGGAACCATAGGTAACAAATTAAAATTTTCTATTGATGATGTCTTACTAGTTGATGGATTGAAACATAATCTCTTGAGTGTTAGTCAATTATGCGATAAAGGTTATATCGTTAGATTTGAATCAAATGTATGTATTATTGAAAAACCAAACCATAACATGACTATGATTGCATTAAAATAAAATAATGTCTACACCATCAACCTTGATGAACTAAGTAATGAAATGTGCTTCTCTGCTTTAAATGATGATGCTTGGCTTTGGCATAGGAGACTAGGCCATGCAAGCATGAAACTAATATCTAAGATCTCATCTAGAGAATTAGTGTGAGGAATTCCAAATATAAAGTTTATTAAGGACAAAGTATGCGATGCATGTCAACTAGGTAAATAAATAAAAACTAGTTTCAAATCAGAAACTCAAATTAGCACCACTAGACCATTACAATTGATTCATTTGGACTTATTTGGACCAATTGATACGACAAGTCTAGGAGGAAGCAAATATGCATTTGTAATTGTGGATGACTATACTAGATACACTTGGACCTATTTCTTAGCTCACAAAAGTGATTGCTTCAAGTGTTTCTCTAGATTTTATAAACTCACTCAAAACGAAAAAAGTTTCATGATTTCATCAATTCGGAGTGATCACGGTGGCGAATTTTAAAACTGTGACTTTCAAAATTTTTGTGAAGTTAATGGATACAATCACAACTTCTCTACTCCGAGGAATCCCCAACAAAATGGAGTAGTTGAAAGAAAAAATAGAAACCTACAAGAAATGGCAAGAACTATGTTAAATGAACATAGTTTACCAAAGTGTTTTTGGGCCGAAGCCGTTAATACGGCTTGCTACATCATGAATAGAGTCCTAATAAGACCATTCTTATCAAAAACTCCCTATGAATTATGGAATAACAAAAAACCAAATATTTCCTATTTTAAAGTTTTCGGTTGTAAATGCTTTATTTTAAATGAAAGGGATGCCTTAGGAAAATTTGATGCTAATTCCGATGAGGGCATCTTTCTCGGTTACTCTTCCGTTTCTAAGGCTTTTCGGGTTTATAACAAAAGAACCTTAGTAATAGAAGAGTCTATTCATGTAGTTTTTAATGAAGTTTCAAATTTAAAGAAAAATGATTTTGATGATGATCTTGGTTTTGATAATTTGAATTTAAATGAACCCCCTCCTCAAAATAGCAACTTGGATGCACCTTCTTCCGAAATTTCCTTACCTAAGGAATGGAAGTATATAGATGCTCATTCAAAGGAGCTAATTATAGGGGATACATCAAAAGGGGTTCAAACTCGTTCCTCTTTCAAGAATTTTTGTGCCAACGTCGTCTTCCTTTCTCAAATCAAACCAAAATGCATTGACGAGGCCATAAAAGATGATTTTTGGGTTATCGCAATGCAAGAGGAATTGAATCAATTTGAGAGGAATAAGGTATGGAAGCTTGTTCCTAGACCTAGTGACCATTTAGTCATTGGTACTAAATGGGTCTTTTGAAACAAGCAAGACAAAAATGGTATCGTGGTTAGAAATAAGGCTAGATTAGTGGCCAAAGGTTTCAACCAAGAAGAAGGTATCGATTACGAAGAAACCTTCGCTCCCGTGGCTCGATTAGAAGCCATAAGGATGCTCCTTGCCTATGCTAGTAGTAATAATTTTAAACTATTTCAAATGGATGTCAAAAGTGCCTTCTTGAATGGTTTTATTTCCAAAGAAGTATATGTCGAACAACCTCCTGGATTTGAAAATTTTCTTCTTCCTAATCATGTATTCAAATTGACTAAGGCTCTCTATGGCTTGAAACAAGCTCCTAGAGCTTGGTATGAAAGGCTTAGTTCCTTTCTTATTTTAAATAATTTTACCAAAGGCAAGGTTGATACTACATTGTTTATTAAACATTTTGAAAATAATTTTCTTATTGTGTAAATTTATGTTGACGATATTATTTTTGGCTCTTCAGATGAATCACTATGTGAATCATTTGCCAAATGTATGAGTCATGAATTTGAAATGAGTTTAATGGGTGAATTAACCTTCTTTTTAGGATTACAAATTAAACAACTTAGGGATGGTATATTTCTTAACCAATCTAAATATACATTAGAATTGTTAAAACAATTTAACATGGATAATTCAAAAGCAATAAACACCCCTATGAGTACTGTGACTAAGTTAGATATGGATGAAAATAGTGAAAATTTCGATCAAAAAACATATAGGGGAATGATAGGTAGTCTACTCTACCTTACCACAACTAGACCGGATATTATGTTTAGTGTAGGACTTTGCGCTAGGTTTCAATCAAATCCTAAAATATCTCATCTTAAAAGTATTAAAAGAATATTTAGGTATCTTAAAGGAACTCCAAATCTAGGACTGTGGTATCCAAAATCTGAAAAAATCGATTTAATAGCTTATGCAGATGCTGATTTTGGCGGATGCAGGATAGATAGAAAAAGTACATCCGGAACATGCTAATTTTTAGGACATGCACTTGTTTCTTGGACTTCCAAGAAACAAAATTCAGTTGCACTATCTACGGCGGAAGCCGAATACATTGCTGCAAGTGCATGCTGTGCACAAGTTGTTTGGATGAAAAATACATTAGAAGACTATGGAATTCACTTTAAAAACATTCCCATAAAATGTGATAATACTGGTGCCATATGTCTTACTAAAAATCCAATTCAGCACTCTAAAACTAAACACATCGACGTTAGGCATCATTTCATACGTGATCATGTCCTTAACAATGATGTTGTTCTAGAATTCATTGACACAAAGCATCAATTAGCAGATATATTTACAAAAGCCTTGAATGAAGACCAATTTGAATTCATTAGAAGGGAATTAGGTATGTTAAATTGTCCCTAAACAATAAACTTGTTTGAATGGATTTTCTGTAAAGTTTTTCATTCTCTCTCCGTTCCTCGGTGAACTGATCCTTCTCTTTCGATTCTAATGACATGTTAAATTTTCTTATCCTATCTTGAGTCAAACACCGCTCCAATCTGATCAAGATTAATGATTTTATGATATTTTGAATCTCGAAATTGATTTTGATGGCTTGATTATGAGTTTCAAGTTGACGAATTGAATTTGAATGAATTTGTATTCGAATTATGATCTTGACTTATTGGAGTTACTACTTGAAACATTTTTTGTCTTATCCCAATCTCTTCCTTGTACATCTACAACTTTTGTTACTTATAGAACGAAGAGATTTGATAATATGGATGAATGCTGAATTTTCATTTAAGATGAACTCTGCGTAAATATTTTAGCATACTTAATTTTGAATGATAAAATCTTTGTATGACAAACTATGTGCTTCAAGTCTCATTCCCTTTTTGTTGATGACAAAGGGGGAGAAAAGTGATGACTTGTATCATTTTAATAGCATGACTTATATGAATTGCTAAAGCTTTTCAAAATCTTTGAGAATATGCCTTGCAAAATCTTTGAGAATATCGCAAGATCGATTGATCATATTGAAAGCATGTCTAACATGTATATCATGAAATTCATGTTGAAAATCTTTATCTCATGTCGTAGTAAAATTTGTCTCTTATCTTTCGACTTGAAAAGGATTTTCATCGAAGTTTTGCATTTACATTATGCTTAATGAGAATAACGATAAGTTCTACGGTTAGAACTTATCGGTTTATGCTATAATTCAATGGGATGGAATTCAAGTGTTTTTATCTTCTCATAATATGGCATATAGATAGGGGGAGTTATGTTTAACTCCGTCATCAATTGATTGTCATCATCAAAAAGGGGGAGATTGTTGAATCTCGGATTTTGATGATAAAATCAATTGATGGGTTAATTGATCTAATCCATATTATTGAGTTAAGTGTGCAAGATTAACTACGATAACCAGAAAACACAAAGCAAGGATACCGTAGTCAAGTTCGATGGATGTTTAAGAGTCCGAAGAATCGTCGGAGATGCTGTCGGAACCAACCGAGAAGAAATCGGAAACCTGTCGGAATTTTCAAAAGTTCGCCGAAGAGATCGTCGGAGGTTCATGGAGATCACCGAGAAGGCTCGGCTACTCATTAAAGTCATCACAAGTTCGGGATTGCTGGGAGCCCGTCGGAAGAAGTTCGTCGGAAAGCTCATTGGAACAAAACTCTACGTTCGCGGTTGAAAAATTGCTTAGGATATGTTTTGTTATGTAGTTCACTTGTAATTAGGATTAAGATTAAGAGATAATCCTATATCCTGGTTAGGGGCCAACTGGGCCAAAAATTAGACTTGGTTTGGGCAAAATTTGAAGCACAAACAAGTGAACCAAAGGGTCTGGCGGTGGCACTGCCACACTGGGCAGTTGCACCGCCCAGCACTGTCAGCGTCTGACACTGATAGGCGGTGGCACCGCCACTGACAGGCCTTGGCACCGCCAGCATCGGGAACCCAACGAGAATTCAAATTTGGGCTACCGCCCAACACTGTCAGCGTCTGACACTGACAAGCGGTGGCACCGCCACTGACAGGCGGTGGCACCGCCAGCATCGGGAACCCAACGAGAATTCAAATTTGGAGCCCAAATTTGAATCCTCTTGAGGCCCATAAATACCCCTCAAATCTCAGCTGAGATCACAACTTTTTGAGCAGCAATTTTTTAAGAGAAAGGCCTTAGAAAAGTCTTAGCTAGTCTTGTTTTCAATTTGCTAGTGTTCACCTCCTTCTTTCTTGCTGAAAATCTATAAGACAGTGAACCGCTTGTAAAAGAGTTGTAAGAGGGGTATTCACCCTTCCCTTTCAAGAGATTTGCTAGTGGAAGGTGGGAGCCTCATCGAAGAGGGGCCTCGCAAGTGGATGTAGGTCACTTGACCGAACCACTTCAAAAACGGCGTAATTTCTGGTTTGCATTTCATTACTGCTATTTACATTACTGCAAACCTTCTTACTTGCTTTATTTCATCATTACCTTTGCTGCACAACTTTGCGAATACGCTTTCAAGTTAAGGACTTCCGATTCCGATTTTTATCATACGAAAGATTTGTTGAAACCAACGTTTTAATCCGCTGCACTAATTCACCCCCCCCCCCTCTTAGTGCCGCTCCGATCCTAACACCATTTAGTACCAATTACTAAATGGTCACTAGGTCTAAAAACAAGCTTCCATACCTCATTTCTCTCAAATTGATTTAATTTCTCATGCATTGCAAAGACCCATGAATCGTCTATTAAGGCTTTGTCAATGCATTTAGGTACAATTTAAGATAAGAAGGCTGCATTAGCATAAAAAAATTTAAATGAAGAACGAGTTTGAATATCTTTTGATGTATCTCTAATGATTAGCTCCTTAGGATGAGTATCGGTTTTGAATGAGAGAAAGACATGAGGAATCCTCTTTTCGACTCTGACTCTCCTACTCCAATTGTTCCTTTTCTTTCTGTTACTTCGAAAGTAGCTGCTTCAACTTCAGCCATGCGAATTTTTGATATTCCTTTTTATTTCTCATCAAACGAATGGCATCTTCTTCTAGAAATCCTATATACTTCCAATCCTTAGGTAAGGATTCTTTGGAAGAAGATGCATCCAAGTTACTAGGTGTTGGGCTGATGGCCCATATTCAGCCCATGTGGGCTTTATCAGCCCACAGCTCACACCCCCTCTTAACCTAACCCTAATTAAGATTAGGGGGGTGTGGTGGCTGTGTTTTAGAGGCAGATTAAAGCTATAAAAAGGCAACAACGAGGCAGATCTTAGTAGCCACGAGATTCCAAAGAGAAGAAGGAGAACAAGGCAGAAAAGGAAGAGAAAGAAAGGGAAGAAGACAAGGACAACGCAGAGAGACTGTTCACAATCATCTAGCAGTGTTCTCATCTCAGGTTAGATCAAATCTACAGTAGTCTCTTGCTGTGATTACTTGGGAGGTTTTAGATATTGTGGGCAGTAACGTGATCCTTGTATCCCAGTTATTCTCTTGTGGTTGTTGCTTGGGTTTTGGGCAAGAGATTGAGATTTGTATATTCATTATTCTCATAGTGAATTATCTCTAGTTTGCCCCGTGGTTTTTACCCTTCACATTGAAGGGGTTTTCCACGTATATCTTGGTGTTCTGTTTGATTGTGTTTCCATTTTATTCCGCTGCGTATTTTGGTCTTCTAGTATTTGTTCCTATACAAAGGTTATTCCTGTCTATATCCCCATCACTAGGGAGAGGAGAGTTTTCATTCAAATTTAAAGCATCAAAATCATCATCAAAATTATTTTTCTTAAATTTAGGAAGCTCATTAAAAACAACATGAATAGATTCCTCTATAACCAAAGTTCTTTTATTAAAAATATGAAAAGCTTTAGACATAGAGGAATAACTAAGAAAATGCCTTCATTGGATTTTGCATCAAATTTTTCTAAGGCATCTTTTTTATTAAAATAAAATATTTACAACCGACAACTTTAAAATATGAAATATTGGGTCTTTTGTTATTCCATAATTCATAGGGAGTTTTAGAAAGTAATGGTCTTATGAGAACCTTGTTTATGACATAGCATGTTATATTAATGGCTTCGGCCCAAAAATATTTAGGTAAGCTATATTCATTATGTTAAATATTGGATTTTGATGATGAAACCAATTAATGTATTTATGATATGATCTGTGTTTTGAGTGATGTAGCAAGCTTCGATCAGGGAGAGATAATTAAAAGCAGGAAAAATTATGTTGGGCCGTAGTGGAACATGTCAAAAGATTAGACGTCGAGCCAAAGGATCGGTTGATGTATTGACAAAAGGTCTCGGGCCATGGGATTAGGCATCGAGCTAAGAAGAGTGAAAATTACATTAAGGAAATCAGAGTTACAAAGATTAACTGACCAATTGGGCAATAGGCCACAAGAGAGGATGATGCATCGAAGAATCGGACGAGGCATTGATGAACCAATGATATACCAGACAATATTTGATTAACTTTATAATAATTGTCTAGATCGAAGTAGGTTTTAGGCATAATTGGGTTAGAATTAGGCCAACTCAATTAGGGTCCAATTAGGCCCAAGTTTGGGCTATGTTGGGCCAAGTGAAAGACCCAAATAATGACCTAACAAATGGAAACATCGGTGGCACAATCTCTGAGATTGTGTCAGGTAGTGGTACTATCAGTCTAGGTGGTGGTACTGCCCAAACTCAATCTCTGAGATTGTCAGGCAATGGTACCACCCAAATATAGTCTCCCAAGCATTTGTACCACCAGACTAGGCTATGGTACTACCTAGTGTTAGTGCTATAAGCGATGGTACCGCCCAAAAAAGGTGGTGGTATTGCTAGTACCCCCCAAAACAAGGATGAGATACTTTTATGCTCTAAGTTTGATCCACTTGAGGCCTATAAATTTCTCTTTCATCCCTGGTTAACACATATAATAATTGAGAGCAAAAAAAGGAATAAAACGCTATTGTAATCTTGTGAGAACTCCTCTCAAACTCTAAAGTATTAGTGAAGTTTAAGGGATGAGGTAATGGGGGTGTAAAGGATCTCTCCTAAGTCTGTCAAAAGGAGAATAGAGTTGTAAGAAGGTGGTTGGTCTTCACCTATTGAAGGAACTGCTAGTGGATGTCGGTGGCCTCGACAGAAGAGGAATCGGGAGTGGATGTAGGTCACGATGACCGAACCACTATAAATTTCGATGTGTTCTTTCCTTACTATTTATTCTATTTACTGCATTGCAAACTATCCAATCCCCTCTTCTCTATTCACTTACAAACTTATATGAGTCATACAAATGGTTTTCATTGAAATCAATTTTTATTATACAAAGATTTTCAAAACCGACGTTTTTATCCACCACACTAATTTACCCTCCCTCTTAGTGCCACTCTTAATCTTAACATATTGTATCAGAACCATATTTTTTTCTCATTTGATTTAATAAATATGAAAAAGGACTCTTTTCAGATTTTAAGAGGGACTTTCTATCATTCATCCTCCTATGTTCAATGGGATAGACTAAACATATTGGAAAACTTGAATAAGAGTTTTATTACTTTCCATTAATTTAAATTTATAGAATATTATCGAAAATAGATTTTGAAAGTCTTCTCTTCCAATGAATGATTGGAATGATTTGGAGAAGAAGACTTTCTATTTGGAACGCTAAAGCTATGAATGCTTTTTTTTATGCTTTGAATAAAACTAAATTTAATCGAGTTTCTATTAGCAAAATGGATTTTGACATTTGGCATACACTTGAAATCACACATATACTTGAAATCACATATGAAGGCACTAGTAAACTTAAAGATTCGAAAATCAATTTTTTGATGCATGATTTTGAATTATTTCATATGGAACCAAGTAAGACCATTAGAGACATGTACACCTAGTTTATGGATATCATCAATAGTCTAAAAGCGCTTGGTAAAAGATTTCTAACTTTAAACTTATTAACAAAATATTGAGATCCCTTTTAAAAAGTTGGGATCCTAAAGTAGCAGTTATTCAAGAGTCTAAGGATTTGAACTATTTTCCACTTGAGGAACTTATCGGAACTTTAATGACCTATAAAATGAGTTGTATAGTATAAAACAAACATAAGAATAACTTTTCAAAGAATAAAAAGAATTTAACACTTCAAACAATATAATACCACTTGAGTGATAACTTATGTGATGATGATAACGATGGTAAGACCATAGAGTCTTATCATAAAAGAAGGAAGACAAAAGGGATGATCACTTCGAGGGGATCAGCCTCCTTGATCACTTCGAGGGGATTAGCCTCCTAGGGTTTGTCTATAGACAGGAATAACATTTCATTGATTAATTGATTGTCGAAAAGAAAGGGTTACATCACTATTTATAGAGTTCCACCTAGAGTCTACCAAGACTTAGACTCTTAATAATAAATAAATATTAAATAAAACTCTTCCCAACTCGAACTAAACTAAACAAACTCAATAAAAAATATTCAAAATATCCTAAAATAAAACGGTCCTAACAATTCCTCCCTCTTCAAATCAGCCTTGTCCTCAAGGCTGAGCAGCATCAAACTCGAGGAGCTTCTCTTTTAGCACTTCAGTTATAGGCTATCTGCAATGCATCACAACCCATTGATCATGTAAGAATGGTCTCCACTTTTTGATAGTGTAAGCAATATATCTGTCTTTCAGTGTAGTAATTATTGCAAGAAACTCTTGGCCCTATATAATCAAATTTATCTTTCAATATTTGCTATCATAAGTTAAAATCCATCCATCAGCGATCTTTATTTCGAATATGTCATAGCCTTCAATGTGGTGGGCCAATCGGTCAACAGTCTCACTGTTCATAAAATTATTAATGCTACCAGTATCAATCAAAACTATAACATGTTGATGTTCTAGAGTTACGCTAACTTTCATAGTTTACGGGTTAGAGTAGCCAGTTAATGCATGCATTATATGTATGATAGATCCAATATCTTCATTAGAATCTATACCTTCATGATTGGAGTCCACATTCTTAGCTTCTAGTTCCTCTCCAATTGGTTCAACCATCAAAAGTTGCTCTTGTTTACATCGATGCTCCATACTCCACTTTTCATCATAGTACAAATCTTTTGCTGATCTTTCCTTGAGTTCTTCTTGGGTTAGTCTTCTGGTGTTAGAGTTTTAGTAGGGAATAGATAGGGTGGGTAGCTTGCTGATCATCTGGTTGTTGTCACTTCTGTTTCCATGATTTTCCTGCTAATTTTTTTCTCATGTAGATATGTGAATGAGATCGCAGCTATCAGAGTGTGGGGTTGACGAGCCTTAACTTCACACTGGATATCTGGATTAAGTCCTTCAATAAATGTTCTCACTAATTATCATTCAGACCAATCTCTGGCTTGATTTGACAATCGTTCAAATCTGCTCTGATATTTTAACATTGTAGAAATCTGATAAATTTTGACGAGCTGCCCATCATTTTGAAATTTGCTAAGGCTCTCTAGTAGGCTCTTTTTGAAATCATTAAGTGTTTCTTGCAACCGGTTCTCAATTCTGATTTCCAATGCTTCCATTTGTGCTTGCACTGAGGTATCGGTAGCCATTGTATAAGACTACAAATATATAATCCCCAGTTCTTGTTTCTGATGTCTGGTTAAGGGCATCAATACTATCGATGTAAGCGAGATGGGTCGCGGTCGTCGTTTCCTAGCCAACGGACCACTCCATCGACGCTTATACCGTTGGCGATGCTGCCCTAGCCACACCTCCATCGTACCGCCCTCTTGGGTTGCAGCTATAGTTGCTCGACCATCCCTCCTCATGGCGATCAAAACAATGCAACCACGACCACGGCAGCCACCGCCATTTCCTCAACCGCATGTGATCCCTCGGCGTCACTAGTGCCTCCTTCCATAGTGCGATATAGATAGAGTAATGATGCCTTCCATCCGTGCCATCGCAACCATCGCAGCGACAAGCCCTTGGTAGCGCTGCCCTAGCTACACCACCATCACTTCCTCCTAGCCCTTCCGGCCAACTCCTTCTGTGGTGCGACAAAAATAGACACACAGCAACCACCACCGTACTATCACTAACTTAGCTAGTTTTGCCTAAGTCGTGTAGCACCTTTGCGTGTCCGTCCGTAAAGGTCAACCTCCTATGGTCCCTTAGGACCTAGAAAAGAGAAAACGGGTTAGAGAAAGTGCCTCACTCGCGATCTACAAGCAAACATTACATAAAACACTTCATAACCAATGCAAATTACAAATAGACTTTACAAGCTCTGAACAGTTGAACAACAAAGGGTCAAAATGGTCCACTATAAATCGAATATCTCTCACAAGTGTCCACATGACATAACCTTTATTTACAAGCCTAAAACAACCACCAAACCCAACTAAAATGTGGTTGTTAAGCCTTCGACTGTCCCACTACATGTTGTGCAAAGCATGAACAAACCAAAATATACAGACATATATAAGCATTCCATTAAACATACTGTTTTAAATTTTTTTCATGACATTCTACCCCACTTATTTCTTCGATGTTCTCATTGAAGCCTTTGTCAACACTATAACTCATTGCCTTTGCTGAGTCTTCAATCTTCTGCTCCAGCTACAATGCGCCTCTTGGCTCTCAACTACGCTATACTACTGTTGTTGAGTAGTCGAACTTTTGATCTACCATGCTGCTTCAACTTGCTAATAACTCTGATTCTAGTGTGGTGTTAGCTAAGTTGTGTTGATCCCTATTGGTTCCTGCGGATCCTCCAAATAAAGAAAAAGATAATCCTTACTATGCGCAAGTCTCTCAAATGCCTTATGTTGATTGAATTTGGTGGATGCTTGTTAGAGCTATAATGAGCATTGTCTCGTAAACTTTTGAAGTTTTGGGCCCTTCCTCCACAAAATTTGCTAATTGACTCTTCTTTCACATAGTTGTCACTTCCAAGTAGATTCGCATCACTTTCACTTTCGATTGGCATTCTATTGGGAAATGAAATGGATAATCTACTTTCAGTAGTACTAATCACCATTGGTGAGGATTTGACAACTATTGTCTTCAATTATCTTCGAAGGGTCTTTGAACCTATGCAAAGCTCCTCTACTGGATAGATAAGTGAATTGGGGTACTCGGTTTCACCTATTCTCTTAGGAGTAGAGAAGGTAAAGGTTATTTGACTTCACCCCCCTCCTCGAGGGTTGTACTCCATGCACCGAGCTGGTTACTAACCTTCGCCTGCTCTTTGCTCATACTTCTGAAGCAATCGAAGTGTTTGCACTCCTTATGTTGAGTTAGCTACTATGATTCACCTTCTCAATGCCATCGAACTTCTGAAATGCAGGAAGTTTTCACCCCAACTTGGAGTAAGTCTCTAATAGTTTTGGTCGCCTTTGGGATTGTATTGTATTCTCTATCAACCCTGCTGCCTACTCTACTGAGTAGCAAAGGTACAACACCACATACTATCTGCTTCGTTCCTTGGTCATGCACTCTTACACGACCTGAAGTCCTTCACTCTTAGCTATCTTGATGAGAAGTTCGTTGACATCGGTCTTACGAAGTTCCTTGGCCTATGCCATTCATCCTTATCTTGGTACTTGGAGTTTGCCTCTACATACTCTACCTCCTCGGCCCCTTTCATGACTAAGTGCTCTCCCTTCATGAGACCAAGGGATCGATGACTTCACGAAAATCCTGCCTCTATGGTACCATGGCGCTATCATGCCCATGGCCCTACTATCCATCGCCTCGCATCTGCATCCCTTTTCTTCATAATCAGTAGATATGTCTCTGTGGCACTCCTCCGAGTCCACCTCCATTCTAACCGATACTTGGTTTTGGGTAGCTAAGTCTCTCTAGACTCATCTTCGCTTCCTCGCCTCTTTCGACCCCCTACTTCAATACATCTATGTACTCCAAGCAGCTCCTTTGGTTGATGGAAAGACAGACTACAACTCCTATGTATGGCCTCTGCCATCATATTATAGTGTTTGCACCGATTCTATTCTCCTTAGCTTCCTTGGTAGTAACGTTTGCCTATTTGACCTTATCCTCTAACTTGTTGGGCTCCCTTAAGCGAATAGGAGCTCTGGAGCAGTCCAACTCTCCAACTACTCTGATCCTACCTCTCCATGATCAATTCCCTCCCATGGGACTCAATAGTACTTGGATTCGAACTTTTCCCTTGGTGGTACACAACCCTCATATGCTGTTGACCAATGCTTTCATCCGATACAAAATTTGATGCATGCATAGAAGACCTACCTCTATGGTACTATGACTTTCACTCCTTGAATCCATAGTCCTTCTTGTCATCGTGTTATTCACCGAAGTGGAGCTCTCGATCATGCCTCTATATGATATAGTCCCTTATGAGACTATATTCATGTGTATCGCAGAACTGTTCCACCATGATCCGCTGCACTATGTCGCCTCCTGGTAACATCTCTATTGCATTCTAATCCTTGTGGGATGAACTCGGTTTGTGATCCCTCCATGTGTGGCCTTTGCCAACACATCACTAGGCCTCTTTCACCTTCAATTGTGTTCGCTCCTTGGGTAATCGACCTTTGTTCCCCTACTCTCGTGTCACACTTAGACAAAGCACCGCTCTAGGATAGTCTGTCACCTAGTAACTCTCGAAATCCACTGACTTTGCTAAAATTAATCCATCATTGTTTGGATCCTGGACCTCTTCCCCTACTAGCACAATCTCTGTTATGCACCACTTCCTTCATGGCAACTTGAATGGCAACATTGTGGTATATTCTTCAATTGTATCCGCCTTCGCATCCTCTTGCCTCATGCTAAGGCCTTCTGAACCTAACTTTGCCTCTGTAAGTTGAGTCTCTTTAGTTCCTCCATCAAATGCTTCTTCGAGATAAGGTGCATGTGTCTAGAAGCTCCCTTCATCTTTAGCACCATGTAAGATGAGTCCGCTCTATCAGAATGAAGGACCCATAGAATGACATGATCCCGCTCTTACCTTTATAAGAGTTCATATCCTTGACCTCTGTCCAAGGAAAGCTTTGTGCCTCTGCTCCATGTTCCATCTTCTATGCTAGCTCCATTCATACAGCTTGGGTACTTCGCTAAGTTACACCCAAGTTGCTCCACTCCTCGTTTAACATTGAGTTGATGGTGGCTCTCGTGCCCACCATTCCATGGGTCAGCCCTCCATTGAGTTCGATCACCATTTTGACTCCAAGTGTGCCTGCCTTTGTGTTGCTTTGGGTCGCTCCCCCACTTGATCTCGCAATGCATCCACCAATGCATTCTCTCAAGCGAGATCATGTGATGACTTCTCGCTGCTCACTCAGTCCATTGAGCTTCATGGAGTTGTTTTTGAGGTACTCCTCCTCAACATGTGTGGTCTATTGCACTTGATTCTCCCTCTAGAGAGCCGGGACTTATTCCTCATATATATCTATCCCATTGGAGTAACATCTCTCTTCATTTCCTTTCCTCTGAAAGTTTCGGAGACCACTATCCCCTTGGACTACTCCGACTTACTGAACAAATTATGCATTATTCTGCCTCCTGCAAATGCACTTGCTAGATTGCGACTCCACGTTAATACAACCCCTGCTGCATCACTCAAGGCCTAACAATAAGTTGAACTCGCTGTACACTTTAGCCTCCTATAGACATATTCTTCTCATGCCGAAGAGAAAGTTTCAATGCTCCATGGGGCTGAGTTTCGATCGCATTGGGATGGCCGTGAACATTCCATCGTCTGCATACAAGCCCTTACATGAGTACAAAATTCTTCGAGTTAGCAATTCTCCTCACCTCTGTGAGCTTTGCATAACTCTTTCGGTCACTGAGCAACCCATTCTACCTTGTATGGTCTCATCCTTTACCAAGCGCCTCGCTTGCCTTGAGCACCATTAAGTATAGTTGTTAACATCAAGCTATAGCTCGAACTCAGCCATCCTAATCTTTATGCGCTATGCATTCTTCCAAGCTTGCTTGTTCTCGTAGTGCCTCTTACATGAAGGGTTGGTCATTCTTCTGAATGCCAATCTCATATGCCCGCTCCTCCGAGCAACTCTTTTTCCCTACATCTCCATGCCCGTTTTCCCCCAAATGGTCGTGCATGCTGACTGCCCTCAATGTAGCCCCGCTAGGTCTCCCATGTTTGTATGCCAAGTATTTCTATGAGTGCTTGTCCCATTCTGATACCATTTATCATTGACTTAACTGGTTTTGCCTAAGTTATACGACAACCTTGCGTATCCATTCGTAAAGGTCAGCCTCCCTGAAACATCCCATGGTCCCTTAGGACCTACAAAAGAGAAAACGAATTAGAAAAAAACTCCTTACTCGGGATCCATAAGCAAACATTATAGAAAACACTTTGTAGCCAATGTAAATTACAAACACACTTTACAAGCTCTAAACGATTGCACAACAAAGGGTCAAAATGGTCCACTATAAGCTAAATATTGTTAGGATCGGAGTGGCACTAAGACGGGGGGGGGGTGAATTAGTGCAGCAGTAAAATGACATTGGTTTAAAAACTTTCGTACGATAAAAACCAATATCGATGAAAATCGATTTGGAAGCTTGATAACTTAGAAGTGTATAGAAGCATAGTGACTAAGTAAAGAAGTTTGCAATATGTAAATAGCAAGATTAGGATGCAAACCAGAGAACACAGTAGTTTTAAAGTGGTTCGGTCAAAATGACCTACATCCACTTGCGAAGCCTTCTTCGAAGAGGCTCCCAACTTCCACTAGCAAATCTCTTTGAAGGGAAAGGACTAATACCCCTCTTACAACTTTTACAAGTGGTTCACACTCTTATAATTCTTTTTCAACAAGAAGGAGGGAGGTGAACACTCAAGCAATTTGAAAACTAGACTTGCTAAGACTTTGCTAAGACTCTTTTCTCAATCTCTTGCTTCTCAAAGGTCTCAGCTGAGAATAGAGGGATATTTATAGGCCCCAAGAGGATTCAAATTTGGGCTCCAAAAATTTGAATTCTCTTGGGTTTCCGAGGCTGGCAGTGCCACCGCTTATCGGTGGCGGTGCCACCGCCGAACCTCTCGGGTGCTGGGCAGTGCCACCGCTCAGATCTCGGGTTCTGGGCGGTGCCACCGCCTACACTATTTCAACCCACTAGTTGGGCTCCAAACATGGCCCAAACTAATCCGAACTCGGGCCCAATTGGCCCCTACTTGGGTTATAGGATTAATACCTAATCCTAACCCTAATTAACATGCTAACTACGAATTTAAAGACATTTTATAAGCTATTACAAAGTCCGTAAGTCAAGACTTCTTCCGGCGAACTTCCGACGGTCTTCCGATAAACTCTCAGAAACCATTCTGTGGACTCCCGGCAAGCTCCTAGACTTCACGATTTGATCTTGGTGAGTTCCAACGAGCTTCTTCGGCAAGCTCCGATCTTTCTCGGCGAACTCTATGAACTTCCCACGAACCTTCCAGCGAGCTTCCGAAAAACCCTTCGGCAAGCTCCCTACTCATTCTCGGCTAGTTCCGGCAGCGTTCCCGACGAACCTTCGGACTTCCGTCGAACTCTTGAACTCCCAACAAATCCTTCGTGCTTGACTTCGCACTTTGTTTCGCTTTATGTCTTCATCGTTAGCATAGTTAATCCTGCACATGCAAGCCAAAACTCTACTCTGATCTAGACAGTTATTACAACGCGAATTGACATTATGTTGCCCGGCACGTCATTGGTTGGCGCTTCGTCTGATTCTTCAGCGTATCATCCTCTCTTGCGGCTTGTTGCCCAATCGGTGGTTGACCTCCGCAACCCCGATATCCTTAGCGCAATTCCGCTCTCCTTGGCCCGATGCCCGACGTCCGAAGCCTTCTGCCATCCAATATCCTGACGTGATCTCCTCCGGCGCAACGTCAATTCCTCCTGCGTCAAATGTCTAATCCTGATCAAGTAGACCTGCATCACTCAAAATGCTTTTAAACATCTAAACACAATCAATTAGTTTCATCATCAAAATCCAAGATTCAACAAATATCTCTCACAAGTGTCTATATGACAACCTTGATTTACAAGCCTAAAACGACCACCAAACACAACTAAAATGGAGTTGTTAAGCCTTCAACCGTCCTTCTACATGTTTTGCAAAGCATGAACAAACCAAAAGACATGGACATACATAAACATTATATCAAACATCCTATTTAGAATTTTATCTGTGATACACGCAGCAACAAAAATAGTGGCACCCTCTACTGCCGCAGTCGTCGATTGCAACCACCGCCGCTGCTGATCCCGGCCAACGTCTCCTAGCTGTGACCCTTGTTGCCTCCTTCTCCATCACCACTTGCCTCCTCACTACCTGCATCTCACTCAAGTGAGTAGGGTCGTAACCGTTGTTTCCTAGCTAGCAAACCACCCATTGCTGCTTCTACTATCGGCAAGGCTGCCCTAATCACACCGCCATCACTACCTTCTCGTGGTTGCAGCTTCAGCCGCATGATCTATTGGCATCGTTGTTTCTATGGTGCGATAGAAACAGAGCAGCCGCCGATCCCTCTATTGTTGTAGGCGCCGGTTGCCTCCACTGCCGCCGCTGCTTCACGGCCACTTCAATGCCACCCCCCTCCTTAGTTGCAAAGGAGGTGGACGCTGAGGGCAGTGCTGTGGTCACTGTATTGGAGGAAGAGTTGTTGCTCTATTTCTGTCGTTGTGTGTGGTGAGATCATCGGGGGCTAGAAGGTGACTGCGTCGATGTGACTGCAGTTGCTGCGACCCAAGGGGGCGATTGTCGAGCAGCCGGGTTGAGGCTGTGGTGATGGCAACCTGCGGTTGTAGCAAAAGATGCTAAAAACTTGGTTATCTAGATACTTTTCTATGAAGGACTTAAGGGAATGTTAGGATCCTTTTATTTTTCCTTTTATTTTTTGTGCTTTAATTTTATTTTCTGCATATTTATTTTCTACATATTTATTAAGTCTATTTAGTTTAGCTAAAGTCGGAACTCTATAAAGAGGGATGTAACTACTTCTTTTCAGTTATCTATGAAAAATACTATTGTTTTTTGACAAACCCTAGGAGGCCGATCCCCTCGAAGTGATCAAGGAGGGCCAATCCCCTCGAAGCGATCAAGGAGGCCGATCCCCTCGAAGTGATCATCCCCTTTCTCTTCTTCCTTTTTACGATAAGACTTTAGGGTCTTATCATTTGGTATCAGAGCAGCGATCCTTAGCGTTCTCGCTGCAACGTAACTATACAAAAAAAAAAAGGGAAGAAATTGTTGTTACCCCGGCAGCCGCAGAGAAGGGTTCCCTGCTTCCCTTCTTCCCCACCGTCGCCCCTACTCTCCGGCAGGCTGCACTGTCACGGACTTAGCTGATTTTGCCTAAGTCGTGTGGCACCCTTGCGTGTCCGTCCGCAAAGGTCAGCCTCCCCGAAGCCTCCTTTGTCCCTTAGGATCCACAAAAGAGAGAACAGGTTAGAGAAAACGCCTCATTCAGGATCCACAAACAAACATTTTCGAAAACACTTCATAGACAATGCAAATTACAAACATACTTTACAAGCTCTGAATAGTTGCATAATAAAGGGTAAAATGGTCCATTACAGACTGAAAATCTCTCACAAGTGTCCACATGACATAACCTTTATTAACAAGTCTAAAATAGCCACCAAACCCAACTAAAATGGGACTATTAAGCCTTTAACTGTCCCTCTACTTGCTAGGCAAAGTATGAACATACCAAAAGACACGAACATGCATAAGCATTACATCAAACATCCTATTTAGAAGTTTGTCCGTGACATTCTCCCCCCCTTATTCTTTCGACGTCCTCGTCGAAGCCTTTGTCGATACTGCAACTCCTCGCCTTTGCTGAGTCTTCAATCTTTTGCTCCAGCTGCAATGCACCTCTTGGATCCCAACTGCTCTCCGCTACTGTTTTTGAGTAGTAGAACTTTTATTCCGCCATGCTGCTTTAACTCGCCAATGACTTTGACTCTAGTGTGGGGTTGGTTGAGTTGTGTTGATCTCTGTTGGTTCCTGCGGATCCTCCAAATGAAGGAAAAGACCATCCTTACTATGTGCTAGTCTTTCAAATGCTCATGTTACTTGAACTGGGTTGATGCTTATTGGAGCTTTAACGAGCATCATCTCGCAAACTTCTAAAGCTTTTGGGTCCTTCCTCCACAATATTTGCCCATTGACTCATCTTTCACTTAGTTGTCACTTCCAAGTAGGTTCGCATCACTTCCGCTTTCGATTGGCAGTTCATTGGGAAATGAAGCGGACAATCTACTCTCAGTAGCACTGATCACCGTTGGTGAGGAATTGACAACTATTGTCTTCCATTATCTTCAAAGAGTCTTTGAACATGTGCCGAGCTCCTCTGCTGGATAGTTAAGAGAATTGGGGTACTCAGTTTTGCCCATTCTCTTAAGAGTTGAGAAGGCAAAGGTTACTTGACTTCGCCCGCCTCCTCGAGGTTGTACTCCATGCATCGAGCTGGTTACTGGCCTTCGCCTACTCTTTGCTCACACTTGAAGTGTTTGCACTCCTTGCATTGAGTTAGTTACTGTGATTCACCTTCTCAATGCCATCGAACTTCTGGAATGCAGGAAGTTTTTACCCCAACTTGGAGTAATTCTCTAACGGATTTGGTCGCCTCTAGGATTGTACCATCTTCTCCATCAACCCTGCCGCCTACTACCCTGAGTAGCAAAGGTACAACACCGCATACTGTCTGCTTCGTTCCTTGGTCATGCACTCATGCATGACCCGAAGTCATTCACTTTCGACTATCTTGATGAGAAGCTCGTTGACACCGGTTTTACGAAGTTCCTTGGCCTTTGCCCTTCAGCCTTGTCTCGGTACTTGGAATTTGCCTCTGCATGCCTCCACCTCTTCGGCCCCTTTCACGACCAAGCGCTCTCCCTCCATAAGAGCAAGGGATCAATGACTTTCCCGAAAGTCCCGCCTTTACGGTACCATGGCGCTGCCATGCCAATGGCACTACTATCCGTCGCCTCGCATCTGCATCCCTTTTCTTCACAATCAGTAGATATGCCTTTGTGGCACTCCACCGAGTCTACCTCCATTCTAACTGATGCTTGATTTTGGGTAGCTAAGTCTCTCTGGACTCGTCATCGCTTCCTCGCCCCCTTCGACCCCCTACTACTTCGACACCTCTGTGTTCTCCAAGTAGCTCCCTTTGGTCGATGGAAAGACAGACTGCAACTCCCATGCATGGCCTCTATCATCACGTTATAGGGTTTGCACCAATTCTGTTCTCCTTAGCTTCCTTGTTAGCAACATTCGCTTACTAAACCTTGTCCTCTGACTTATTAGGCTCCCTTAAGCGAATATGGGCTTTAGAGTAGTCCAACTCTCCAACTGCTTCAATCATACCTCTGCATGATCAAATCCCTCCCATGGGACTCACTTGTACTTGCATTCAAACTTTACCCTTGGTGGAACACAGCCCCCATATGCTGATGACCAAGGCTTTCATCCGATGCAAAATTCGATGCACGCACGGAAGACCCGCCTCTGCGATACCATGGCCTTCACTCCTTGAATCCATAGCCCTTCTTGCGGTCGTGTTGTTCACCGAAGTGGAGCTTCTAGTAGCTCTCGATCATACCTTCGTATGATCTAGTCCCTCATGGGACAAGCTGTCGTGTGTATCATATTGCCATGAACTATTCCACCATGATCTACTGCACCATGTCGCCTCCTGGTGACATCTCTATTGCATTCTGATCCTTGTGGGATGAACTCGAATTGTGATCCCTCCATATGTGGCCTCTCCCAATACATCGTAGGGTCTCTTCCACCTTCGATTTTATTCGCTTCTTTGGCAATCGACCTTCATCCACCCACTCTTGGGTTACACCTAGATGAAGCACCACTCTAGGACAGTTTGTCGCCTAGTAGCTCCCAAAGTCCCCCGACTTCGCTGCAATTAGTGCACCATTGTCTGGATCCTGAGCCTCTGCCCCTACCAGCACAATCTTCACTACGCACCACTTCCTTTATGTCAACTTGAATGGTAACACTATGGCATATTCTTCAAGAGTACCCGCCTCTGCGTCCTGTTGCCCTGTGCTAAGGCCTTCTGAACCCAACTTTGCCTCCGCAAATTGAGTCACCTTAGTTCCTCCATCAAATGCTTTTTTAAGATAAGGTACATGTGCCCAAAAGCTCCCTTCATCTTTGGCACCATGTAAGATGAGTCCGCTCCGTCAGAATGAATGACCCATGGAACAACATGATCCTGCTCTTGCCTCTGCAAGAGTTCATGTCCTTGACCTCTATCCAAGGAAAGCACTGTGCCTCCGCTCTATGTTTCATCTTCTATGCTGGCTCCCTTCATGCGGCTTGGGTACTTCGCCAAGTTATACCCAAGTTGCTCCGCTCCTCGTTTTTGCATTGAGTTGATGGTGGCCAGCATTCCACCGGTCAGCCCTCCCTTGAGTCCGATCTCCATATCGCTCCAAATGTGCCTTCATTTATGTTGCTTTGGGTCGCTCCCCCACTTGATCTCGCAATGCATCCACCAATGCATTCTCTCGAGCGAGATCATGCGATGACACCTCGCCGCTTGCTCAGTCCATTGAGCTTCGTGGAGTTGTTGTTTGTTGAGGTACTCCTCCTCAATATGTGAGGTCCATCCTATATGATTCTCCCTCTGGAGAGCCGGGACTTATCCCTCCTAGATAACTGTCCCATTGGGGTAACATCTCTCTTTGTTTCGGAGACCACCATTACCTTGGGCTACTCCGATCTACTGAACAAACTGTGCATTGTTCTGCCTCCTGCAAACGCACTTGCTAGATTGCGACTCTACATCAATATAGCCCCTGCTGCACCACTCATGGCCTAGCAACATGCTAAACTCGTTGCACACTTCAGCCTCCTATGGACATATCCTTCACATGCCGAAGAGAAAGTTTCAATGCTCCATGACGCCGAGTTTCGATCGCCTTGGGATGGCCACGAACATTCCATCGTCCGCATATAAGCCCATGCATGAGTACCAAATTCTTCGAGTTACCAATTCCCCTCACCTCTGTGAGTTTTGCATAACTCTTTCGGTCGTTGAGCAACTCATTCCACCTTGCATGGTCTCATCCTTTACCAAGCACCTCGCTTGCCTTGAGCACCAACAAGTATAGTTGTCAACGTTGAGTCGTAGCTCAAACTCAGCCATCCCAACCTTTGTGCGCTCCGCATTCTTCCAAGCTTGCCTGTTCTTGTGGTGCCTCTTGTGCGAAGGGTTGGCCATTCCTCTAAATACCAATCTTAGATGTCCGCTCCGCCAAGCGACTCATTTTCCCTACAACTCTATGCTCGTTTTCCCCTAAATGGTCATGTGTGTACTGACTGCCCTCAACGCAGCCTCGCTAGGTCCCCCACATTTGCATGCTAAGTGTTTCTATGAGTGCTTGTCCCGCTCTGATACCATCTGTCACGGACTTAGCTGGTTTTGCCTAAGTCATGCGGCACCTTTGCGTGTCCGTCCACAAAGGTCAACCTCCTCGAAGCCTCCCTTATCCTTTAGGACCCACAAAAGAGAGAACGGGTTAGAGAAAATGCCTCATTCGGGATCCACAATCAAACATTTCCAAAAACACTTCATAGACAATGCAAATTACAAACAGACTTTACAAGCTCTGAACAGTTGCACAACAAAGGGTAAAATGGTCGATTACAAACCAAAAATCTCTCACAAGTGTCCTCATGACACAACCTTTATGAACAAGCCTAAAACGGCCACCAAACCCAACTAAAATGGGACTATTAAGCCTTCGGCTATCCCTCTACATGCTAGGCAAAATATGAACATACCGAAAGACACGGATATGCATAAGCATTACATCAAACATCCTATTTAGAAGTTTATCCATGATAGTGCCCTATAGCAACCTTTGCTGCCTCCTTCCCACCGCCGGCGTTGCTTCCCGGCCGATCGACCAATGCCGCTACTGCCCCCCCAGCCGGCGACCTCTCCTTCTTGCTTCCCCATCTCGCTCGAGCGAGAAGGACTACTGGCGCCGTCTCCATACCGACGGACCACTCCTTCGTCATTGATACTATCGGTGATGCTGCCCTAACTTCCCTGCCACCATGCCCCCCCCCGAGTCACAGTCGTTGGTTGCCCCCCTCCTCACGGTGACCAAAATAGGGCAACTCATAGCTGCTGCCCTTGTTTCTAGCCGCGCCTCCACTAGCCGTGCCTCCTCCAGCACTCCTCTTCCCCTCCAGTGCCGTCGCCGCCCAGCCGACCCATTATCACTACGGGCCACCATGCAACGACCGCCACTCGCCTCCCAGCCACTGCTCCACCTTGCCCTGCATTCCTTGTAATCGAAATAGAGCACATGCAACTCACCTTGCTACCCCTGTTTCCAACCGCACCACAGTCATGTGGGTCCCCTTGTTGTTGCGAACGTCAGCTGCCGCCACCATCGCTACTACTGCCCAGCTACTGTGTAGATGCCCTTGACTAGACATAAAAAACAAGAACTTGGGATTAACGACTTGCAATCGTACGCAATGGCTGCCGATAACTCAGTGAAGGCACAAATGTAAGCATTGGAAACTAGAATTGAGAGTCGGCTACAAGAAACTCTTCATGATTTCAAAAAGAGTTTGTTGGAGCACTTTAGCGGGTTTCAACAAGATGGAAGCTCTAGTTCTACGTTGAACATATTGAGAGATATAGGAAAAGGGCCCCAGGATGGTGACACACACTACCCACGTATCAGGGTAGAATTTCTACGATGGGAATATGGGGATCCGACCAGTTGGATCTCTAGGGCAGCAAAATTTTTTCGTTTTCATAGAACCCTAGAAGAATCCAAGGTAGAAGTGGCCTCAATTCAGCTCGATGGAGATGCAATCCAGTGGTATGATTGATATGAAACTTGTCATGGAGTTCCTTCATGGGAGCAGTTCAAAAGAGGGCTTCTTGTTCGCTTTGGCCCATCCGAATATGAAAATGTTAATGACCAATTTACCAAAATTCATCAGACTTCTACAGTATTAGAATATCAGAGTAGATTTGAAAGATTATCCAACCAAGCCAGAGATTGGTCAGAACGACAACTTTTGGGTACATTTATTGAAGGGCTTATTCTCGAGATCCGGTGTGAGGTTAAGGCTCATCAATCCCGCACTATGATGGCTACGATTTCATTTGCACGCCTACATGAAGAAAAAATCAGTGTGGAATATCGTCGAAACAGAGGTGCCAATAAACAGGTGATTGGTAGGTAACCTACCTCATCTACTCCTAGTCGAAACCATAACACTAGTAGACTAACCCGAGAAGAACTCAAAGAAAGGTTAGTGAAGGGATTGTGCTGGCATTGTGATGAAAAGTGGAGTAAGGAGCATCGATGCAAACAAGGAAGACTTTTGATGATTGAACCGATCGAGGAGGAACCGGAAGTAGAAGTATCAGATTCCGATCATGAAGAAGTGGAAACCGATGATGATGTTGAAGCCATCACACATACAGTGCATTCATTGGCCGGTTACTCTAATCTACAAACTATGAAATTTGGGGGAACTCTAAAACACCAGTCTGTCACTATCTTGATTGATAAGAGTAGCACTAATAATTTTATAGATAGGAAAGTTGCAGCCCGATTAGCTTACCACATCGAGTGTTGTGACAAATTTGAAGTCAAGGTCGCCAATAGATGAATTTTAACCTGTGACAGCAAGTGCTCAATGATAAAACTAATTTTGCAAGGTCAAGAATTATTTGTGGATTTCTTTTTATTACTCTTGGAAGACTATGAAGTAGTGCTTAGAATTGAATGGCTATCAACCCTAGGTGATGTCTCCTGGAATTTTTCTAAACTAATTATGAAGTTCTATATTAATAGAAGACAGGTAACTCTCAAAGGAAGACGGGGAGGTAAGGTTACAACTATCACTAGCCATCGGATGGAACGGGTCCTTTGGAAGACACACACCGGATTTTTGGTGCAATTGCATAACCTTGAAAAGGAAATGACAATGAACAATTTGGCTGAAAATATTGAATCATTGCTAACAGAGTTTGCGGATATATTTGCAGAGCCACACAGACTTCCACCTCTTAGATGTCATGATCATCGGATCCCACTATTACCCGAGAAGGCACCAACCAATGTCCAACCCTATAGATATCCATATTTTCAAAAGGCAGAGATAGGGAGGATTGTTATAGAGATGCTCAAAATAGGAGTTATATGAGCTAGTGTTAGCCCATATTCCTCCCCAGTCTTACTAGTTAGAAAGAAGGATGGCTCATGGCGAATGTGTGTCGACTATCGAGCACTTAACAACATTACAGTGAAAGATAAATATCCTATTCCAATAGTGGATGAACTATTGGATGAATTGGGAGGAGCTCAGGTCTTTACTAAATTAGACCTACGATCGGGCTATCATCAAATCAGAGTACATGAAAGGGATGTTCAGAAAACTACCTTCAGGACAAATAACAGCCATTATGAGTTTCTGGTAATGCCTTTTGGGTTAACCAATGCACCCTCTACCTTCCAGAGTTTAATGAATGACATATTTCGGGCTCATCTCCATAAGTTTGTTTTGGTTTTCTTTGATGATATTTTAATATACAATCATTCCCTAGAAAGTCATTTATTACATTTACGAATTGTCTTTAATATTCTTCGTGAGCATAGTCTTTTTGTCAAGAAATCCAAGTGCAGTTTTGGACAACCTGAGGTTGAGTACCTCGGCCATGTCATATCTCAAAAGGGTGTTGCAGTTGATCCTTCAAAAATCCAAGTGATGACAAACTGGCCAATTCCAAAGTCAATCAAAGCTCTAAGGGGGTTCTTGGGACTAACAGGCTATTATCGAAAGTTTGTGAATAATTATGGCAAAATTAGTGCCCCCTTGACGTCACTTCTAAAGAAAAATGTATTCAGATGGTTAGAAGAGGCAACTCAGGCATTTCAATTCTTGAAAACTGTAATGACTACTACACCCGTGCTTGCTCTACCTGATTTTAATAAGATGTTTGTGATTGAATATGATGCTTCTGGAGCTGGAATAGGGGCTATATTAATGCAGGAAGGTCGGCCTATCGCTTATGCTAGTAAGGCTCTTTCCCTTTCCCATTTGAGTTTATCTATTTATGACAAGGAGATGCTAGCAATAATACATGCAGTCACAAAATGGAGACCCTACCTAATTGGTCGACGATTTCAAATACGCACTGATCACAAAAGCCTCAAATATTTTCTAGAGCAAAAGATTTCTTCTTCAAAGCAGCAGAAATGGGTCACAAAGCTACTAGGATTCGATTATGAGATTATTTATAAAAAGGGGAGTGAGAATTTAGTAGCAGATGCCCTCTAACGCCTTCCAGAACAAGCCGAACTAGTAGCTATTTCTATTCCTATTTGTGAGACTTTGGAAGTTATCAGAAGGGAATGGTCAAATAATCCTCAGATCCAAAGCATCATTAAAAAATTAGAAGAAGCCTCAGGTTCTGTCTCAAATTATAGTTGGGATTCGGTGGACTTGCACTATAAAGGCCGAATAGTGGTTGCCCCACATTCTTCTTACCAGGCAATAATTCTGAAGGAGTTCCATTCATCACCAATTGCTGGTCACTCTGGATTTCTCCACACTTATAAGCGAGTTCAGCAACTTTTTTACTGGAAAGGTATAAAAAAATTTATCAAGAAATTTGTTACTGAATATGATGTTTGCCAATGTCACAAAAGTGAGACAGTAGCCACCCTAGGCTTACTATAGCCCCTCCCTATTCCTGATGCTACTTAGACCGACATATCCATAGATTTTATTGACAGTCTCCCATCATCTCAATGGAAGAGTACTATACTTGTAGTTGTGGATAGACTTTCAAAGTATGCTCATTTCTATGCTTTACGATATCCTTATACTACTGCAAGTGTTTCTCCTATTTTTGTAGAAAACATAGCTAAATTGGATGGGAGTCCCCGTTCCATTGTTAGTGACAGAGATAAGATTTTTACTAGCTCCTTCTAGACAGAACTTTTTCGTTTACAAGGTACTCAGCTAAATATGAGCACTGCTTATCATCCACAAACAGATGGGAAAACTAAAGTGGTAAATAGGTGCCTAGAAAATTACCTTTGATGCTTTACTAGCGACAAGCCGAAGGAATGGGTCAAATGGCTTCCCTGAGCAGAGTGGTGGTATAATACCTCTTACCATTATTCTATTAAAATGACTCCTTTTGAAGCAGTTTATGGTCAACCCCCACCTACAATTACAAAATATATACCCGGTTCTTCTAAAGTTGATCAAGTGGACAAGGAATTGATAGATAGAAATAAGATTATTCAGCTTTTAAAGGATAACCTCATAGCCGTACAAGCAAGAATGAAACAACAAGCTGATAAACACCGAAGTGAATGAGAATTTACTGTTGGTGATTGGGTTTTCCTTCGTCTTCAACCCTACAAGCAAACTTCCATAAAGGTCCAATCTTCAATGAAGCTATCTCCTCGGTTTTTTGGGCCTTATAAGGTATTAGAACACATTGGACTAATTGCCTACCACTTGGATTTGCCTACTAGCTCTAAAATACATCCAGTCTTTCATATTGCATGCCTTAAACGGAAATTGGGTGAAGATGCAATAGTGCAGTGCCATTTGCCGGACACTTCTACTACTGGGGAAGTTCAAGCTCAACCATAATCCATACTTGATCGACGAGTTATAATGTATCGCAGACATCCTGTAACTGAAGTGCTAGTGCAATGGGCCAACTTACCAAAGGAAGATGCCACTTGGAAGTCCTACAGCATGCTAAAGGAGAAGTTTCCAGAATTTGATGCTGCTCAGCCTTGAGGACAAGGCTGAATTGAAGGAGGTGGGATTGTTAGGATCCTTTTATTTTTCCTTTTATTTTCTGTGCTTTAATTTTATTTTCTGTATATTTATTTTCTGCATATTTATTAAGTCTGTTTAGTTTAGCTGAAGTCAGAACTCTATAAATAAGGATGTAACTACTTATTTTCAATAATCTATGAAAAATACTATTCTGTCTTTTGACAAACCCTAGGAGGCTGATCCCCTCGAAGCGATCAAGGAGGGCCGATCCCCTCAAAGTAATCAAGGAGGCCGATCCCCTCGAAGTGATCATCCCCTTTCTCTTCTTCCTTTTTACGATAAGACTTTAGGGTCTTATCAGGGAAGCATTCTGTATCTTGGGGATTCCGATCTATAGAGATAGATCCAAGAGAATGCTTGGCTTATCCTAGTCCATGTACATAGACATCATTATCACAAGTTTTGGCATCGAAAATTCTAAGAGATGTCTTATACCGATGAGACATAAGATATAACTTTATAGGAGTATATCCCCAAAGACTCCTAACGAAAGGGCAGATATGTATATGATACCCTATGCCTCAGCGATAGGGTCTATCATATATGCTATACTATGTACCAAGCTTGATATAGTATATACTTTGAGTGTCACGAGCAAGTATCAAGTAGATCCAGACTAGGAGCACTGAAAAGTAGTAAAGTGTATCCTTAAGTACTTGAGAAGGACTAAGGATCTTTTACTAATATATGGAGGTAGTAGCCTTAGGGTTGAAGGCTACTTGGACTCAAGTTTCTAGTCTAATGTTGATGATCGTAAGTCTAATTCAGGTTTCGTGTTCACCCTGAATGGAGGAGTAGTAAGCTGGAAGAGTTCGAAGTGAGATACTAATGCTGACTCAACCATAGAGGTGTAGTACATTACTGTAGCAAAGGCAGCAAAGGAGGGAGTATGGAAGAAGAAGTTCATCATAGATCCGGGAGTCGTGCTTAGTAGCGAGGAGCCAACTCCCTTATATTATGACAACAATAGGGTGAATGCTTAAGAGAAGGAACTTAAGTCTCATCAGAAGTGTTTTGAGGAGGTTTCTTCAAATTAGAGAGATCGTGACCCGAGGAGATGCAGGAGTGGATAGAGTTCTATTCAAAGATAATATTGTAGATCCATTGACAAATCCATTGTCTCAAATTGTCTTTGAGCATCACAGGGGTCTGATGAGAATCATACACATAGGCGATTGGCTCTAGGTCAAGTGGGAGATTGCTAGTCACAAGTACCCTGCAAGCTAATCATGTTAGTGATGGCACATCTGACTTGACTTTTTGCTTATTATATTTTGACATTTTATCACTTTATATTACTAGTTGCTTGAATATATTATAATGTCCATGAATTTGTACAATGAGAATCGGATCATAATGAGACCGATTCGCCTTTAAACACATATCTTAAATAATCCCGGTCATAGGTTACTTAAGAGGATAGATATGTCTAATGGATTGGATTCCCTTTTATCATTTGGGGACTACGGCATAGTGGCCTAGTATGTCCACAATCGATGAATCGAGTGAATTATTATGAAGATAATAATTCATTAAGCCAAAAGGATTTCTGATAGGTATGACTCACGGCGAACTCGATATTGGGCCTAGAGGGTAACACACATATGGTAGGCGTTACAATGAGTAGAAGTTCATATATGAGATATCCACTAGAGCCCCTAAATTATTGGATATCCAAGAAGCCCATGAATTATTGGATCTTATGAATGAGATCCAATAAGAGCCCATAAGAGATTATTGAATAGAGATCCACTAATCTAAGAGACTTAGGTAGTTGGATGAAGATCCAATACCCAATAGGGTAGGATTCATTATGGTTAAGTTGATAGGGGACCTCTATAAATAGGAGAGAATTAATGGTTCATAGGCTATTGCCTTTTTGGTTGTCTTCCCCTATTCTCTTCCTCAGAGTAGCCTTGGAGTTTTGAGTTGCGTTGTCGCAACCTTATTGTATGGATCACCGCTAGAGGGGAGGGTGATTGACCTCCTTCACCCTCTCTTAGAGATCTATCAGGATTCAGGGATATACAACCTCCCTAGATAATGCAATCTATCTTAAACACAGTTTTAAGTTTTATGGATTTTTGTGCACTTATCTTCGCACGACTACGAACACATATTTGGGAATTTGGAGATTTTATATTTCTGTTCTTCCGCTACACATGTGATGTCGCCCCCAGATTTCTCAATAGTTTCATGCTAGCATGACCTAATCTCCAATGCCAAAGCCAACCATCATTGTTTAAAACTAAAAAACACATTTCATTACAAAGATCATCAATGTTAAGAGTGTATACATTATTTTGTTTTAGGGCAATCATAGAGGTCTTTTTGTATGGTTGTTCAATAATATAAGCATTGAATTCAAATCTAATGACGTATCCTTTATCACATAATTGACTAATGCTCAAAAGATTATACTTGAAGCCATCAATTAACAACACATCTTTAATCAAAAAGTTAGATTTGTTACCTATGGTTCCTTTACCAATGATTTTACCATTATATGTTGAATCTCGTATTTTGATGATGAAACCACTTGATATGTGTTTATAATTTAAACTGTATTTTGAGTGATGCAGGTCTACTCGATCAGGATTAGACAGTTAACGCAGGAGGAATTGACGTTGCGTCGGAGGAGATTACATCAGGATATTGGATGGCAGAAGGCTTCGGACGTCGGGCATCGGGCCAAGGAGAGCGAAATTGCACCAAGGATATCGGGGTTGCGGAGGTCAACCGTCGATTGGGCAACAAGCCACAAGAGAGGACGATGCGCTGAAGAATCGGACGAAGTGCTAACCAATAACGTGCCGGGCAACAGAATGTCAATTCGCGTTGTAATAATTGTCTAGATCGGAGTAGAGTTTTGGCTTATGTGTGTAGGATTAACTATGATAATGATGAAGACATAAAGCGAAACAAAGTGTCGGAGTCAAGTGCAAAGGATTTGTTGCGAGTTTGAGAGTTCAACGGAAGTCCTAAGGTTCGTCGGGAATGCTGCCGGAACTAGCCGAGAATGAGTAGGGAGCTTGCCGAAGGGTTTTTCGGAAGCTCGCCAAAAGGTTCGTTGGAAGTTCGCGGAGCTCGCCGAGAAAGATCGGAGCTTGCCGAAGAAGCTTGTTGGAACTCGCCAAGATCAAATCGTGAAGTTTAGGAGCTTGCCAAGATCGAAAGTTCGTCGGAAGCTCGCCGGAAGAAGTCTTGACTTACGAACTTTGTAATAGCTTAGAAAATATCTTTAAATTCGTAGTTAGCATGTTAATTAGGGTTAGGATTAGGTGTTAATCCTATAACCCAAGTAGGGGCCAATTAGGCCCGAGTTCGGACTAGTTTGGGCCAAGTTTGGAGCCCAACCAGTGAGCTGAATTGGCCTAGGCGGTGGCACCACCAACATCGGGAACCCAAAGAGAATTCAAATTTTGAAGCCCAAATTTGAATCCTCTTGAGGCCTATAAATACCCCTCAAATCTTAGCTGAGAGGACAACTTTTTGAGAAGTAATTGATTGAGAGAAAAGTCTTAGAAGAGTCTTTGCTAGTCTTGTTTTCAATTTGCTAGTGTTCACCTCCTTCTTTCTTGCTGAAAATTTGTAAGAGAGTGAACTGCTTGTAAAAGTTGTAAGAGGGGTATTTACCCTTCCCTTTCAAGAGATTTTCTAGTGGAAGGTGGGAGCCTCATCGAAGAGGGGCCTCGCAAGTGGATGTAGGTCATTTGACTGAACCACTATAAAATCGGCGTGATCTCTGGTTTGCATTTACTTATTGTCATTTATATTACTGCAAACCATTTGCACTTTAATGCTATACTGCTTTGTCTCCGTCTTACTTATCTCTTCAAGATAAAATGCAATCGAAATGGTTTTAAACGAAAGCGTTGCTTTTATCGTACGAAGTTTCCGAAAAGTGTTTAAATCGTGAAAAGTTTATCGCACTTCACCGCTGCACTAATTCACCCCCCCCCCCCTCTTAGTGCCGCTCCGATCCTAACATTATAGTTATCTCTGAAGGTGATATACCCTTCATCTAGGCTAGTGAGCTTAGAGAATTTATATGGATCTCTAGTCATGTGTCGTAAGCATCTACTATCAAGGTACTATCTGTTAGGATCAAGAGCACTAAGAGGGGGGGGGGGGGTTGAATTAGTGCAGTGGAAAACTTTCAACGTTTAAAACTAAGTTCGTACGACAAAGTTGATTTCAGTAGAAAAGTCGATTCGTAAATTTCTTTGACTTAAGATCAGGTAAGAAGCAGTTAAAACAAATCTATAAAGGCAGTTTGTAGTTATGACGGAAATCAGAATGTAAGCGCAAACTGAAATATGATGTTCGTACGGTAAAAGCGATTTCAGTAGAAAAGTCGATTCGTAAATCACTTTAACTTGGAATTAGGTAAGAAGCAGTTAAAAACAAATCTGTTAAGGTAGTTTGCTATTGTGATGGAAATCAGAATGTAAGCGCAAACTGAAATATGATGTTCGTACAAGAAAAGCGATTGACGTCTAAACACGATTCAGAAAATATTAAGCATGAAACACAATCGTAAAAGCACAGAAGGCAGTAAGCTATGAAGGAGGTTTGCAGTAAGGATAATAGGCTCAAAGTAAATGCAAACCAGAGAGCAGCGCGATTTAGCGTGGTTCGGTCAATCTTGAGCAACATCCACTTCTGGCTTCCTCCACCGATGAGGTCGCCGACGTCCACTAGAGGCCTTCCTTCAATAGGCGAAAGCCAACCACCCTTTTACAGATTCACTCCTTTTGACGGGCTTAGGAGACAACCCTTACAAACTTTTCTCTCCTCTCTTGAAAGATCTGAACTTGGAAGAAAAGAGGGAGAAGAACCTTTAGCTTATTACAACACTTTTGAGCTCAAAAATCTCATAGTAAGATCAGGATTTTGGTGGCTTTTCGTTGCTCTTTCATTGCTGAAAGAGCGGGGTATTTATAGGCCCCAAACCAGTTTGAATTCCGAGCTCAAAACTATCAATTCTCGGAATTCCGGGGTCTGGCGGTTGCACCGCCTGACAAGGCTCGAAGACTGAGCCTCTGGGTGGTGCCACCGCTTGTCAGGGGCGGTTACAGCGCCTGGCAGAGCTCGAAGACCGAGCTCAGGCGGTGGCACCGCCTGACTGGGGCAGTTGCACCGCCCAGCCAGAGCTCGGAGACCGAGCTCAAGCGGTTGCACCGCCCAGCGAGAGCTCGGAGACCGAGCTCAAGCGGTTGCACCGCCCAGCGAGAGCTCGGAGACCGAGCCCTGGGCGGTGCCACCGCCGACCCAGGCGGTGCCACCTCTGGGCGAGAGATCTGGGTCCAAATGGGTTGATCCATTCAGCCTAATTTGGTTCTTTCAAGGGCCCAATTGCCCTTAGTATAAGTTAATGGGATCACCTCCCAATTCTCACTTAATCATCGTGCTGACTACGACAATTCTTAAGACTTTTACTACAGCTTGCTCCGGTGTGTCAATTGCTTCTTCCAGTGAGCTTCCGGTGAACTTTCGGCGAACATCTGACAGTCCTCCAACGTTGCTCCTACGGACTTCCGGCAAACTCTTGGACTTGCGACATCCACTTGGCGAGTTCTGACGAGCTTCTTTTGGCAAGCTCTTGGACTTCTTGGATTTGTTCCCGTAGAACCTCCGACGACCGTCCGGACTTCCGTCAAGCTCTCGAACTCCCAATGTGATCATACTTCGGCGCAACTCCTGCTGCATGTCTTACTTTCATCGTAGTTAATCCTGCACACTTATCTCAATATATGGATTAGATAACAAATGACAATTGATGTCATCATCAAAATCCGAGATTTAACAATCTCCCCCTTTTTGATGATGACAATCAATTGATAACGGAGTTAACCTTAACTCCCCCTATCTATGTGCCATAATTGAGATAAGTCATTCTTGAATTCAAAGCCTTTGAATTCAAGAGACATATTGATAAGTTAAAGTCATTTAACCTTATCAATACTCCCATTATGATTCCTATCATGATGTATCTCTCTGTATGATGTCAAGACTTGACATCCATTTTCAAGTTTCAAATGTGAATTATTGTAATGATAGCAATTCATCATACGGAAAGATATCAACATGTAAAATTACAATGCAAGTTCTTGATATCTTAATATGATACAAATATGGCAATCATAGCAAACATGGCATAGCATCAATAATCATATGTCTGTTTCTTTCAACATAATATGGTATTTATAGCATCAATTCATATACTTTAGCATGACATAGCATCAATAATCATATGTCTGTTCTTTCAACATAATATGGTATTTATAGCATCAATTCATATACTTCTCCCCCTTTGTCATCCACAAAAAGGAGAACGATATAAGCATCTTTTGAATATACATGTGATGCCATAAGTAGGTTCATGTCATTTATAGGATACAAACATCTCAAGAAGACCATGACATGGAGATTATCTACATAGAGTAAAAACTTCTTCCTTTTTATTTGTTATTATTCTTTTTGCATGAAGGAGGAAGGCCATTTGTGTAGTTCAAATCGATAGCATGCTTTACAAGAATATTTATGTGAGTAAAGTCCTTGCAAAAAAATATCTTCCTTTTATAAGAAGGAATCATCAAATTTATTTCTCAAAGGCAATATTTTTCACATGATAAGTCTAAAAGCCATAAATTTGCTAGATAATTTTTTTGTCAAGAATTAATGATGTGAATCAAAATCCGAAAGAGAATAATGAAATCCAATTGGAACCGAAAATTTAATTTAATACTTTCATGCAATACTATGAGGACATGCTCATCGTTGTATTAATTTTCAACATGTTATTTTTGGCATGTAATGGCGATTAAGTGATTTGATCATTCAATAAATAAAGTCCAAATAACAAGTTTATGCATTCGGACACATCATCATGGCAATACATCAATATCATGGTAATATATCAATATTATTATGTCACATGACACATCAATTTCAAGGTTATATTACTTTCACATTCATCATGGAAACCATGACACAAAGTTGGTATTATAGAAACATTTAATATCAATACGAAATCCGATAATGAGTAATGAGATTGAGCAACGTAACCCTACATATTCTTACATCAAGTAACCATAAAGCATTGTAATCAAGGTGAGTAATATAAAGAGTTTACAACAACGTAGTTGTTACAACAAGAGGTTATTGTGTCCACATATACAAGTTTTATTTAGGAGGTGGAAGATTAAAGTGCCTAAATAAAGAGTCAAACTGTCGATGAATTAGCTGCAGTTCAGATAGGATTTGATCTTACCGGTGTTCAAGCTGATCTTGTCTTTGTTCAAATCGGTCCATCCGAATCCCAATGTCTTCAATGGATGATGCATGAGCTTTCTCAAATGGATGTGTTTCCTCAAAGGGACAGATCGAAGGAGATTGAGTGCCCCTAAAGATTGGTGTTTCGGGTTCTGGTTCAGGTTGAGGGTGATCGGTTCTTCTAGGCATTCTAACCCAATTACCATTTCTATAAACACATCTCAATCGATGAAGCAGATTTTTGTTTATTATGCTAAACCTATCCACTTTCATCACTTCTTCGTCAGGTGGGATTTGGATATCGTAGGCTTTAAGGATTTTAGTGATTATACCACCATATGGAAGCATCATGTCTCTCTTAGATAGTTCTATCATGTTTTGTTGAATGAGGTATCCAAAGCAGATGTTATGTCCTTTCATGATCCAATACATGATTCCTAACTCCAATTGACTTACTTCATCATGATGATATTGTTTAGGGAGAATGATGCTAGTTAGGATATGATGAAGTACTTTAGTGTTTAGTAGTAATAGGTGTTCACAGCTTTTAGGAATTATCACTAAGTTGGGATTACCGAAAATTATTCCTAAGACTTCAACATATGTTGTCCCAACTATTTCATTGTCCCATGATCCTCTAAAATAAAGTTCTCTATTTTTCACGGGAATGCCTATCATATCACAAATGAATTTATCCGTAATGGAGATGTGTTGTCCTAGGAGATAGGTGGACATTCTTTCTTCTTCATCTACTTGTAGATTGTTGTAAAACAGTCTAACAAGTCTTGGATAGATGGGTTCACTAATTTATAAAATAGGGAGTAGATCTAGGTTGGCAAATCATTGGATTGTCTCTAAGTCTCTTAGTTCATCTAAATCTACATGTTTCCCTTATTGACACTTCTAAATTCAAAGGAGGAGAATTTTTCAGCATGATACTTTGAATCAAAGAGGGTAAGATCAAAATCTTCTACTAATATCCTCTTTCCTTTGTCCCTCGAGGATCTTCTAGAGCCCATAACTACTGTTATTTGATAGGATAGTAATGAACAAGAGTAAATGAATCAAAAACAGAATTTAGAGGGCTCTTAGAGAATACCTTGAGTGAGATCTTCAAGAGTAGGAGAAATTGTTGATCTTTTGCTTCTAGATGAGGAGGATTTGGGATACTAAGATGGGAGAAATGGAGGTGGAGAGGCTTTGGAAGAGAAATGAGGGGAAGGGAGTAAGTTGGGGTCGGTTCCACCGTCGGCTCTAGCTTGGTTTAATAGGGGGCAAGATTGCGGGCGATTGCACCTCTGGCTGGGGTGGTGCAACCGCTTGCAACCCATGACAGCCAGTGGTGCTACCACCTGCTAGAGCGGTGCCACCGCCTGTAGGCAGTGAGCACTTGTTTTGACTACTGTGTGGTCTATTTTGAATGTTTCTTACTTGAGAAGAGTTTTTATTTATAGAGCAGTCAACTTTACTTTCGTAACTACATAAGAATTTTCATTTTAAGATGAGACATTTGCACGATCAAGATAGATCTAGTGACGCGCATATTCTTCTTTAATAGTTGTATTCATGTTTGTGACAGTTTGTCCACGTTGGTAAGCTTTGCAAGTTCATGACAAACTTTGCTTACAAAACGTAAGTTCACGATATAGTTGAATTTAAAAGTAACGAACTTATCAGTTGATGGGATCGAAAATCCAGTGGATATGTGAAGGTACATATGGGTTTCCAATTCTGAGGGATAAAATAGGTTTGTATTGCTTTTGTAATTTTATTTTTCTAATCTTCTTTTTATTTACGCTTAGGGAGCATCACGTGTTCTTTTTGGATCTCAGGTTATGAATATGGAGAATCCAAAGAGCAGGATATTATTTCTTGCTTCCAGCTTGTGATGGTGTATGTCTCTACAAGAAAGGATAATTTTTAGGTACCCATTTACTTTTGGGTGCCTCAAAAGTTGATCTATATTTTTCGTCATGTTGTATAGAGTTTATCATGGTTCCTTTAGGAACCCAAATTAATTTGTTCGAACTAATTTTCTTGAATGGACAATAATGTGTTTTGTGTCCATGCTTGCAACAAAAGTTACATTTACTTTGGTGTCGAATATGTAGGATGGGGCCTTTTATAAAAGTGGTTGGATTTTGGTGAGAATTTCTCACAAATCCGATTCCACTTCTTTTGGGAACGTGACCCTTGTTTGTAAGGATCATGTTCAAAGACTTGCTACTAACCTCAAATTTCTTTAAGGTGTCCATGAGTAGCAAGTTTTGCTTTTGGATAGTTTCTAGATCATGACATTTGATACAAGAGCCTAAACTATCATGATATTCAGTCTTTAACTTATCGAAATCACAATTAAGACTATCATGCTCTAATAGAACCCTAGCAGATTCTAAACTTAGGGTTGATCTCTTTAGGGGATCGGCCTCCTTGGAACTCTATAGGGGTTCCTCCCTCCAAGTTCCTGCTCAAAGGATGCAGAAAAGATTCATCTATTGCTTATGAAAAGAGAAGGAATACATGGCTATTTATAGGGCTTCTAAACCCTAACTCCTAATAAGACTCCTACTTAAGACTCTTACTTCTAACCAACTCCTAATATGAATCATACTCAAGACTCCTATTCCCTTACAACTCATAATTCTTCTCTAAGAAAAAACCTCCTAACAGAATGTCCCTCTCAATTAGGACTCTCCTAGTTAGAGTCCTAACAGAGTGTCCCTCTCAATTAGGACTCTCCTAGCTAGAGTCCCAACAGACCATCCCTCTTCAAATCAGCCTTGTCCTCGAGGGTCGAGATTCCATGAACTCTCGGGGAACCGGGTCTTGACTCCTCATATGGTTCCCATGTGGCGCCTTCAAGTGGTAGATTATTCCAATGCATTAGTACTTGAAGAGAGGGATATCACCGACGATCACGATCCTCAAGCGACGAGGATAGCTTGTGGTTGGGCTTGAATAACTCCATCCTCGGGCCAGTGTTGGGCGCTTGGATCCGGAGGTGACTTGTGTTCTCCCAATTTGGGCTTTAGGCATGATACGTGGAAGACAGGATGAATTTTGGCATCCTCGTGTAATTTAAGTCAGTATGCCACGGCTCCAATACGCTCTGCGATCCGATAGGGCCCATAAAAAACGGGGGATAGCTTCATGGAGGCTCGAGTGTTGATAGAGAGTTGCTTGTATGGTTGTATGCGAAGATAAACCCAATCTCCCACTGAAAATTCTCTTTCACTTCGTCGCAGGTCGGCTTGTCGCTTCATTCGCTTGAGCGGTAGAGAGATTATCTTTTAATAGTTGTAAGAGTTTGTCCCTATCAATCAATTCTTGGTCAACCTGATCTACCTTGGCCGAGCCAATTACATACTTTGGAATCACAGGTGCTGGTCGACCATACAATGCTTCATAAGGGGCACATTTTGTAGATGAATGATATGTAGTTTTATACCACCATTCGGCCCAGGGAAGCCATTTCGCCCACTCTTTTGGTCGGTCGCTAGCGAAACATCGGAGGTACGTCTCTAAGCACCTATTTACCACCTCTGTTTGGCCGTCAGTTTGTGGATGATACGCTGTGCTCATCTTGAGTTTGGTGCCTTGTAACTGAAATAACTCGGTCCAAAATTTACTAGTGAAGATCCTGTCACGATCACTTACGATGGACCTTGGCATCCCATGCAGTTTAACAATATTTTCTATGAAAATCTGGGGCAATACTAGCAGCGGTGTAGGGATTTCTCAAAGCACAAAAAAAATGAGCATATTTCGTAAGTCGATCAACCACCACGAGAATCGTGCTTTTACCTTTGGAAGATGGTAGCCCTTCAATAAAGTCCATGGAGATGTCACCCACACCGAAGTCCGGTATGGGTAGTGGTTGTAGCTTCCCTGGATTTGCCATAGTTTCACCCTTGTGTGTTGACATATATCACATTGTGCCACATATTCAAAGAATAATTTTTTCATCCCTCTCCAATAAAAATTTTGCTTCACTCTTTTGTAGGTTCTTAGGAATCCAGAGTGCCCTCTTTGAAGGTATAGAGTGCATTTCATGCAAGATGATTGCGATGCAAGGGGAGTCGTATAAGCACAATGCGACCTTTGTAGCGTAAATCCCTCAATTCCGGTGTAGTGGGCTATTGCACTTGGATCCTCCTCCAATTTTTTATGATCTTGCTGATCTCTGGATCCTTCTTCCATTCTTCCCTAATGTCCTCGAGGAGACCGGGTGGTAGGAGGGAGATGGTCAAAACCTTAGCTTGTTCAGTAGTCGAGAGTGCATCTGCAACAACGTTTTCTTTCCCCTTTTTGTAAATAATTTCATAATCAAATCCAAGAAGTTTGGTTACCCATTTTTGCTGCTCAGGGGATGATATCTTTTGCTCCAAAAAGTACTTGAGGCTTTTATGGTCAGTTTTAATTTGAAATCGCCGGCCGATCAGGTAGGGTCTCCACCTCGTTACTGCGTGTACAATGGCAAACATCTCCTTATCATATACTGACATATTTTGATGGGAGGGAGATAATGCCTTGCTAGTATATGCGAGTGGTCGACCATTTTGCATGAGAACGGCTCCAATTCTGACTCCAGATGCGTCGGCCTCAATGATTAAGGGTCTATTGAAATCTGGTAGCGCAAGTACCGGCGTCGTTGTCATGGCTGCTTTAAGTTTGTCGAAGGTAGTAGAGGCTTTGTCCAACCATTGGAAAGCATCTTTTTTCAGTAAAGAAGTGAGTGGTGCACTGATCTTCCTATAGTCCTTAACAAATTTTTGGTAGTAGCCCGTTAGTCCAAGGAACCCCGGCAGTAATTTCACGTTTGTAGGTTTCGGCCAGCCTTGCATTGCCTCAATCTTTGTTGGGTCTACCGCCACTCCTTCTTTTGATATTATATGCCCAAGGTACTCTACTTTTTGCTTGAGAAAGCTGCACTTTGGTTGCTTAACAAAAAGAGTATTCTCCCGAAGGATCGTCAAAACAATCCGTAAATGCTGAAAGTGAGTCTCAAGAGAAGGGCTGTAAACGAGAATATCATCGAAAAATACCAGCACAAATTTACGAAGAAAGCTCCGAAATATATCATTCATAAGACTTTGAAAGGTTGAAGGAGCATTAGTGAGTCCAAAAGGCATTACCAAGAATTCATAATGGCCATCATGTGTGCGAAATGCAGTTTTTGGAATGTCATCGTCATATACCCGAATTTGGTGGTAACCGGATCGGAGGTCCAACTTCGTGAAGACTCGAGCTCCTTTCAATTCATCAAGAATTTCATCCACCATTGGTATTGGGTATTTGTCCTTGACGGTGATGCCATTTAAAGCTCGGTAGTCGATGCACATCCGCCAAGTTCCGTCCTTCTTGCGTACAAGTAGCACTGGTGAGGAATACTGGCTGCAACTTGGTCGAATCACCCCTGTTTCAAGAATCTCCTTTATGATCTTTTCAATTTCATCTTTCTGGAGGTGAGGTTATCGGTATGGTCGAGTGTTCGCTGGTGGCTTGCCCGGAAGGATTGGAATTCGATGGTCATGTTGCCGAGAAGGAGGAAGACCGCGCGGTTCGGCAAATATGTCGGCAAATTCAGTAAGCAATTGGGCAAGATTTTGATCTTCAAATTCTATTTTCTTCCCCTTTGGTTACTGCTAGAGGTGCATCAAAAAGGCACCATTTACCTTATGTAAAACTTTCTCCATTCGTTGGGTCGAAATAGTGGTAACGTTGCTTCCGCGCTTCCCGCGTAGGATGATCTGTTTGCCCTTACAGTAGAATTTCATAATTAATTTAGAAAAGTTCCAAGAGACATCACCTAGTGTAGTCAGCCATTCTATACCAAGCAGTGCCTCATAGTCATCGATAGGTAGGAGGAAGAAATCGGTGATAATTTCTTGGTCTTGCAGTAATAGTTTCACCTGTGGGCATCTTTGGTCGCACTTTAGGATTCTGCCGTCGGCAACCTTTATGTCGAACTTGCTGCAACCTTCAATATGCAGTGCCATCCGAGCAGCAACCTTACTATTCAGGAAGTTATTAGTGCTACCCGTGTCGATGAGAACAGTGATCGGCTGTTGTTTGAGAAGGCCTCCAACTTTCATCGTTTGTGGATTTGAGTAGCCGGCTAGTGCATGTACCGTAATGTCGGTCGGCTGTGGCTCTTCTTCCATATCTTCTTCTTCATGTTCAAGGCTCTCTTCTAGATGTTCAATGACCTCTTCTTCTACTGGTTCAATCATAAGAAGTCTACCTTTTTTACAGCGATGCTCGCTGCTCCACGGCTCGTCGCAATGCCAACATAACCCCTTCGCAGATCGCTCCCGAAGTTCTTCTCTTGTTAACCTTTTCGGTGCAGGGACTCGGTTGATAGTAGGGGGGGCTGAGGGCTTTAGTATTGTAGGTCATGGAGTGATCCTAGTCCTCCGGGCTTCATGGTTCAATCGCTCCTCTTGAAGTTGTGCGAAAGAGATGGCTGCCATAAGCGTGTATGGTTGTCGCGCCTTAACTTCTCCCCGGATCTCCGGCTTTAGGCCCTCAATAAAAGTCCCCAATAACAGTTTTTCAGACCAATCACGAGTTTGATTAGATAACCTTTCAAACCTGGTTTGGTACTCCTGAATGGTAGAGGTTTGTCGGATCTTTGCTAGTTGTCCGTCAATGTTCTCGTAATAAGTTGGTCCGAAGCGGATCAGTAGTCCTTCTTTGAATTGTCGCCATGAAAGGACTCCATAAGTATGTTCAAACCAGTCAAACCATTGTATGGCATCCCCTTCAAGATGTATAGATGTAATTTCCACCATGGATGCATCTGCAGTTTTATGGTACCGAAAATATAGCTCCGCGCACGAGATCCAACCAATTGGGTCTCTTCTTCCCATCTAAGGAAGTCCACTCTCATGCGCGAATAGTTGGGGTCGGTGATAGAGCCTCCCCTCTCTTGGAAGTCATCTCTTTGGGCATGATGTGATTGGTTAGAGCTCTCTCCTTAATGTGATTTCTTCGGGCTTGGTGGTCGGCCCAGACTGAATTCGGTAAGGAGAGTCCGAATCTTATCCTCCATTCGTGCCTCAAAGACTTCAAATTTAGCATTGATTGCCTCCTCAGATGCCATAGTATATGACTCCAAATCTGTGATGTTAAGATCTCTCTTTTGTTGACGAGTTAAAGGCATTATAGGTTTGATAGAAATCAGTGAAGGTTTGCTGCAGAATTGTGTTGTCTTATAAGAGCAGAATTATCGTCAAAGAAACAACGGTTTCTCGACGAAATCTCCATAAAAAATTTGAGAGATTTGAGGAGAGAGTTGACAGCAATATCTTAGTTTATATGACAGCAAGGATGTCCATCAAGAAAATTTCGGTAGTAACAGCAAGAAAATTGGTGTAAGTTGCGATAGTAGAATTCTTGTCGAAAAATTTCAGCAACTTACGATGAAAATTTGCAGCAATATAGGAACAAATTTTTTTTTTTTTTTTTGGATTTTCGGATAGGGATAAATAAATTGCAACAGCAGTAAGGTAGGAAACCAGAACCTATTGCAATTCACGGGGAGATCAAAGGATGATCTGCAGTGGTGGAGATGATGGCGGAATTCGGCGACGATCTTTTAAGCAATCGTGGGAATTGCTTTGGATGGTTGTGGAGGGTTGATGGATGGCTATGGAAGGGCAGCGAGATGCCAAGAACGCTGCTCTGATACTAGGTGATAGAACCCTTGCAGATTCTAAACTTGGGGTTGATCTCTTTAGGGGATCGGCCTCCTTGGAACTCTATAGGGGTTCCTCCCTCCAAGTTCCTACTCAAAGGCTGCAGAAAAGATTCATCTATTGCTTATGAAAAGAGAAGGAATACATGGCTATTTATAGGGCTTCTAAACCCTAACTCCTAATAGGACTCCTACTTAAGACTCTTACTTCTAACCAACTCCTAATATGACACATACTCAAGACTCCTATTCCCTTACAACTCCTAATTCTTCTCTAAGAAAAAACCTCCTAACAGAATGTCCCTGTCAATTAGGACTCTCCTAGTTAGAGTCCTAACAGAGTGTCCCTCTCAATTAGGACTCTCCTAGCTATAGTCCTAACATGCTCATTTTTTAGCAATTTGTATTTTCTACTAATAATCTTGCATTCATCAAATAAATCATGGAAGGCATTTAATAATTCATCAAATGATAAATCTGCATCAATTAAATTTGTTACCTCCTCTCCGATGGCCATTAAGGCGTAATGAGCAACTTGCTCGGTGTTGGACTCCTCTTCTTCAGATGCGCTCGAATCATCCCATGTTGCTTTGAGTGCCTTCTTCTTTGATGTTCTCTTCTTGGCTTGGGGACAATCACTCTTGTAATGTCCCGGCATTTTGCACTCATAGTAAATAACTTGGTCCCTTTTCAGTTCAAGTTTATTTTTTGCATCATTTTTAAACTTGTTTCTTTTAATGAATTTTTTGAATTTCCTTGTTAGAAGTGCCAAGTCATCGTCACAGTCCTCATCACTTAAGTTTTTTCTCAAGTGGTCATCTAAAGTTCTAAGTGCCATATCCTTCCTGTTCTTTGGAAGGATGTCTTCTTGCTCTTCATGAGCCTTGCATGTCATTTCATAGGTCATTAATGACCCGATTAGTTCTTCAAGAGGGAAGTTGCTTAAATCTTTAGCCTCTTGAATAGCAGTGACTTTAGGGTCCCAACTCTTAGGAAGGGATCTTAGAATCTTATTTACGAGCTCAAAGTCTGAAAAGCTTTTGTCGAGTCCTTTTAGACCATTGACGACATTCGTGAAACGGGTGTACATGTCGCCAATATTCTCGCTCGTTTTCATTCGGAAAAGTTCGAAAGAGTGTATCAAAAGATTGATTTTTGACTCTTTTACTCTACTTGTGCCTTCATGAGTCACTTCGAGTGTATGCCAAATATCAAACGCGGTTTCACAAATCGAAACACGATTAAACTCATTTTTATCAAGCGCACAAAATAAGGCATTCATAGCCTTTGCATTAAGAGCGAAAGTCTTCTTCTCCAATTCATTCCAATCGATCATTGGAAGAGAAGATTTCGAAAAACCATTTTCGACAAGATTCCAAAGTTCAAAATCCATCGAAATAAGGAAGATCCTCATTCGGGTCTTCCAATAGGTGTAGTCCATCCCATTGAACATGGGTGGACGTGTAATAGAATAGCCCTCTTGGTTTCCGGCATATGCCATCTCTCTTGGGTTTTAATCCGTTTGAGAGTGAACCCCGCTCTGATACCAATTGTTAGGATCAAGAGCACTAAGAGGGGGAGGGTGAATTAGTGCAGCGGAAAACTTTCAACATTTAAAACTGAGTTCATACGACAAAGCCGATTTCAGTAGAAAAGTCGATTCGTAAATTTCTTTGACTTAAGATCAGGTAAGAAGCAGTTAAAACAAATCTATAAAGGCAGTTTGCAGTTATGACGGAAATCAGAATGTAAGCGCAAACTAAAATATGTTGTTCGTACGGTAAAAGCGATTTCAGTAGAAAAGCCGATTCGTAAATCACTTTAACTTGGGATTAGGCAAGAAGCAGTTAAAAATGAATCTGTTCAGGCAGTTTGCTGTTGTGATAGAAATCAGAATGTAAGCGCAAACTGAAATACGATGTTCCTACGAGGAAAGCGATTTACATCTAAACACGATTCGGAAAATATTGAGCTTGAAACGCAATCGTAAAAGCGCAGAAGGCAGTAAGCTATGAAGGAGGTTTGCAGTAAGGATAATAGGCTCAAAGTAAATGCAAACCAGAGAGCAGCATGATTTAGAGTGGTTCGGTCAATCTTGACCTACATCCACTTCTGGCTTCCTCCACCGATGAGGTCGCTGACGTCCACTAGAGGCCTTCCTTCAATAGGCGAAGGCCAACCACCCTTTTACAGATTCACTCCTTTTGACGGGCTTAGGAGACAACCCTTACAAACTTTTCTCTCCTCTCTTGAAAGATCTGAACTTGGAAGAAAAGAGGGAGAAGAACCTTTAGCTTATTACAACACTTTTGAGCTCAAAAATCTCAAAGTAAGATTAGGATTTTGGTGGTTTTTCGTTGCTCTTTCATTGCTGAAAGAGTGGGGTATTTATAGGCCCCAAACCAGTTTGAATTCAGAGCTCAAAACTGTCAATTCTCGAAATTTCGGGGTCTGGCGGTTGCACCGCCTGACTGGGGCGGTTGCACCGCCTGACAGGGCTCGAAGACTGAGCCTCTAGGCGGTGCCACCACTTGTCAGGGGCGATTGCACCGCCCGGCAGAGCTCAAAGACCGAGCTCAGGCGGTGCCACCGCCTGACTAGGGCGGTTACACCGCTGTCAGAGGCGGTTGCACCATTGTCAAAGGTGGTTGCACCACCCAGCCAGAGCTCGGAGACTGAGCCTTGGGCGGTGCCACCGCCGACCCAGGCAGTGCCACCTCTGGGTGACAGATCTGGGTCCGAATGAGTTGATCCATTCGGCTCAATTTGGTTCTTTCAAGGGCCCAATTGCCCCTAGATTAAGTTAATGGGATCACCTCCCAATTCTCACTTAATCATCATGCTAACTACAATAATTCTTAAGACTTTTACTACAACTTGCTCTGGTGCGTCAATCGCTTCTTCCGGCGAGCTTCCGACGAACTTCCGGCGAACATCCAATAGTCCTCCGACGATGCTCCTACGGACTTCCTGCAAACTCCTAGACTTGCGTCGATCCACTTGGCGAGTTCTGACGAGCTTCTTTTGGCAAGCTCCTAGACTTCTCGAATTTGTTCCCGCAGAACCTCCGACGACCGTCCGGACTTCCGTCAAGCTCTCGAACTCCCAACGTGATCATACTCCGGTGCAACTCTTGCTGCATGTCTTACTTTCATCGTTGTTAATCCTGCACACTTATCTCAACATATGGATTAGACAACAAATGACAATTGATGTCATAATCAAAATCCGAGATTCAACACTATCTCTTGCTCTTAGCTTGTGATAGTAAACATTTCTACAAAAAGGGGTAATTTTTAGGTAACCTTTCGATCTTGGGTACCTCAAAAATCGATCTACTCAACTTATCATTTTGTATACAATTCATTATGGTTCCTTCAAGAACCCAAATCAATTTTTGTACACTATATCTCTTAAATGGACATTTATAAGCAACATGTCTGAGTTTGTAACAAAAGTTGCTTTTAATGCGGGGTGACACATGTAAGGTAGGGCCTTTAACAAAGGTGGTTGGATTTTGGTAAGAGCTACTCACAAATCCGATTCTGCCTCTTCTATGAACGTAACCCTTATTGGCAAGGATCATGTTCAAGGACTTTCTACCAACCTCAATTTTTTCTAAAGTTTCTTTGAGTAGCAATTTTTCCTTCTTAAGTGCCTCTAAGTGTTCACACTCAAAGGCAAAGAAGGATTATCTTGCCTAAATTTTTCAAAATAAATTTTTAAAAGGGCATACTCCTTTTTTAAAGAATTATACTTTAACTCAATGTTCTACATTCATCAAACAATTCATGGAAAGCACTTAAAAGCTTACCAAAAGATAAATTTGCATCAAATGAACTACTTACTTCATCTTTGATGGCCATTAATACATAGTTGACGATTTCCTTGTTGCTTTATTCTTCGTCTTCAGAATCGCTCGAATCATCCCACGTTGTTTGAAGCTTCTTCTTTAGTTGTTTCTTCTTCACTTGGGGACATTCATTTTTGAAATGTCCCAACTTCTTGCATTCGCTTTGATGGCCATTAGTGAGTAGCATATGACTTATTCTTTTTTGGGTTCAACTTTATTTTTAGTGTCATTTTTAGATTTATTTCTTTTTATGAATTTTTCAAATTTTTTTGTCAAGAGTGCTAAGTCATCATCATAGTCCTCATCACTTGAATTTTCTTTCAAGTGGTCTTCATGAGTTTTTAGTATCATATCCTTCCTTTTCTTTAGAAAGTTGTTCCCAAGCTCTTCATGAGCGTTGCAAGTCGTCTCATAGGTCATTAATGACCCGATAAGTTCTTCGAGAGGAAAATTATTCAAATCCTTGACCTCTTGAATGATCGTTACTTTAGGGTCCTAACTCTTTGGAAGGGATATCAATATTTTAGTAACAAGTTCAAAGTTCAAAAAATATTTGCCAAGAGCTTTTAAACTATTGACGACATTTATAAAACATGTATATATGTCAACAATAGTTTCGCTTGGCTTCACCCGAAACAATTTATAAGTATAAACTAAAAGATTTATCTTAGACTCCTTTACTCTACTAGTGCCTTCATGAGTGATTTCGAGTGTGTGCCAAATATCAAAAGCTGTTTCACAAATAGACACTTGATTAAACTTATTTTTATCTAAAGCGCAAAACAAAGCATTCATAGCCTTTGCATTTAAAGAGAAAGTCTTCTTCTCCAACTCATTCCAATCATTCATTGGAAGAGAAGACTTTTGAAAGCCATTTCCCATAATGTTCCATAACTCAAAATCCATAAAAATTAGAAAAAATCCTTATTCTAGTCTTCCAATAGGTGTAATCCATCTTATTGAACATGGGTGGACTTCTAATTGAGTGACCCTCTTGGTTGCCAGTAAATGTCATCTCTCTTAGATTTCAAACCAAACCGAGAGTGACCTTGCTCTGATACCAATTGTTAGGATCAAGAGTGGCACTAAGAGGGGGGGGGGGTGAATTAGTGCAGCAAAAAAATTATATCTTCGTAAGATAAAATTTGATTCCGACAAAAACTGTTTCATTTTTCTTGAATAAGTAGAGAAGATGGGATTGGATAGTTTGTAATAAAGTAAAGTTGAATACAAAAAAGAGATTAAGCAGTAAGGAATGAACACACTGGAATTTATAATGGTTCGATCATTGTGACCTGCATCCACTTCCGATTCCTCCTTCGTTGAGGTCACTAGCTTCCACTAATGGTCTTCCTTCAATAGGAAAAAACCAACCACCTCTTTATAATGCTTTCTCATTTTAACGGGTTTAGGAGATAATCCTTACAAGCCTCACACCTTTTCTTAGATGATCACAAAGCTAAAGAGAGGGAGGAGGAGGACTCTTCTCACTTTTACAACACTTTTAACACCCCAATACTTGAGAGTTTTTTTTCACACTTTAATTGCACTTTATTCTTCTAATGAGCTTCCGGCGATCTTCCAGCAAACTTCCGACGATCTTCCAGCAAACTTCCGACGATCTCTCGGCAATGTTCCAAAGGACTCCTGGCAAGCTCCTGGACTTCTAGGTCAATTCCAACAGAACTTCCCACGAATGTCTGGACTTCTGATGAACTCTTGAACTCCCAACGAAATCTCTATCTGACACTTCATTTTGTTTTATGTCTTGTTTGCTATCATCGTTAATCCTGCACACTTTTCTCAACATATATATTTGATCAAATAATTTACCAATTGATTTCATCATCAAAATTTGAGATTCAATAAGGTCGATACTACATTGTTTAGTAAATATTTTAAAAATATCTTTTTCATTGTTTAAATTTATGTTGATGATATAATTTTTGGATCTTCAAATGAGTCTTTATGTGAATCTTTTACCAATAGTATGATCCATGAATTCGAAATGACTTTGATGGGGAGAATTAACTTTTTTCTTATGTTTACAAATCAAACAACTTAGTGATAGATTTTTTGTTAGTAAAACAAAATATGCTTTAGATCTATTAAAATGATAATATGGATAATGCTAAGGCTATTAAAATACCAATGTGTATTAGGAACAAGTCGGCACTAAGAGGAGGGGGGGGGGGTGAATTAGGAATTAGTGTAGCAGATAAAAACATCAATTTCTTAAAACTCTTTCATGCGTAGAAAATCAATCCCAGAAATATGCTTAACTTGAAAGCGTGTTCGTAAATATATTAAAAGCAATAAGCAAGTTAGGAGGTTTGTAGTAAGGTAAATTGCATAAAAGAAAGGCAAATCAGATTTTTATAGTGGTTCGATCGTCATGACCTACATCTACTCCATCAATTCCTTTTCCGTCGAGGCCACCGGCATCCACTATCATTCTTTCTTTAATAGGTGAAGATTAACATCCTTCTTATACCCCTCTTCTCCTTTTCACAGGTTTAGGAGACAACCTTTACAAGAACTCACTCCTCCTAAATAGAATTCTAAATTTAGACTAGAGGAGGGGATTTCTCAAGTGATTGCAATAGTGTTTTCTCACTTTAAAACTCTCTGTACTTGTATATCTTAACCAGGGATAAGAGGGGTATTTATAGGCCTCAAGTTGATTCAAACTTGGAGCCTAAAAATATCCCATCCTAGGTTTCCTGGGTACAGGCGGTACCACCGCCTACAGCCTCTTGGAGACTGTCTGGGCGATACCATCGCCTAACACAGTCTTAGAGATTGTGTCATGATGGTGTCACCTCTTGGGTCACTGTTTGGGCATTTTCATTGGGCCCAACATAGTTCATAAATGGGCCCAACTGGCCTCTAATTGGGTTGGCCTAATTCTAATCCTAATTATGTACTAATTATAAATTCTAAGACATTTACTAAGCTAAACAAGTCCATAAGTCTAGTTTCTTCCGACGAGCTTCTGGTGATCTTCTAATGAACTTCTGACGATCTCTTGGCTATGTTCCAATGGACTCTTGGCAAGCTCCTAGACTTCATGATGATATTCTTGGCGAGTTCCGACGAGCTTCTTTGGCAAGCTCCTGGGCTTCTTAGTCAATTCCGGTAGAACTTCCGACAAACGTCCGGACTTCCGACGAACTCTCAAACTCCCAACGAAATCACGTTATTGACTCTGGGACTTCATTTTGCTTTATGCCTTGCTATCATAGTTAATCTTGCACATGTAAAACACACTTCGATCTAGACAATTATTACTAAGCATAAATCATGTTGTCCGGCATATTATTGGTCCATTGACGCTTCGTCCAATTCTTCGATGCATCATCCTTTCTTATGGCCTATTGCCTAATCGGCCAGTTGACCTTCACAACTTTGATATCCTTGGTACAATATCTGCTATTCTTGGCTCGATGCCCAAAACCGTGGCCCAAATCCTTTTGTCAATACGTCGATTGATCCTTCGGTGTGACGTCCAATCTTCTAACATGTTTTTCCGATCCAACATGATTTTTTCTGATTTAAATGTCTCTCCCTAATCGAAGCATCCTGTGTCACTCAAAATATAGATCAAATCATAAATACTTATCAATTAGTTTCATCATCAAAATATGAGATTCAACAATCTCACCCTTTTTTATGATGACAACCAATTGATGACGAAGTTAATCTTAACTCCCCCTATCAATATGCAATATTGATAGAACCTTGAATTCAAGTTGAACTCAAGTCATTGCAAATATCATCATGAATATTTGTAACACGTCATCATGCATAACATGATCATACTTCTCTCCCATTGTCATCAACAAAAAGGAGAAGTGTAACTTTCAAGTGTTTGGACATATAAGTTCAAATCATTGCATAATAAACATAATCTCCATTTTTATCATCATGCAAGCTAGCAAAAATTTTGAGTTTTGCAAGTTTGTAAATTTTGCTAGATGTGCAAATTTAGCATGTTTTGCATCTTGAGATAGGCAAGATAACACTTTTGCTTCTCTTGAGATTGCAAGCTAGCAATTCTTGGTAATGTTCAAGATAGTAAGTTTTACATCATGCAAGCTAGCAAATTTTTACATCATTTAAAAAAAAAAAATGTAAGCTAGCAATATTTGAGATGTTCCAGAAAGTAACTTTTGCTTCTTGAAAGATGCAAGTTAGCGATATTAGCTTCTCTTTTGAGATAAGTAAGCTAGCATGTCTTTGCATCTTCTTGACTTGTGCAAGCTAGCTAGCAAGCTAGCTATCTCCCCAATTGTCATTGTCAAAAAGAAGGGAAGTATATAATTTTGTATCTCTTTTTTCCTTTTACTATACTTTTCAAAGCATGACAAAGATAAGTAATCATTCTTATTTCAAAATACCATAATTGAGATAACCCTTCAATTCAAATCAAAGCAATTTTAATCATGATTTACATCATATGTAATACATCACATACATCATCATAAAAAGCATAAGTATTGCATGCATCATTCCAAATCATAAATATTTCATATCATGATGGTATCAATTTGTCAAATTATATCATACCATGCATGATCATAACTTCTCCCCCTTTTATCATTATAAACAAGAAAGAATAAGGGAAGAATATAACAGTATAAAATATTTCATTCATTTCAAGGCATATAAGCTATAAATACAATGAAATCATGTCATGAAAGATAAGACCACTTGAATACTAAAAGACATGATTCATTTGGACAAATCTCCTTTGAAACATTCAAAGAGAAATCATAAGAGATCAAATAGTAAAAGATATTCAAATGAAATTTTAATTCATGAATTTAGAAAAAGATATTCTCTTTATTAAATCGTAAAAGAAAATGTAGGAGAAAAAGATTTCAATTCATGCAGAAGAAATCTTATGATTCACATAAAAAATCTCAAGTAATTCCAAGAAACCAAGATCATGATTTTGATAAAACTCATTCAAATTCAAATCATCAAAATCATCAAAATCTCAACATTTCTTTAAAAAGATTCAAAATGGCATAAATAATTTTATTGGTCTCTTAGTGAAAAATAGATAAGATAGAGAAAAAGGAAATTTTCAAGAAAAATGCTTTCCTCCTTTTGTTTCAACTTATTGATTGATTTCATACATGCATGTTCTTTTCTTTCAAATCCATGCATCATTCATTAATACCAAAAAAACTTTCAAAAGATCAAAAAAATTATCATGCATAAGTTCGAAATATAAACTCGTTAAGCATGCTTTCAAATCATCATTACATTTTCATTAAGACTTCAAGCATGGTTTCGTCAAACATAATGTTGAATGATTCTTAAAGATATCTAAACTTCTTTAGTTTTAATTTGTGTGATTGACTTTATATTAGTATGCCCAAATATTTGTTCTTATGTCAAAACCATGCATCAACGTTTAAAACAGGAAGATAAAAAATCATCAAGATCAAAAAGTATAACTCATAATTCCAAAACATATGATTTCAAATCATTACTTCAAGTCCTCATGTATAAAAATTATCAAGTATGATACAAAAATTTATTTTCAAAACATTCATCATGATAAGGCATACAAGCCAAAGAAATTATTAAACATAAAGCATATTCATCAATCATAGTTTCATTGAGCATAAGGCATTTCCAAACAAAATCGAAAATCAAGATATACATTATTGCTTCTTAAAACATACATAGGATTTATCTTAAGTATTAGATTTAAGTCTAACATTTTTGTTCATTTATCATAATACATGCAATTTTCATGATCATTTTCAAAATTACTAGAAAGATAAGCGTGATCCTAATTTTTTAGCATTTTCATTATATTATTAAACATATAATTTTTTTAAAAAATAATTAAACTAAATTAAAAATAACTCATGAAAAGCATCATTTAATTTCGAAATAAATTAAGGGGATTTTGATTACATCGTTGTCAAAAGCCGTTAAGGCGTAGTTTGCCACCTTGGCTTTGTTGATTTTCTCCTCATCTTCAGGATGAGCTCGATTTGTCCCAAAGTGGTTTCCACTTCTTATGTTTATAGTAAGTAGTTGCATTCTTTAATTTTTGTTTCATGAACTTTTTAAATTTCAGAGTGAGGAGTTCAAGTTTACCATCACTTGAGCTTATGCTCGAGTGGTCTTCAATTGTTCTAAGTCTGAAATCCTTCCTATTCTTTGGAAGGTTGTCCTTAAGTTCATTTTGTGCATTGTGCGTCATTTCATATGTCATTAATGAACCAAAAAGTTCTTCAAGTGAAAAATTATTAAAATCATTTGCCTCTTGTATTGTGGTTACTTTCAGATCCCAACTCCTATTAAGAGAATGTAAAATTTTGTTTACAAGTTCAAAATCTGAAAAACTTCTATTAAGTGCTTTCAAACCATTGACAATATCCGTAAAACGGGTATACATGTCAACAACGGTTTCGCTTGACTTCATTCAAAAAAGTTTAAAATCACGTATTAAAAGATTTTTCTTAGAATCTTTTACTCTACTAGTGTGTTTGTGTGTGGTTTCAAGAACGTGCTAAATATCGAAAGTCATTTCACAAGTAGAAACCCGATTGAATTTATTTTTTTATCTAAGGCGCAAAACAAGGCATTCATAGCCTTTGTATTTAAAGAGAAAGTCTTCTTCTCCGACTCATTCCAATTGTTCATTGGAAGAGAAGACTTTTGAAAACTAAATTCGACTATATGGCATAAATTCAAATCCAAAGAATGTAAGAAAACTCTTATTCAAGTTTTCTAATATATGTAGTCTGTCCCATTGAACAAGGGAGGACAAATGAGAGAGTGACCCTCTTGAAAGCCAAAAAGAGCTATTTCTCTTGGGTGTTAAACTAAATGAGAAATGAATGTGGCTCTGATACTAAATGTTAGGAACAAGTCAACACTAAGAGGGGGGGGGGGGTGAATTAGTACAGCGGATAAAAACGTCGGTTTCTTAAAACTCTTTCGTATGTTAAAAACCGATCCCGGAAATATGCTTAACTTGAAAGCATATTCGTAAATATATTGAAAGTAGTAAGCAAGTAAGGAGGTTTGCAGTAAGGTAAATTGCACATAAGAAAGGCAAACTAGATTTTTATTATGGTTCAGTCATTGTGACCTACATTCACTTCATCGATTCCTCTTTTGTCGAGGTCATCAGCATCCACTATCAATCTTCCTTTAATAGGTGAAGATCAATGTCCTTCATACACCTCTCTTCTCCTTTTCATAGGTTTAGGAGACAACCTTTACAAGCACTCACTCCTCCTAAATAGAATTCTAAACTTAAACTAGAGGAGGGGGTTTCTTAAGTGATTGCAATAGCATTTTCTTACTTTAAAACTCTTTGTGCTTATATGTCTTAACCAGGGATGAGAGAGGTATTTATAGGTCTCAAGTTTATTCAAACTTGGAGCCAAAAAATATCTCATCCCGAGTTCTTGGGTACGGGCGGTACTACTACTTGTGCTGGGCGGTACCTATTGAATCTTAGATTTTGATGATGAAACCAATCGATAAGTATTTATATTTTAATCTGCATTTTGAGTAATGTAGGATGCTTCAATCAGGATGAGACAATTAAAGCAAGAAGAATCATGTTGTGCCAGTAGAAAATATGTCAGAAGATTGGACGTCGGGCCGAAGGAACGGTCGACATATCGACAGAAGGCTTCGAGCCATGGATTTGGGCATTGGGCCAAGAAGAGTAGATATTGCACCAAGGATATCAGAGTTATGAAGTCAATTGGTCGATTGAGCAATAGGCCGCAAAAGAGGATGATGCGTCGAAGAATCAGATGAAGCATCGAGGGACCAATGACAAGCAGAAGAACATGATTAACGCTAGTTTTAATTGTCTAGATCGAAGTATGTTTTTACATATGCAGGATTAACTATGATAGCAAGGCATGAAGCAAAATGAAGTCCCGGAGTCAAGGATGCGATTTCGTTGGGAGTTCGAGAGTTCGTTAGAAGTCCAGACGTTCGTCGGAAGTTCTATAGGAACCAGCTGAGAAGTCTCGGAGCCTACTAGAGAAGCTCATTGGAACTTGCCAAGAAGATCATCATGAAGTCTAGGAACTTGTTAGGAGTCCATCGGAACATTGCCGAGAGATCGTTGGATGTTCGTCGGAAGATCGTCGGAAGCTCGCCGGAAGAATAGACTTACGAACTTGTTTAGTTTAGATTATGTCTTAGATTTCATAGTTAGCACGTAATTGGGTTTGGATTTAGGCCAACCTAATTAGAGGCCAATTAGGCCCATGTAAGAACTATGTTGGACCCAAAAAGAGGCCCACACAGTGCCCCAAGAAGTCTTACCATCATGGCACAATCTTCAAGACTGTGTTAGGCGGTGGTATCACTAGTCTAGGCGATTGTACCACTCCTAGCAGGGTGCCAGGTGATGGTACCACAAATCTAGGTGGTGGTACCGCCCAGCACTGCCCCCCAGGTGGTCGTACCACCTAGGGTAGTGTCAGTGTCAGACAGACACTGGGCGGTGGTACCGCCCAACACAGGCGATGGTACTGTCTGTGCCCGGGGAACCCGATATGGGAAAGTTTTAGGCACCAAGTTAGAATCAACTTGAAGCCTATAAATACCCCTCTCATCCCTGGTTATGTTAGGATCAAGAGCACTAAGAGCGGGGGGGGTGTGAATTAGTGCAGCGGATAAAAACGTCAACTTCGTCAAATCTCTCGTACGATAAAAACCATTTCCGACGTAAAACTGATTTTGGAAACTTAGCTTGAAAGCATACGTAAATGTATTGAAGGCAGTAAGCTATTGAAGGGGTTTTTAGTAAGGTAATAGCGGAAAACAAAATGCAAACCAGAGAAGACGGGAGTTTATAGTGGTTCGATCAATCGTGACCTACATCCACTCCTCCGATTCCTCTTCCGTTGAGGCCACCGCATCCACTAACGATCATCCTTTACTAGGCAAAGATCAACCTCCTTCTTACACCCCTCTTCTCCTTTTACTGGGTTTAGAAGACAACCCTTACAATCACTCACTCTCCTCTCTTAAACAGAATTCTAACACTTAAGCTAGAGGAGGCAAATTTGAGAAGATTGCAGCAGCATTTTCTTTATTTTAATCTCTATGTGCTTGTGTGTATTAACTAGGGATGAGAGTGGTATTTATAGGCTCCAAACTAGTTTGAATTTGGAGCTCAAAATTGTCATCTCCCGGATTTCCGAGGTCTTGGCGGTACCACCTCCTGACTGGGGCAGTACAACCGCATGGCAGCTCGGAGACTGAGCCTCTAGGCGGTGCCACCACCTGATAGGGGCGGTTGCACCACCTAGTAGAGCTCAGAGACCGAGCTCAGGTGGTTCCACCGCTTGTCAGGGGCGGTTGCACTACCTAGTCTTGCAGAGCCCAGGCGGTGCCATCGCCTAACATGGGTGGTTGCACTGCCCAGCTTTCCTAGGAGACCATCTCCTGGGTGGTGCCACCGCCGACCCTGGCGGTGCCACCGCCTAGCAGAAATTCTAGTCCGAATGGGTTGATCCATTCGGCCCAATTTGGGTCTGTCAAGGGCCCAATTGCCCCTAGATAAAGTTAATGGGATCACCCCCAATTCCTAACTTAATCTAAATGCTAACTACGACATTTCTTAAGACATTTACTGCAACTTGCTTCGGTGCGTCAATCGCTTCTTTCGGCAAGCTTCCGACGAACTTCTGTCGATCATCCGATGAACCCTCGGTGATGCTCCTGCGGACTTCCGGCAAACTCCTGGACTTGCATTGATCCACTTGACGTGTTCCGATAAGCTTCTCTGGCAAGCTCCTGGACTTCTTGGATTTGTTCCCGTAGAACCTCCGACGACCGTCCGGACTTCCGTCGAACTCTCGAACTCCCAACATGATCATAGTCTTGACTCTGGCGTAACTACTGATGCATGTCTTACTTCCATCGTAGTTAATCCTGCACATGTAAAACAAAACTTCGATCGATACAATTAATCCTAAGCAATTAACCAAGTTGTTCGGCATGTCATTGGTCCCTCGATGCTTCGCCTGATTCTTCAGCACATCGTCCTCTCCTGTGGCCTATTGCCCAATCGGCTAGTTGACTCCGCAACTCCGATATCCTTGGCGCAATACCCGCTCTTCTTGGCCCAATGCCCGAGTCCACGACCTGAAGCCTTCTGTCGATACGTCGACCGATCCACCAGCCCGACGTCCAATCTTCTAACATGTTCCTCCGGTACAACATGATTTTTCCTAATTTAATTGTCTCATCCTGATCGAAGCATCCTGCGTCACTCAAAATGCAGATTAAAACATAAACACATATCAAGTGGTTTCATTATCAAAATACGATATTCAATAATCTCCCTCTTTTTGATGATGACAACTACTTGATGACGGAGTTAAATTTAACTCCTGGAGTTTAAACAAACTCCCTCTATCAATATGCCATATTGATAGAACTTTGAATTCAAACTGAATTAAAGTCATTGCAATATTCATCATGAATACTTGCAACACGTCATCATGAACATATGCATAAACTTATGCTTCACATGTCATGTCATCAACATACTTCTCCCCCTTTGTCATCAACAAAAAGGAGAAGTACAACTATTCTTGTGTTTGTGATATAAGTTCAACTTATTGTATTAAAAACATAATATCAGGTTTTATCATCATGCAGTTTTGAAGCTAGAAAATTTAGCAAGTGTTACATCATGCTTAGAACATTCAAGCTATCAAGTTATAGATATGCAAGTTTTACAGCATAAAAGATAGCACATTCAAAGATATGCAAGTTGGCATATTTGCTTTTCTTGAGATAGGCACGATAGCACATTTCTGCATTTTCTTGAGATTTCAAGCTAGCAATTCTCAGTGATGTTCAAGATAGAAATTTCTTCTCTTTTGAGAAGTGGAATTTTTGCTTTCTTCTTGGATTGTGCAATTTGCTTCTTTTGAGATAGCAACTTTTTGCTTCTCTTTAGATCACAAGCTAGCAATTCTAGCAAATTTTACATCATGCAAGATAGCAAATTTTTGTGATGTTCAAGATGTCAAGTTCTTTTCCTTGCAATATGTAAGCTAGCAAATATTTGCTTCCTTTGCAAAGTGCATGTTTCTAAATTTTACAAGATGAGCTAGCGATATTTCTCCCCCTTTGTCAATGTCAAAAAGAAGAGAAGACCCTTTGCGTCAATTTCTATATCATGACAAAGGTAAGTATCAATCTTATCATTATATTTTCAAATTAAAACATGCATATTTTCAAAACCATATGTTTCATTTTTTATGCATGATATAAATAAATCAATCATCATTATGAGCATATCATACATGATACTCAAACATTAAATTTTTTAAGCATTTATCAACATATTGATCATGATATCAAACATTCATCATTTAAAGCATTCATGATACACATCATATGCGATACATCATTTACATCATTATCATAAGTGTTGCATGCATCATTACAAATTTATGAATATTTCATGCATTTATATCATCACATAAAGAATATCAAGAAGAATTAGTTGGGTGATGAGAAAACATTTCATGAATATAAGGAATTGCATAAAGATCATATCATGAAAGATTTAAACATGTGAATACCAAAATACATGATTTCTTTTTGGAAAACCTCCTCATAAATAATCGAAAGAAAATTTTAGGAGATCGATTAAACAAAAAATCTTGATTCATAATAAAATTTCATGTATCAAATATCGAGAAATCAAGATGATGATTCATAAAAAAATATATCACAAGTTATATTCAAGAGAAAAATTGTCATTCATTTTGTCAAATCAACATTTCTTGGGTATGCATGATATCATGGTTTCAAATCTTCAATATATAACATGCATAAATTCAAAAATCGAAGGGAGAAGGGAAGAATTCAAAGGTACAAAGATTTCAACCATCTCATAAACAAATGAAGGATCAAGTCATGAATCGAAAATTTCATGAATCATTTCGACAAATTTCATTTTAAATAATCAAGATGATCATCAAGGGAAATCTCATGTTATTCCAAGAAATCAAGATCATGATTTTGATAAAACTCATCTCAAATTTACATCACCAAAATCATTTTTATGGTTCACAAAATTCATAACATAATTAGTTTCATCATTTCATTGATAATATATTTTCCCTTTTTTAAGTATTTCATTTTAAGTGATTGATTTCATGTTAGCATGCTTTTTCATTTATGTTAAATAGAAACATGCATCAACATTTTGGATCGAAAAATGAATTTCATCATAAAACCATCAAGATCAATAGATTCTCAAAAATGAATTGTTGGGATCAAGAAAATTTGAAAATGAAATTTAACACTTTCATGCATTCGTACATGGTTTTGCTATAGATTTTCAAATTTAATCATGAAGATAAAACATGCTCATGAGCATCGAAATTTTTGTATCCAAAACACATAATTTCCAACACGTTATTAAGGCATGTAATAGTGTAAAATCATCATGGCAATTAAGTGATTTAATCATTGAATCAAGAAAGTCTGAAAAATAATCTTAACAAGTTCATGCATTCAAGCACATTTTTACCATATGTTTTTCAAATACACTCATGAAAATAACATATGCTTATAATCATGTATAACTTGAAATCTCATGCATAAATTGTTATTCATGGTATTAAAATGTTTAATATTACATCATTATGCATTTCTTCAAACATGATTTAATTTAATCAAAATCGAGAAATAACAATGGAAATCAACATGATACACATCATTACTTCTTAAACACATATAGCATGATTTCATATTTTTAATCAAAATTATTTTGTTTGTTTATCATAAAATATGTATTTTTCATGATTATTTTCAAAACTACTAGCATGATCATAATTTTTGCATTTTTATTTTTTTTTAACATGTAATTTTTAAGAAAATTAATTTGATACTGAAAAAGAAAATACATTATGAAAAGCATCATGTAATTTCGAAATAAATTAAGGGGGTTTTGATTACCTCATCATTGAAAGCGGTTAAGGCGTAGTTTGCCACCTCACCTTTCTTGATTTTCTCCTCGTCTTTAGAGGAGCTCGATTCATCCCACTTTGTGTTCTTCTTCTTTAGCCTCTTCTTCCATTCAAGTTCATTGTTTATTTTAGATTTTTGTTTACTAAACTTATTAAGATTTAGTGTTCGAAGTTCAAGTTCATCATTGTCCTCATCACTTGAGTCATCGCTCAAGTGGTATTCATTTGTCCGGAGTCCCAAATCCTTCTTGTTCTTTCGAAGGTTGTTTTGTTCATCATGTGCATTGTGCACCATTTCATATGTCATCAACGAACCAATTAATTCTTCAAGTAAAAAAATATTTAAATCTTTTGTTTATTGTATTGTGGTTATTTTAGGATCCCACCTTTTTGGAAGGGATCTTAAGATCTTGCTTACGAGATCAAAATTTGAAAATGATTTACCAAGAACTCTTAGATTATTGACGACATCCGTGAAACGGGTGTACATGTCACTTATAGTCTCGCTTGATTGCATTCGAAAAAGCTCAAAATCATACAATAAAATGAGTCTTTGACTCTACTAGTTCCCTCGTGCATGATTTCAAGTGTTCGCAAAATATCAAAAGCCATTTCACACGTAGAAATCCGATTGAACTCATTTTTGTCCAAAGTGCAAAATAAGGCATTCATAGCCTTTGCGTTTAAAGAAAAATACTTCTTCTCTAAATCCGACCATTCATTCATCGGTTTAGAGGGAAGTTGAAAACCGTTTTCAATAATATTCCATAAATCCAAATTCATAGAAATCATGAAAACTCTCATTCGAGTTTTCCAATAAGTGTAGTCCAATCCGTTAGACAACGGTGGAGGAACAACCGAAAAGCCCTCTTGAAAGCCATGAAGAGCCATTTCTCTCGGGTGTAAATCCAAAATGAGAAAAACCAGGCTCGGGGGTGGGGGTGGGTAGGTGAATTAGTGCAACGGATAAAAACGTCAACTTCGTCAAATTAGTGCAGCGGATAAAACGTCAACTTCCGTCGAGGCCACCGGCATCTACTAACGATCTTCCTTTACTAGGCGAAGATCAACCTCCTTCTTACACCCCTCTTCTCCTTTTATCAGGTTTATGAGACAACCCTTACAAGCACTCACTCTCCTCTCTTAAACATAATTCTAAAACTTGAGCTAGAGGAGGGAAATTCTAAAGATTGCAGCAATGTTTTCTCTCTTTTAATCTCTCTATGCTTGTGTGTGTTAACCAAGGATGAGAGAGGTATTTATAAGCTCCAAACTGGTTTGAATTTGGAGCTAAAAAATGTCATCTCCTAGATTTCCGGGGTCCTAGCGGTACCACCTCCTGATTGGGGCGGTACCACTGCCTGGCAACTCGGAGAATGAGCCTTTGGGCGGTGCCACCGCCTGATAGGGGCAGTTGCACTGCTTGGTAGAGTTTGGAGACCGAGCTCAGGAAGTTTCACCGCCTATCAATGGCGGTTGCACCACCTAGTCTCGCTCGGAGACTGAGCCCAAGCGGTGCCATCGCCTGCTTGGGCCGGTTGCACCGCCTAGTCTCGTAGAGCCCAGGTAGTGCCACCGCTTGACCTGGGTGGTTGCACTGCCAACCCTGGCGGTGCCAACGCCTAGCAGGAATTCTGGTCCGAATGGGTTGATCCATTCGGCCCAATTTGGGTTTGTCAAGGGCCCAATTGTCCCCAGATTAAGTCAATGGGATCACCTCCCATTCCTAACTTAATCTACATGCTAACTATGACATTTCTTAAGACATTTATTGCAACTTGCTCCAGTGCGTCAATCGCTTCTTCCAGTGTGCTTCCGACAAACTTCCGTCGATCATCCGATGAACCCTCTGTGATGCTCTTATGGACTTCTGGTAAACTCTTGGACTTGTGACGATACACTTGGTGAGTTCCGACGAGCTTCTTTGGTAAGTTCCTAGACTTCTCAAATTTATTCCCGTAGAACCTCCGACGACCGTACGGACTTCCGTCGAACTCTCGAACTCCCAACATGATCATAGTCTTAACTCCGACGCAACTACTACTGCATGTTTTACTTCCAACGTAGTTAATCCTACACATGTAAAACAAAACTTCGATCGAGACAATTAATCCTAAGCAATTAACCAAGTTGTCTGGCATGTCATTGGTCCGTCGACGCTTCGTCTGATTCTTCGACGCATCGTCCTCTCATACGGCCTATGGCCCAATTGGCTAGTTAACTCCACAACTCTGATATCCTTGGCACAATACCCGCTCTTCTTGGCCCAATGCCCGAGTCTACGACCCGAAGCCTTCTGTCGATACGTCGACCGATCCACCAGCCCGACGTCCAATCTTCTGACATGTTCCTCTGGTACAACATGATTTTTCCTACTTTAATTGTCTCATCCTAATCGAAGCATCTTACGTCACTCAAAATGCATATTAAAACATAAACACATATCAAGGGGTTTCATCATCAAAATTTGAGATTCAACAGGTTAAAGCACACAAGCACAGAGGGTTTAAAAGTGAAGAAACGCTATAGAAATCTCTTGTGAGAATCCTCCTCAAGTCCAAATGTTAGAATTCTATAAGAGATGAGTGAGTGCTTAAAAGGGTTGTCTCCTAAACCCATGAAAAGGAGAAGAAGGGTATAAGAAGGAGGTTAATCTTTGCCTATAAAGGAAAATCAATAGTGGATGTCGGTGGCCTTGACAAAAGAGGAATCGATGGAGTGGATGTAGGTCACAACGACAGAACCACTATAAATTTGCGTGTTCTCTGGTTTGCATTTACTTCCTGCCATTTACATATTGCAAACTAAATCTTTACTTGCTTATTGCATTCACTTCATAAACGTATGATTTCAAGCTATCTTTACAAAACTGATTTTATCAAAATAAAGTTTTTTAAAGATGAAATTTACTGCTACACTAATTCACCCCCCCTTTTAGTGCTGACTCTTGATCATAACAATTGATATCAGAGCTTCATGATTTCTCAGTTGGTTTAACACTTAAGAGAAAAGGCTCTTTTCGGCTTTCAAGATGGTCACTCTCTCATTCGTCCTCCTTTTTTCAATGGGACAGACTACACTTTTTGAAAAACTCGAATAAGAGTTTTCTTACTTTCTTTGGATTTAAACCTATGGCACGTAGTCAAAAACAGATTTAAAATATCTTCTCTTCCAATAAACAGTTGGAATGATTTGGAGAAGAAGACGTTTTCTCTAAATGCAAAGGCTCTGAATGTCTTATTTTGTACCTTAGACAAAAACAAGTTTAATCGAATTTCTATGTGTGAAATAGCTTTCAAAATTTGGCATACTCTCGAAATCACACATGAAGGTACTAAAAAGGTTAAAGATTTGAAAATCGATCTTTTATTCCATGATTTTGAACTTTTTCAAATGAAACCAAGCAAAACCGTTGTTGACAGGTACACCCATTTTACGGATGTCGTCAATGGTTTAAAAGCACTTGGTAGAAGTTTTTCAGATGTTGAACTTGTAAACAAGATCTGAAGATCACTTTCTAAAACTTGGGAATCAAAAGTAATGGCTTTACAAGAATTAAGATATTTGAACCATTTCCCTCTTGAAGAACTTATTGGGTCCTTGATGACCTATGAAATGATGTGCAATGCACGTAAAGAACTTGAGAACCACCTTCCAAAGAATAGGAAGAATTTGGGACATAGAACAATTAAAGACCACTCGATCATAAGCTCAAGTGATGGTGAACTTAAACTACAAATGAAATTTAAAAAGTTTATGAAACAAAAATTAAAGAACAAAAAAAATGTAACTATTTGCTTTAAATGCAAGAAGAAGAACACAATTTGGGATGAATCGAGCTCCTCCGAAGATGAGGAGAAAATCAACAAAGGAGAGATGGTAAACTATGCCTTAATGGCTTTCAACGATAAGGTAATCGAAACTCCCTTAATTTATTTCAAAATTACATGATGCTTTTCATGATGTATTTTTTTTAGTTTAGAATAATTATTTTTCTTGAAAATTGTATGTTTAAAAATGTAATGAAAATGCAAAAAAAAAAAGAATCATGCTTATCCTTCTAAGTAATTTTTGAAAATAATCATGAAAATTGTATGAAAATAAAATAAAATGTTAATCTAATGCTTGCACACCAAATATGATTAATTTTATGTATGTGCTTAAGAAGCAATAATATATATCTTAATGATTTTCATATTGCCTTCCAATTTTAAAAATGATGCATGGCTTTTGTATGGAAACTAAGCATGAAAAGTTAGATTTACCTAAAAAGAAAAATACATGACTACAATGAACTTGATTGAAAATGCTTTATGTTTGATGAAATAATGTAATGATGCATAATGATCATTCTTAATAAATTTCAAAATTATGCATGATGATTCTTGAGATTTATAGATTATTGATTTTCACGGTAATAAAATTGGCTTTTTTGGTTACAAGCAAGATGAATGGTTTTTATGACAAAATTTATTTTTCAATCGTAAATGTTGATGCATATTTTTATTTGACATAAATAAAAAAAAAGCATTCTTGAATGAAATAAATCATATGAATTGATACAACTAAAAAGAGAAAAGTATTTTTCTTGAAAATTCTTTTTCTCTATCTTATTGACTTTGATGAATCTATTTGATCATCTTTTTATGAATCTCTTGAAAATAATTTTGATTTGACGATTTGAATTTGAATGAGTTTATATTGAAATCATGATCTTGATTTCTTGGATTTACTACTTGAGATTTTTTTTAATCAAGATGTCTTCTTTGGAAACCTATAATTTTTTTTATTTATAAAAAAAGAGATTTGATAAAATAAATCATGACTTTTGTAATTCAAGAGGTCTTATCTTTCATGACATGATGTCATTGTATTTATGGCTTGTATGCATTGAAATGATTGAAATATTTTACACTATTTTATTCTTCCCTTATTCTTTCTTGTTTACAATGATAAAAGAGGGAAAGTTATGATCATGCATGGTAGGATGCAATTTGACAAATTAAAACCATCATGATTTGAAACATTTATGATTTGGAATGATGCATGTAATACTTATGCTTTTTATTGTGATGATATATGTCATGCATATGATGTGTATCATGAATGCTTTAAATGATGAATGTTTAGCATCATGATCAAAATGTTGATAAATGCTTAATATGTATGATATGCTCATAATGATGAATGATTTATTCGGTATCGTGCATGAAAAATGAAATGTAAGGTTTTTGAAAATGTGCATGTTTTAATTTGAAAATATAATGATGCACAAATAAGATTGATACTTACCTTTGTCATAATTTGAAAATTGATGTAAAGGGTCTTCTCGTCTTTTTGACAATGATAAAGGGGGAGCAAAACTTGCTAGAAAGCAAATTTGCTAGCTTGCATAATTCGAAAAGAGGCAAACTTGCTAGCTGGCTAATCTCAAAAAGGAAGCAAGAAGTGCTATCTTGCAAATCTCAAGAGAAGCAATGTTTGCCAAGTTACACATTTCAGAAAGAGGCAAAATAGTCCATCTTGCACATCTCAAAAAACATAAAATTTTGCTAACTTTTTTATGTGTAAAATTTGATAGCTTGCATACTATAAATTTGCATACCAAAAGTGCTATCTTGCCTATCTCAAGATGCAAAACATGCTAACTTATACTTTGCAATGGAAGCAAAATTGGTAGCTCAAACATTGCAAAGGAAGCAACAATCTGCTAGCTTGCAACTTGCATATTTCAAGAAGCAAGAGTTACTTATTTAAACATCTCTAATTTGCTAGCTAGCATGATGTAGAACTTGCTATCTTAAACATTACAAAGAAATGCTATCTTGCACATCATAAAGAAAAGCAAATATGCCAACTTGCACATCTTTAAATTTGCTAGCTTGTATATTGTAGAACTTACATATCTAAAACTTGATAGCTTGAATGTTCTAAGCATAAAGTAACACTTGCTAAATTTTTTAGCTTCAAATTGCATGATGATAAAACTTGATAATATGTTTTTCATACAATGAGTTGAACTTATATTCCAAACACTTGACAGTGGAACTTCTTCTTTTTGCTGATGACAAAGGGGGAGAAGTATGTTGATGTCATGCATGATTTGATCATGACATGTTTGCTTGGATTTTTGAATCCAAGAGTTTCTATCAATATGTCATATTGATAGGGGGAGTTTGTTTAAACTATGGAAGTTTAGATTAACTCTGTCATCGATTGGTTGTCATCATAAAAAAGGGGGAGATTGTTGAATCTCAGATTTTGATGATGAAACCAATAGATAAGTGTTTATGTTTTAATCTACATTTTGAGTAATGTAGGATGTTGCGATCAGGATGAGACAATTAAAGTAGGAAGAATCATATTGTGCCAGGGGAAAACATGTCAGAAGATTGGACGTTGGGCCGGAGGAACGGTTAATATATCGATAGAAGGCTTCAGGCCATGGATTTGGGCATCGGGCCAAAAAGAGCGGATATTGTATGAAGGATATCGGAGTTGTGAAGTCAACTGGTCGATTGGGCAATAGGCTACAAGAGAGGACGATACGCTGAAGAATCGGACGAAGCGTCGAGGGACCAATGATATGCCGGACAACGTGATTAATGCTTAATATTAATTGTCTAGATCAAAATATGTTTTTACATGTGCAAGATTAACTACAATATGAAGACATAAAGCAAAATGAAGTCCTGGAGTCAAGGACGCAATTTTGTTAGGAGTTCAAGAGTTCGTTGGAAGTCCGGACATTCGTCGGAAGTTCTATCGGAACCAGCCGAGAAGTCTCAGAGCTTGCCAGAGAAGCTTGTTGGAACTCGCTAAGAAGATCGTCGTAAAGTCTAGGAGCTTGCCGGGAATCTGTCGGAACATTGCAGAGAGATAGTCGAAAGATCATCGGAAGCTCGTAGGAAGAATAGACTTACAGTCTTATTTAGCTCAGATTATGTCTTAGATTTTGTAGTTAGCACGTAATTAGGTTTGGATTTGGGCCAACCCAATTAGGGGCCAGCTAGGCCCATGTACGAACTATGTTGGGCCTAATAAGAGGCCAAAACAGTACCCCAAGAAGTCTCACCATCATGGCATGGTCTTCAAGATTGTGTCGGGCATTGGTACTGCTAGTCTGGGCGGTTGTGCCGCCCCTAGCAGGGTGCCAAGCGGTGATACCGCTAGTCTGGGCGGTGGTACCGCCCAACACTACCCCCTAGGTAGTGGTATTGCTAGATTGGGTGATAGTACCGCCAGACTGGGTGGTGGTACCGCCTAGGGCAATGTCAGACTGACACTAGGCGGTGGTACTGCCCAACATAGGCGGTGGTACCGCCTATGCCCTAGAACCCGGGATGGGAAAGATTTAGGCTCCAAATTCAAATCAACTTGAAGCCTATAAATACCCCTCTCATCCTTGGTTAAAGCATACAAGCACAAAGAGTTTAAAAGTGATGAAACGATGTAGAAATCTTTTGCGAGAATCCTCCTCAAGTCTAAGTATTAGAATTCTGTAAAAGAGGAGCGAGCGCTTGTAAGGGTTGTCTCCTAAACAAATAAAAAAGAGAAGAGGGGAGTAAGAAGGAGGTTCATCTTCGCCTATAAAGGAAGATCGATAGTGGATGCTAGTGGCCTCGACAGAAGAGGAATCGATGGAGTGGATGTAAGTCACGATGACAAGACATCTTTACGAAATCAGGGGCTAGGTGATTTAGGTAGTGGATGCAGATCCAATACCCGCTAGGTGAGGATCCATTAGGGTTTGACAGGGGACCTCTATAAATAGGAGGGATTCAGAGCCTCATAGGCTAGAGCCTTTGCTTGCCTCTCCTATTCTCCTCCCCCTCTCCACCTCAGAGCAGGCTTGGAGTTTTGAGGAGCATCGTCGTAGCCCTGCTGTGTGGATCACCGCTAGAGAGGAGGACGCTTGACCTCCTTCACCCTCTCCTAAAGATCTGCAAGGAAACAGGGATATACGATCTCCCTAGGTAACACAATCTACTCTATACAGAGTTTTAAATTTCATGAATTTTGTGCACCAATCTTCGCACGACGACGAACATCTCTTTGGGAATCGGGGATTTTGTTTTCTTGTTCTTCTGTTGTGCATATGATGTCACCCCCAAGGTTTCCCAACACTTGGGACTTAGTCTCCCAGGTGCTCTAGGTAGTGGTACCACCTAGACTAGGTGATGGTACCACCGATAGTTAATATTGTCAAGTAATGGTACCACCCTATCAGGCGGTGGTACTACTAGAACTTGGTCTTTGAAGCTCTGTCAGGTAGTTGTATCACCTAGACTGAGTGGTGGTACCACCTAGTGTTAGTCTGTAGGTGATAGTATTATCCAATAATGGCGGTAGTATCGCTAGTATCCCGAAATCCAAGGATGTGACACTTTATGGCTCCAATTTTGAAGCCATTAGGGCCTATAAATACCCTACTCTTTTCTACATGAAAGAGTACAAAAGTATTAATAATTTCTTGAAGTCTTCGGGTGTTAAAAGTATTGTAAAAGAGAAAAGAGTGCTCCTCCCTTTCTAGTGTTGTGATCTTTCAAGAGAGGTATGAGCCTTGTAAGGGTTATCTCCTAAACCCGTGAAAAGGAGAAAGCGTTGTAAAAAGATGGTTGGTCTTTGCCTATTAAAGGAAGACCATTAGTGGATGCTAATGACCTCGATGTAGGAGGAATCAGAAGTGGATGTAGGTCACAATGGCCAAACCACTGTAAATTCTGGTTTGAATTTCTATTATTATCATTTACTTACTTTGCAATTGCTTCACTTCCTCCTTAATTGACTTTCACTACCCCTACGAACAAACATGCTTTCAAGTTATCTTTCGATATCTGTTTTATTTAATGTACAAAATTTTTTAAACCGATTTTTTATTTGCTGCACTAATTTATCCCCCACCCCCTCTTAGTGTCGACTCGATCCTAACACACATATCCTGAATTAGACTTGTTATCATTGATATCAAACTAGAAACTCAAGTCTGTGTAGCCTTCAACCCTGAGGCTACTACCTTCATATACCAGTAAGAGATCCTTAGTCCTTATCAAGTACTTAAGTATATAATTTACTACTTTCCAGTGCTCCAAGCTTGGATTCGCTTGATACCTACTCGTGACACTCAGAGCATCCGTTATATCAGGCCTGGTACATAGCATGACATATATGATAGACCCTATGGCTAAAGCATAGGGTATTATATCCATGTTTGCCCTCTCTTTAGGAGTCTTTGAGGACATACTCCTAGAAAGTGATATCTCATGTCTCATCGATATGAGACCTCTCTTGAAATTTTTCATGCCAAACCTTTTGACAATGGTGTCTAGGTACCTAGACTGGGACAAGCTAAGCATCCTCTTAGATCTATCTCTATAGATACGAATCCCCAATATGTAAGATGCTTCCCCTAAGTCTTTCATGGAGAAGTGTTCAGATAACCAAGCCTTTACTGCGGAGAGCATTCCTACATCATTCTCAATGATTAGGACGTCATCCATATATAACACCAAGAAGATGATAGCGCTCCCACTTACCTTCCTATACACACAAGGCTCATCTTCATTCTTAATGAAGTCATAAGATCAAATCGCCTCATCAAATCTTATGTTCTAACTTCAGGAAGCTTGCTTTAGTCCATAGATGGACCTACGCAACCTATACACTTTATCTAGACTATCTTTAAACATAAATCCCTTAGGTTGTATCATATAAACCTCCTCCTAAAGGTTGCCAATGAGGAACATGGTTTTCACATCCATCTGCCAAATCTCATAATCATAGTGTGCTGTAATAGACAATAGAATTCGGATAGATTTTAGCATGGCAACAGATGAGAAGGTTTTGTTATAGTCAACACCTTACCTTTGACGATACCCATTAGCCACTAGCCCTACTTTATAGGTCTCTACCTTTCCATCTACTCCGATCTTCTTCTTGAAGATACACTTGCAACCAATGGGTATAATATCCTTGGGTGCATCAATTAGGTTTCAACCCTTGTTGTAGTACATGGAATCTATCTCAGAATTCATGGCTTCTTGTCACTTCTCGGAGTCTATACTCGTAATAGCCTCCTTATAGGTTCGAGGATCAATATCCTTAACATCCTCTCCTCTAATATATCTCATATATCTCTCAAGAGGATGAGATACTCTACCGAACCTACGTAAAGTTAGAACTTGTGTATTAGATACCTGAATATGTTGAATCTCGGATTTTGATGATGAAATCAATTGATGGGTTAATTGATCTAATCCATATTATTGAAGTTGAGTGTGTAGGATTAACTACGATAGTCTAAAAACATAAAGCAAGGATACCATATCAAGTTCGATGGACGTTTGAGAGTCCGAAGATTCGTCGGAGATGTTGTCGGAACCAACCAAGAAAGATCGGAGACTTGTCGGAACTTTCGAAAATCTGCCGAAGAGATCGTTGGAGGTTCGCAGAGATCACCGAGAAGGCTCGGCTACTCGTTGAACTCGTCATAAGATCGAGAGTCTGCTCGGAGTCCGTTGGAAGAAACCCGAGGGCGTATCGGAAGTCCACCGGAAGAACGCGGGAAAGCTCGCCGAAACAAAACTTGACGTTGGCCAGTTAAACACTTGCTTAGGATTATGTTTTTAGATATGTAGTTCACATGTAATTAGAGTTAGGATTAAGGGACAATCCTATACCTTGATTAGGGGCCAACTGGGCCCAAAAGAGACTTGGTTTGGGTCGGACGAAAAGCCCAACCAGAAATTTATATGGACGGGCGGTGGAACCGTCAGACTGGGCAGTGCCACCGCCCATAACCCAAAGTGTCAGGCGGTGGCACCGCCCAGCACCCGAGACTAGGCGGTGGCACAGCCACAGACAGGCAGTGGAACCACCAGTACGCTTGCCTGACAGACATCGACAAGCGGTGGCACCGCCTGTCTCGGAAACCCAAGAGGAATTTAAATTTGGAGCCCAAATTTTGAATCCTCTTAGGGCCTATAAATACCCCTCAATTCTCAGCAGAGAAGACACCTTTTACAAAGCAATAGTTTGAGATAAGAGCCTTAGAAAAGTCTTAGCAAGTCTTGTTTTTCAAATTGCTTGAGTGTTCACCTCCTCCCATCTTGTTGAAAAGAATTGTAAGAGTGTGAATCACTTGTAAAGGTTGTAAGAGGGGTATTAGTCCTTCCCCTATAAGGAGATTTTGCTAGTGGAAGTTGGGAGCCTCTTCGAAGAAGGCTTTGCAAGTGGACGTAGGTCATTTTGACCGAACCACTTTAAAACTGCTGTGTTATCTGGTTTGTATTCTACTCTTGCCATTTACATACTACAAACTTTTTTACTTAGTCATTATGCTTCCATACGCTTCTAAGTTAACAAGCTTCCAAATCGATTTTCATCGATATTGGTTTTTATCGTACAAAAGATTTTTCCAAAACCAAAGTTTTAATCCGCTGCACTAATTCACCCCCCCCCCCTCTTAGTGCCACTCCGATCCTAACAATTGGTATCAGAGCAAGGCTCACTCTCATATTTGGTTTAATACCCAAGAGAGATGGCTTACTCCAGCATGCATGAGGGACATTCTATCACACGTCCACCTATGTTTAATGGGTCATATTACACGTATTGGAAGACCCGTTTGAGGATCTTCCTCATTTCCATAGATTTCGAGCTTTGGACCATTGTCAAAAATGGATTTCAAAAATCTTCTCTTCCGATGAGCGAATGGAATGAATCGGAGAAGAAGGTTTTTGCTTTAAACACAAAGGCTATGAATGCCTTGTTTTGTGCACTAGACAAGAATGAGTTTAATCGTGTTTCAATTTGTGATTCGGCTTTTGATATTTGGAGAACTCTTGAGGTCACTCATGAAGGCACTAGCCGAGTAAAAGAGTCCAAAATCAACATCCTTGTGCACTCTTATGAACTTTTCCGAACGAAACCAAGTGAGTCCATCGGAGATATGTACACCCGTTTCATGGATGTCATCAATGGACTCAAAGCTCTTAGTAAAGATTTTTCTAACTTTGAACTAGTAAACAAAATCTTAAGATCTCTTCCTAAAAGTTGGGATCCAAAAGTTACGGCCATTCAAGAGGCCAAGGACCTCAAAACATTCCCTCTTGAAGAACTTATTGGGTCTCTAATGACCTACGAAATGACGTGTCAAGATCATGACGAACTCGAGAACCCCCTTCCAAAGAGCAAGAAGGATATGACACTCACATCACAAGAAGATCACTTGAAAGGAACATCAAGTGATGAGGACAGTGAAAATGACATTCCACTCTTGACTCAAATATTAAAAAAAAAATAAAAAATAAATTTAAAAATAACATAAAAAACAGACTTGAACATAAAAAGGACCAAGTGATATGATATGAGTGCAAGAAGCCAGGGCATTTCAAAAATGAATGCCCCCAATTCAAGAAGCAACCAAAGAAAAAGAAAGCTCTAAAGGCAACTTGGGATGATTCAAGTGATTCTGAAAGTGAAGAAGCTAGCAACAAAGAGGAGGCAAACTTCACGCTAATGGCTCTAGGAGAAGAGGTATGTGATTTAATTAATAAAGATTTATCTTTTAAAGAACTCTCTATCACTTTTCATGAATTATTTGATGAATGTAGAACTCTTAGTAAGAAGTTAAGTATCTTAAAGAAAGAGCATGTTTTACTACAAAATAAGTTTGATAGTCTTCAAACTCCTCCATGCTCTAAGTGTGAGCATTTGGAAGCAATAAAAAATGAAAATTTGCTTCTTAAAGAAACCTTAAACAAGTTTAAGGTTAGTAGCAAAGGATTAGATATGATCATTGCAAACAAGGGTCACGTCGCAAATAGAAGTGGAATTGGATTTGTAAAAGGATCACATCAAAATCCTACCACTTTCATAAAAGGACCTACATTATATGTTTCATCTTATATGAAATGCAACTTTTGTTACAATTCCGGATATATTGCCTATAAATGTCTATTTAGGAAAATTAGTCCACAAAAATTAATATGGGTTCTTAAAAGAACTATAAATGATTCAATAATGAATAACAAAATTAGTGGATCATTTTTTGAGGCACCCAAAATAAAATGGGTACCTAAAAATCATCCTCTTTTGTAGACAAACCCACAAGCTAGGAGCAAGAGATGGTATCACGATAGTGGATGCTCAAGACATATGATTGGAGATCCATCTTGTTTCTCTATGCTCACTAGCAAAGAAGAAGGGTACGTCACCTTCGAAGACAACAACAAAGGCAAAATCATTGGCAAGGGAACTATAGGTAACAAATTAAGTTTTTCTATTGATGATGTTTTACTAATTGATGGATTGAAACATAATCTCTTGAGTATTAGTCAATTATGCGATAAAGGTTATATCGTTATATTCGAATCAAATATGTGTATTATCGAGAAACCAAACAATAACATGACTATGATTGCATTAAAACAAAATAATGTCTACACCATCAACCTTGATGAACTAAGTAATGAAATGTGCTTCTCTGCTCTAAATGATGATGCTTGGCTTTGGCATAGGAGATTAGGCCATGCAAGCATGAAACTAATATCCAAAATCTCATCTAGAGAATTAGTACGAGGAATTCCAAATATGAAGTTTACTAAGGACAAAGTATGCGATGCATGTCAACTAGGTAAACAAATAAAAACCAGTTTCAAACCAAAAAATCAAATTAGCACCACTAGACCACTACAATTGATCCATTTGGACTTATTTGGACCAATTGACACAATAAGTCTAAGAGGAAGCAAATATGCTTTTGTAATTGTGGATGATTATACTAGGTACACTTGGACCTATTTCTTAGTTCACAAAAGTGATTGTTTAAAATGCTTCTCAAAATTTTGTAAACACACTCAAAACGAAAAGGGTTTCATGAATTCATCAATTCAGAGTGATTACGGTGGCAAATTTCAAAACCGTGATTTCCAAAATCTTTGTGAAGTTAATGGATACAATTACAACTTCTCCACTCCAAGAAATCCTCAACAAAATGGAGTAGTTGAAAGAAAAAATAGAAACCTACAAGAAATGGCAAGAACTATGTTAAATGAACATAGTCTACCCGAGTATTTTTGGGTCGAAGCCGTGAATACGGCTTGCTACATCATGAATAGGGTTCTCGTAAGACCATGTTCATAAGAAAACTTCCTATGAATTATGGAATAACAAAAAACCAAATGTTTCTTATTTTAAAGTTTTCGATTGCAAATGCTTTATTTTAAATGAAAAGGATGCCTTAGAAAAATTTGATGCTAAATCCGATGAAGGTATCTTTCTTGGTTACTCTTCCGTTTCTAAGGCTTTTCGTGTTTTCAACAAAAGAACCTTAGTTATAAAATAGTCTATTCATGTAGTTTTTAATGAAATTTCTAATTTAAAGAAAAATTATTTTGATGATGATCTTGGTTTCGATGATTTGAATTTAAATGAACCCCCTCCTCAAAATAGCAACTTGGTTGCATCTTCTTCCGAAATTTCCTTACCCAAGGAATGGAAGTATATGAATACTCATCCAAAGAAGTTAATTATAGGAGATACATCAAAAGGGGTTCAAACTCGCTCTTCTTTCAAGAATTTTTGTGTCAACGCCACCTTCCTTTCTCAAATCGAACCAAAATACATTGACGATGCCTTAAAAGATGATTTTTGGGTCATTGTAATGCAAGAAGAATTGAACCAATTTGAGAGGAATGAGATATGGAAGCTTATTCCTAGACCTAGTGACCATCTAGTCATTGGTACTAAATGGGTCTTTAGAAACAAGCAAGACGAATGCGGTATCGTGGTTAGAAACAAGGCTAGATTAGTGGCCAAAGGTTTCAACCAAGAAGAAGGTATCGACTGCGAAGAAACATTCGCTCCTGTGGCAAGATTAGAAGCCATTACGATGCTCCTTGCCTATGCTAGTAGTAATAATTTTAAACTATTTCAAATGGATGTCAAAAGTGCTTTCTTGAATGGTTTTATTTCCGAAGAAGTACATGTTGAACAACCTCCCGGATTTGAAAACTCTCTTCTTCCTAATCATGTATTCAAATTGACTAAGGCTCTTTATGGCTTGAAACAAGCTCCTAGAGCTTGGTATTAAAGGCTCAATTCCTTTCTTATTTTAAATAATTTTACCAAAGGCAAGGTTGATACTATATTGTTTATCAAATACTTTGAAAATAATTTTCTTATTGTACAAATTTATGTTGACGATATTATTTTTGGCTCTTCGGATAAATCACTATGTGAATCATTTGCCAGATGTATGAGTCACAAATTTGAAATGAGTTTAATGGGTGAATTAACTTTCTTTTTCGGATTACAAATCAAACAACTCAGTGATGGTATATTTCTTAACCAATCAAAATATACATTAGAATTGTTAAAATGATTTAATATGAATAATTTAAAAGCGATAAACACCCCTATGAGTACTTCGACTAAGTTAGATATGGATGAAAATAGTGAAAATTTCAATAAAAAAATATTTAGGAGAATGATAGGTAGTCTACTCTATCTCACCGCGACTAGACCGGACATCATGTTTAGTGTAGGACTCTGCGCTAGATTTCAATCTAATCCTAAATTATCTCACCTTAAGAGTGTTAAAAGAATATTTAGATATCTTAAAGGAACTCCAAATTTAGGATTGTGGTATCCAAAGTCTGATAAATTTGATTTAATAGCTTATGCAGATGTCGATTTTGGTGGATGCAGGATAGATAGAAAAAGTACATCCGGAACATGCCAATTTTTAGGACATGCATTTGTTTCTTAGACTTCTAAGAAACAAAATTCAGTTGTGCTATCTACGGCGGAAGCCGAATACATTGCTGCAAGTGCATGCTGTGCACAAGTTGTTTGGATGAAAAATACATTAGAAGACTATTGGAATTCACTTGAAAAACATTCCCATAAAATGTGATAATACAAGTGTCATATGTCTTACCAAAAATCCGATTCAGCACTCTAGAACTTAGCATATAGATATTAGACATCATTTCATATGCAATCATGTCCTTAACAATAATGTCATTCTAGAATTTATTGACACAAAGCATCAATTAGCAGACATTTTTACAAAAGCCTTAAATGAAGACCAATTTGAATTCATTAGAAGAGAACTAGGTATGTTAAATTGTCCATGAAAATAAGCTTGTTTGAATGTATTTTTCAAAAAATGTCTCATCCTTGTTCTGTTCTTTTGTGGATTTGATTTCATCCTTCTCTTTCAATTCCAAATGATATATTAAAGTACAACTCAATATCTCAACCTATCTGGAGTCAAACACCTCTAAAAATCAAGAAGGGGGAAGAAAGAATTTTTTTTCTTCTCTTTCGCTACAAGCCAGCGGTGGCACCGCCAGGATCGGCGGTAGCACCGCCTGAGCGCTCGGGTGCCAAGCGGTGGCACCGCTTGTTTTGGCGGTGGCACCACCTGAGAGCCCCTTTATAAGTCAAGGGGTTAGGGCCGGTGGTGACACCGCCCCCAACCCGTGAGAAACCGCCTCAAGCTCTCCCACATCCTCTCTAAACCTTCATTCCACCATTTAGAAGCCTTGGAGAGTGATTCTTGTTGGTCCAAGCTCTCCATCTTTTAAGAGATTCTCAATAAGGTAAAATCTAAAATTTTTCCTCTCTTCTCTTATTTTACCTACTCCTTACAGTTTCTTTCATCTATCATCTTGTCTAGATAATGGCTCCTAAAAGATCGAAAGGGAAAAGGGTTGAAGGAGGTTTATATGACCAAGACCTTTTTAGATCCAAAGAAGAAGCTCTTAGGTTTCTAAACTTTGAAACAAGATGTATCCATAAGGGTAAACACGTTGATCTCAATGAACTAGGGAACCTAGAACCCATTAGGTGGTTTGCACATCTAGATGCCCTACCTCTGCTACAAATAAATGAACTAATTTATCCTAGGTTAGTTAGGCTAATTTATGCAAACTTATATGTAGATAATGATAGCCTAAGTACTTACTTACTAGGAACACAAATTAGAATTTTTGATAGTACTATTTGTGAACTAATTGGAATCACTGAAAAAGATAGGGGTTGTTATTTTAGAGGTAAATGGAATGTCAATATCATCGGAGCAACTTCCTCCGAAGCCGTCGAAACTATTTTTGCAAATCCTGACCTCGGCATAATACCCAAGAGTTGTGAACACCTACTGCCCTTTAACTCTAAAGTCCTTCATCATATCATAACTAGCATACTATTCCCTAAACAATTTCATCTTGATGAAATGAGTCTAGTAGAAATAAGCACCATGTATTGGATTATGACCAATCAACATAACTGTTTTGGATACTCAATCCGGCAACACATGCAGGATATTATAGCTAAAGATACTATGTTGCTATATGGAGGGTTAATCACTCGATTCCTACTTGCCCATGACATTTGTATCCCATCCGATGAAGAAACAATTCAAAGTGATCGGTATAACATCATCAATAAAAATCTGCTGAAAAGACTTAGGTGCACATTTAGTAATGGTATATGGGTTAGGCAACCTAGAAGAACTGATCCAATTCCCCCACCCGTCGAACACCCGGAAACACCAATTCTTAGGGGAAATGAATCTCCTCCTCCTAGTCCCTTTGGCACAGCACCTTTAGCTCTTATTTCATCATTCGAAGAACTCATTATGGTAGAATTGTATTAGATCAAGTCGCAGCAAGAACAAATTCAAATCCAGCAAATTGAAATTTTGAAGGAACTATGACTAATGAATCAAAAAATAGATGTCATATATCAGTACTGTGGCTTATCTCCTAAGGATTAATCGATGTAGTTTCTTATTCAGTTCTGATTACTCTTAATGTGAAGTTAGAAGTCTATCATCTTCTTTTGAACAAAAACTGAACCTTTGTTTCAGATGTATTGCTAAATTTTGGATAACTACTGATTTGGTTTTTCTTGCGAGATTAATTTTGAATGATGAACTTCATATGATTAAACTTTATGCTGACTTCTTTTGATTTTATGATCACAAACTGTATACTTCAAGTCTCATCTCCTTCTCTTTTTTTTGTTGATGACAAAGGGGGAGAAGTGATGACTTGTATGACTTATGTGCATCGATAGCATAACTTATATGAATTGCAAAAGCTTGTCTTATATGCCTTGCTTGTCTTACATGTCTTAATCTTTGAGTATATCGCAAGATTGGTTGATCATATCATATCATGAAATTCATGTTGAAAATCTTTATCATATTTTTATCTCTCGTCAAAGTGAAAATTGTCTCTTATCATTTGACTTGAAAATGATTTTCAATAGCTAAAAATTATGAGAAATACGAAGGTTCGTATTTGCTCATGCTTAATAAGACAACGATAAGTTCATCGTTAGAACTTATCAATTTATGCTTGAATTCAAAAGGATGGAATTTAAGTAGTTTTATCTTCTCACAATATGGCATATAGATAGGGGGAGTTATGTTTAACTCCGTCATCAATTGATTGTCATCATCAAAAAGGGGGAGATTGTTGAATCTCGGATTTTGATGATGAAATCAATTGATGGGTTAATTGATCTAATCCATATTATTGAAGTTGAGTGTGCAGGATTAACTACGACAACCTAAAATCATAAAACAAGGATACTAGAGTCAAGTTCGATGGACGTTTGAGAGTTTGAAGATTCGTCGGAGATGTTGCCGGAACCAACCAAGAAAGATCGGAGACTTGTCGAAAATTTCGGAAGTCTGCCGAAGAGATCATTGGAGTTCGCAGAGATCACCGAGAAGGCTCGGCTAGTTGTTGAACTCGTCACAAGATCGGGAGCCTACTGGGAGTTCGCTGGAAGAAACCCAAGGGCGTATCAGAAGTCCACCGGAAGAATACGAGAAAGCTCACCGAAACAAAACTTGACGTTGGCCGGTTAAACACTTGCTTAGGATTATGTTTTTAGGTATGTAGTTCACATGTAATTAGGGTTAGGATTAAGGGACAATCCTATACCTTGGTTAGGGGCCAATTGGGCCCAAAAGAGACTTGGTTTGGGTCGGACGTAAAGCCCAACCAAAAATTTGTAAGGACAGGCGGTGGAACCGCCGGACTGTGCGGTGGCACCGTCCAGAACCTGAAGTGTCAGGCGGTGGCACCGCCCAGCACCCAAGACCAGGTAGTGGCACAGCCACCGATAGGTGGTGGCACCGCTAGTACGCCTACCTGACAGACATTGACAAGCGGTGGCACCGCCACTGACAAGCAGTGGCACCGCCAGTACGCTTGCCTGACAGACATTGACATGCGGGGGCACTGCCACCGACAGGCGGTGGCATCGCCAATCTCGGAAACCCAAGAGGAATTCAAATTTGGAGCCCAAATTTTGAATCCTCTTGGGGCCTATAAATACCCCTCAATTCTCAGTAGAGAAGACGTCTTTTGCAAAACAATAGTTTGAGATAAAAGCCTTACAAAAGTCTTAGCAAGTCTTATTTTTCAAATTGCTTGAGTGTTCACCTCCTCCCATCTTGTTGAAAAAAATTGTAAGAGTGTGAACCACTTGTAAAGGTTGTAAGATGGGTATTAGTCCTTCCCCTATAAAGAGATTTTGCTAGTGGAAGTTGGGAGCTTCTTCGAAGAAGGCTTCGCAAGTGGATGTTGGTCATTTTGACTGAACCACTTTAAAACTGCTATGTTATCTGGTTTGCATTCTACTCTTGCCATTTACATACTGCAAACTTCTTTACTTAGTCACTACGCTTCTAAGTTATGAAGCTTCCAAATCGGTTTTCATCGATATTGGTTTTTATCGTACGAAAGATTTTTCCAAAACTGAAGTTTTAATCCGCTACACTAATTCACCCCCCCCTCTTAGTGCCGCTCCGATCCTAACATAATAGACTTGGGCTATGAAATGGTGCTTGAGCTAGGTTCTCCAACCGTGCTCAACTCTATTATGCTCCCACTGTCTTCGCTAAGAATATGTTCCTTCTCAAGGAACACCACTCTCTTAGGTACAAAGATCTTTTTGTCCTCGGGGTGATAGAAATAATACCCATTAGTTTCCTTTGGGTATCCCATGGATATACATCGTTCTGTCCTGGATTCCAATTTGTCGAGTTTATGTCTTTTGACGTGGGCAAGGCAATCCTAAATCTTAACAACATTAAGGTCATGCTTATTCCCTTTCCATATCTTATATAGAGTAAATACCACTGACTTAGTTAGAATTATATGTAGAATGTAAGATGTAGTCTTTAGGGCGTTTCCCCATAATGAGATGGGAAGGTCGGCGAAACTCATCATGGACTGCATCATGTCTAACAATGTGTGATTTCTCCTTTTGGATATACCATTGAGCTGGAGTGTATAAGGATATGTCCACCAGGACAGAATCCCATGGTCCTTGAGAAACTAGGTGAATTCTATACTCAAGTACTCACCTTGATTTGATTGAAGAGT